>SSNS01000380.1:283364-376442 GCA_006937985.1 Aphyosemion australe
AAAGGCTAGGTTATCCTGAGTTATCTCTGTAGTTATGCTGCTATAGGCTTAGACTGCTGGAGGACATACTGACCACTTTCCACACTCTGCTACTCTCTTCTACCACCACTCTCTAATTGCATTATTTCCTGTTATTTCAGCTGTTAACTTTATTTTCTCTCTAAGTGTTTTTCTCCCCAGAAGAAGCTACACTGGCGTTCTGCTGAGCTGTGGTGGCCTCATGGAGGGGGCCATCGGCTGGCACACTGCTGCCAACCACCTAACATTCTCCCTCTCCTGATATTACATCTCACTTTCTTTAACATAGAATGTGCTACTATTAGTTCACCTGTTGAATTAATTATAGATTCATTCAGATAAAGACAATAAAGTTTCTCTTACTAAATAGAACTTCTACTAAGAAATCACAGTGTAGCCATAGAAACACTACTTGATCTATATGGTGTGTGTGTGTGTGTGTGTGTGTGTGTGTGTGTGGGGGTGCCTGCTCTGTCTTCTCAATCCCCAGTGAGTCGTAGTGGATGGCTGCTCATACTGAGCCAGGATCCTCTGGAGGTTTCTTCCTGTTAAAAGGGAGTTTTCCTTCCCACTGTCGCTACATGCTTGTTTAGTATGAGGATTGTATCAACACACAGTCAGTGTCTTGATGCAATCTGCTGGGTTCCTTATATAGGAAACTTTATTACTGATTGGCTTAATGAACTGAACTGTATTGGAATGTTTACTTTGTGAAGAGCCTTGAGATGACTCTTGTCGTGATTTGGCGCTATAGAAATAAACTGAATTGAATTTTCATATCCATTATTACTGACTACCTAAGACATGAATGAAAGGCTTTAATTAATAAGTGCAGTCTATATTTATTAAAGCTTTGCCTCCACAGGGCCAGATTTGTAATGATCTTTAAAATGGAACCGATTCTTTTCATTTGTTGCATTTCCAAACTATGATGGGTTAGGGTTAGTTGACAGAAACAAATATTTTTATTATATTACTATGAAAACATGACTTTCAGATCTAATTATTGATCCTGAAAGGTCTGGCTCATCCTTTTTAATCTGACAGATGTCCAGCTTAATAAAATGCTTTAAGGACAAACCACACAACGCCTTCCTTCAGTCTCAGGTTTATAACTGGACACACGAGGATATTGTTTCATCAAATGAACTTGGATTCCTCTCTGGTGTCTGCTGAAGCTGCTACTGAGGCCGTGTCATCAGACATTTGTCTTTGAAGAAGGATTAGCAGAGTCAGGTGTTGCCTTTGTGTCTCTCTATTCTGTTTCTGGGCGTTAGCGGTGCACAGGTCTGGTTATTACGTTTTAATAATTGTGAGTTATGAAGTGAAACCGGAATAGTTTAAAGTAGGTCGGTCAAACTTAAAAAAAGGAATGAATCCATCCTAAACGTGACAGTCTGGAGGTTTTTTCGGGCACCGTTTCCAGGTTTTTATAGAAGCAAGCCACCAACAGTGATGTATATCCACTTACAGCTGTTAGACAACATCCGGCCATTATGGTCAGCCATTAGGATGCGGCACAGTGGAGCCCCTATTCCACTAACAGTAAATTCCTTGTTGAAGTGGCGTGTCCAGTTGGGCGCTCATCTGGCCCGTCTAAAAGAGCTGATCAGAGAGCGAGGCCCCGCTCGTGTGCATTACAGAGGAGGAGAGCACTTCACCTCCCTCCCGTCACCTGAAACAGGAGCGCGCTCTCTTTCTTAATCATTGGAGGGGAGGAAAGAAGGGTTAAAGCAGGGTGGCGAAGGGGTCAGAGGTCACACACACACTTACAGGAAGTCATCTTGAATGTTGCCGTTGAAGGTGCCGCACAGCCCCACCGTGTCGTCTTTCCACAGCTCGTCCACCTGCAGGTAGAGACGAAACTCCGCCCAGCTGTACAGCAGACGCAGTCCGAACGCCGTCCTCACCTGGAGGAACATGGACGACAGCTCCTGGATGTGGAAGGCATCTGCAGAAGATGTAAGAGAGGACTCAGACATTATTTTAGGTTTCTTTTAATTAACAATGTTCAAGAAAACCTAAAGTGGTTTGTAACTACTTGATCATTTACATAACCCAGAAGAAAACTCAGTTAAATCAAACTAAAGACCTGTTTTTCATTTATCATTCATTCCTTGTTTCAGTGGGTTACTTTTCATTTTTAACTGATCTTTACGTTTTTGACGGAGTTCGTCCTAAACTGTATGTTTGGTTTTGAAGGGTTAGGTTTCATCCTACAGACTCAGACGTGTGAGGCTGGAGGAAACTGTGACAACACTAGGCCTCTTTCTTTATCTCTTGGTTTGTGAAAAAGAACACAAAAAAAGAACATAAAGAAGGATAAATGTGGATGCTGGTATCAGATGGTGCTCTAGCTGTTTCACAAAAGACCGCTGACTCAATCGCCGTGATGCTGGCGTGTAACGAGAGCAACACTCAGAGGGAAAAGCATTTTCTACAACACAATGTGGGAGATAAGCCAGTGTAGCATTGGAAATGTTTCCTTCAGTGACTGACCCGGACCCCGCCGGGTCCCACAGAGGGCTGAATGAAGCTGAGCAGTGATGGAGAGTGATAAAGGAGGAGACTGGTACCGTCAGAGTAGGGCAGCGAGATGCGGTAATGTCCGGCCATGAAGACTTCACCGACGTGACTCAGAGTGATCTCTGTTTTTGGATCTTCGTCAAAAATCAGGTTAACTGACTGGATGCAGGCCCCATCCAGATTCTGCAAATGAGACCATTTCCCCCAAACAGCAGCAATTCAGACACACATACAGCAAAAGGATAAGAAACAAATGCCTGCTTTAAGTGCAATATTCCCAATAAGACCAGTACTTTCTCTGTATTTTAGTGCAGGATGGACCACACAGCTGCTTCCTGCTGCTAAAACCCAGAGAGTCTGGATTTGATTCAGAGTCAGGTTTGTTTCTGTGTCAAGGTGCAAACATCCATACAAGTCAGGCGTATAGATTAGGCTGCATCAGAAATAATCAACATAGGGAACAATCAGTCATAATCATAGGAATATAGGTGACTGGTGCAGATCTGTGTGGGTGTTCAGGAGTCTAACAGCAGAGGGGCGTGAGGTTCTAGTCTGTAAGGACCTGAACCTCCTCCCTGAGGGTAGAGGATCAAACAGTCCATGACCAGGGTGAGAAGGCTCAGCTGGTATCTCAGAACCCTGGAGGTGTTCGGGTCGTGTCTTGATGGGAGCTTGGATCCCATCACCTTTTCTGCTGAGCGCACGATGCTTCAATCATATTTCCTTTTCCAGAGATCCAGTAGAGAACCACATCAGTGGTTTTGTCTGCTCTGAAGCTCCCACCAGGACCCTCCACTGAGCGCTGGACTCACTGTTTGCCAACTAAGGAACTTCTAGTCATTGAACAAATTTAAAGTTGGGTTTGGTGCACGTTCCTCCTAAGATCACCGTCATTTCTGATAGGACTGCCACGTGCTGGATGAATGAGAGTCCAACATAAATATTTACTCACACACTGAAGGAGTTTGGCTTCATCGCTGCTCCGATGCTAAAACCAAACAGGCCTGGGCGTCGCTGACAGCCACCGATCTGCCTCCATGAATCGTTTCTTTCATAAGTGGCCCAGTGCCGAAAGGTTTTAGCACACACCTCCACCCTCCCCACGTCTCCTTCTCTTCCCATCATTCACCTCCTTTTTTCCTGCATAACCTTCTCTCTGTCCAGCCCCCCCACCTCCCTGCTGACTACAAAGCCACCCAACAGCTCTGTCAGT
Organism: Aphyosemion australe; assembly: GCA_006937985.1. Taxonomy (NCBI): domain Eukaryota; kingdom Metazoa; phylum Chordata; class Actinopteri; order Cyprinodontiformes; family Nothobranchiidae; genus Aphyosemion; species Aphyosemion australe. Next base: position 287,122 of record SSNS01000380.1, read on the forward strand.
CCGGCCAGATAAGGTAATCCTGCTCAGTTGGCTGTTAGAGGTCTCGGGCCTCTGCTCTGATGAGTGGGACATCTTATATCTCATCCCCCCCCCAGCTCAAAAACCTGCTGGGAAACTGACGGCAGGTGGAGAGAAGAAAAAGCCCTCAGTCTTTTGTCGCTTTCTTGTTCTGCTCCTACAGTTGAACAAAACCCACCTGGACTCAACGGGGATGATTGGGCACTTACATTTTGATATGATCTACATGACGAGCCTGTAACCCAAGCCAACTCAACAGTTTGACTCCTGAAGCTGAACAACATGTTAGGAGTAACTCACAGTTCCACAGGGGGCGTTCTGGATGGTGGCGGTGAATTTCCCCGAGTTGCGACTTTTGGCGAGGACGTACTGACACGTTGCAGGGAAGGTGAAGATCCTTCCATCAAAGGACTGAAAATACATATCACCCGTCACTGAGCACTCGCCTAGGAGGAAAACACACGTTTCACCAGGGGCAGTCCAACAAAACCTTCAGACACAACCGGTTTTTCTCAGAATGTTTAGGGAAGAGTTTTCTGACATGTTTCATGTCCGTCTTTGTTACTTTACAGGAATATTATGTAACGTTTAGTGACATCTAGCACCGACGTTGCAAAGTGCAAGCAATTAAACGTGCCCAAGAACGTGGCACAGAGGTTAATACAAACCCAGTGATGACATCGTCTAAACATCAAAAACTCCATTTTACTACCAGTGTGATGAAACCTTGAGCTTTAATCACATCCACGAGAGTTCCTCCTGTACGGCCGACATTTAGGATTTCTGTTTTGTTGATGATCAAATGACTCTTTAAAAAAATAAATAAATGTAAAATGATGTGAATGCCTGTGAGTGCGGCTAAAGATATAAAATGATCTCCAAACAGGCTTGGATGAAATGTTGAAAAAGAAAATGATCTTTAAATGGTAATATCCCAGCTGCCCAAGCCTTTATGTCCTGATATATTTATTTATAGAATATTTTTCTGTATTTCCGGCCAATAGAGCATCCATCCTTCCTTCTAATATTGAGCCCGTTTGTCTCTAATGCTTCATTGGTAGCCCCAAACTAAAATAAAACTTTCCACCAAACTGAGACACATCTCCCCGTTTATTACTTCTTGACCGGAAAAGAACACGTACCGTTTATAGTTTTGCCCCCATTAAAAACCCTTCCACAGTTTGTAGCTGCTGCAGAGCCAAATCCAGTGAGTTAATGACATTTAAATGCGATTCTGCTTGGATCTAACGCTCGTCCTGCACAGCGTTCATAGACAGGAGCAAAAATGTAATGTCTCACAGAGAAAAGCACAAACCTGGGCAGCTGTACTCCGTGCAGTTCCACACTCCACCCACGCATGTGCTGAAACAGAAAGCAGAGACGTCCACAGGTGGTTCTGGAAACATGAAAGGCTGAGCCCAGGTGGTCAGATCTGAGGAGATTAAAGATCTGCAGGACAATATCTGGGGTTTCTATGCAATGATGAAATGTAACTCAGCATAGTCCGCTGTGTGTGTGTGTGTGTGTGTGTGTGTGTGTGTGTGGTAGTGGGAGGCAAATTGAGATTTCAATTTGAAGTAGGTGGGCTAACCATCTAAAAACAAGATTTTCTGACATACAAATATTGTCATGATTCATCGTACTGATTGTTTATCAATAGTTCACCATCTATTGACCATTTGCACATGATGTCACAACGCTCATGGGACCGCCCCCTTTGCCATGACGGTTGGTAAAAAGACCGTTTACACACGTTGAAACTGGTGAAGCTAGTCAAAACAAGCCAGTTTGTGGCCTTTTGTTGCTTTTATTTAGTTGATTTTACAGTAGAATGGTAATGGTTGGCTGCACTAACAGACAAGGATGTAAACTCAACTCGTTTTTTTAATAACTTTGATGGAGACTGAGGACGGAGATGAACCACAGCAATGAATCAAACGGACTAGCAGCCCTCAAAGTATTTCTGGGTTTGAAGCGAACATGTTTTACCAGGAAAGATTAACGTTTATATATTTCATGAGGAAGACAGGGACTGGGATAAATGTGATGTGTTTATACTTCATCCTAATGGATGGATGGATGTTTCACCATGTAGGATATGCGGTACCGTCCACTGTAGTGAAATGAGAGATAATTATTTACAATAATATTGTTTCAATGTAGGACTACGTGTTAAAATTGCGGTATTTATTTAGTATGATGAGCGTCACCGTTATGTCATCCCGTGTGAGAGTAGCATCTGAACCCGCTGACCCCACCAGCGACAAAAACTGGTAGGATCCAGACTTTTTAGTGTTTTTCTTAATCAGCTCCAGAGTAAAGTGAAACGCTGTTTATCACATAATGTTATAAATCCAGTCAGGTGAATTCTGGCAAACTCAGCAACTTGTTTACATCAGCGAACAGCAGCAGGGAGAACGTAAGCTAACGTTCGTACGCTAGCTAACACGTAACTTTAGTAAATACTGCTCTATGAGCCCACCTAGGTGCGCTAAACCTTCCCACTAGTGAACTGGGCTTGAACTAGCTGAAGCTCGGCTAAACATCACAAAAAAAAAACAACAAAAAACAATTTCAGGCGCTACTTTTCCCTTTGTTTAGTACTCGTGTTGCTCACTGTTTACATGCTTTTGCCAACCAGTGTGGTGGACCCACGTGATTAGTAGGGATGGGACGATACACTTACACTAACGATACGATGCACCTCGATATGTCATAGTCACGAAATGATATTAAAAAAAAAAAAAAGGAAAAAATATGACTGTATAACAACAACTTGTTTATTTTTGTTTCCGTTGCACACCGGGAAACACAAGGCCTAACAGACCAAACACAAACAAGAACACTCCCTTAGTGCTGCTCTAACCCTAGGTTAAGTTATCTCAGGACTAACATCAACATGTTCTGGCGTAATCAGTGATCTTTGAGCAGAAACAATGTCTCCTGCCTGCAGTGTTGTTGCAACAGGCGCTGTGACGTGACGACGTCACTGCACCGTTCCCCGGATTCCTTTTTTTTTTTCATTTAGTTTTACCCTGCTTAATCAGCAGATAGTGCTGTCAGCCTGCCACCATAAGCCCTTTTCATAAGACACACCATGCTGGCAAATCAGCGTAATATTACCGGATTTTGCGGCATTCGTGCCGCCACGCTTGATAGTAATATTGCGGCTTCACCGGTCTTATAAACACACATTAACTTAACAGAGGGAGGCGTCATGACCACGTGATGAATTAATACCGAGCTCCGGCCGGGAACTATAAAATGAAACTAAACACAGCCACAAGTTTCGTTTCCGAACCAGCTGAGATGATAAACTGGAGCGATGCGGAGCTCCGGGAGCGTCTCTCCGTTAGATCTGCAGCTCAGATCATCTGACTGTTCACAGTGATGGTGGAGCACACACACCTGTAGAGAAATGTGGGGGGAAAAAAACTCAACGAGCGCGGCTTCGATCGCAATAAAAAGCAAGTTATGTCCAAGATAAACGGAAGTCCGTGACAGCTCAGAGACCGCCCCCATACCCCTTTTATGCCACCATTGCGTAATCTTTGATAAAACGGACATGATTGCGCAACATTACCGCCACGGTCTGAGCTCTTATAAACGACCTTAGGCTCCCTGATGCCTCATAGGCGTTGTGCAAATTAGCGGCATTGTTTTAAAAAAAAAAGGCTTTAGACTGTATGCCTGCCATACACAAATCATGCAGCAGTGCCATCTAGTCTTTATTTCACGATCCATTTTTTTTTTACTCGATGCATTTTTGTCACGTTTTGTATCGCGAAATTTCGCCAAACGATATTTCGTCCCATCCCTAGTGATTAGGTGACATCAGAGCAAATGGTCAATAGGAAGTATCAGTAAGAGATTACAGTAAATTGGGTCTAAAAAACATAACTGCAAAATAAAACAAATGTGACCAGAGGAAAGCTTCAACAGAAAAAAGAGCAGTTTCGTAACAAATAGATTTTTTTTGTGTACAAATCTGCACTCAGAATCTGCAACATGACGTTTGAGTCAAACACTAGATTGTCTTATTGCAATGTGAAATTTAAAAGAAAAAAGTTATTTTTAAACTTTTTGCTCTTCACTTTGGTAAATCCTCTCCTCTCTCAGACACACAGTAAGTTTAGGTATTCAAATTTGTTTAGACCAACAAGTCATGATGAGTGCTGGAACCAGCTGGAGAATCAGTGCAGTCTTGGTATGAACACACAGCACATGAAAGAAAAGTGGTAAAAATAACTCACCAGTTGTTGCATTCCTCCTGCAGCATTTGTCCAGAGGGATAAAACATGCCGTGGTACTCACAGGGACAGTCCGCGGGCGTCACACAACCTCCATCCTCATAAATTAGACCTGGAGACAGAGACACCATGCTGAGTTTTCAACTCTGTCTCACCAAAAATAATTATTACAAACCTAAAGCTTTGCAGGACTTTCAAAGTGATGTCATGAAGTAGGGTTTGTGTCTCCAACGCATTTGAGAATTCAGAAAAACCACATTTTCACACTGCTTCAATAAAGATTCCCTGTGTTGTAACTGCCTTCTGTAATTCTGTACATAACATGTCTGTGTAACTGAAAAATGTTGTAACTGTAACTTTTGCTGCCTCTTGGCCAGGACTCCCTTGAAAATGACCTTCCTGGTTAAATAAAGAATAAATAATATAAAATGTTCAGCTTGGGCCTTTTTTATTATCTTACTCTAATAAAGTGATTCTCAGTGATCCAAAGGGGTTAGAATGAAAGCAAGTAGACTTCGTTGGTTTCTTGAAGATGTTTCGCTTCTCATCCGAGGAGCTTTGTCAATTCTGACTGGAATATGGGAGGGTCGAGCTTATAAAAGGAAAGTTCAAGATCTCAAACTGGCTCCAGGTGAAACCATCGTCTCGTTTGATGTCACTTCACTCTTCACACGTAAACCCACAGCTGAAGCAGTGAAAACAGCTGGAACAAGATGATTCCTTAACCAAGAGGACAAACTGACTCCAGACCAGATCTGCACCCTCCTGGACCTTTGCCTTTCTACCACCTCAAACACAACGACAGGTTTTACCGGCAGAAACACGGATGCACCATGGGCTCCCAGTATCACTGATTGTCACCAACATCTACATGGAGGAAGTGGATACCAGAGCATTGAACTCCTACAATAGAACAACACCAAGTCACTGGTTAAGGTATGTGGATGACACATGGGTCAAAATTCTCATGCAGGAAGTAGAAGGCTACGCCAGCAGAAGGCTTCGCCAGCAGAAGGCTTCGCCAGCAGAAGGCTACGCCAGCAGAAGGCTACGCCAGCAGAAGGCTTCGCCAGCAGAAGGCTACGCCAGCAGAAGGCTTCGCCAGCAGAAGGCTACGCCAGCAGAAGGCTTCGCCAGCAGAAGGCTACGCCAGCAGAAGGCTTCGCCAGCAGAAGGCTTCGCCAGCAGAAGGCTTCACCAGCAGAAGGCTACACCAGCAGAAGGCTTCACCAGGCACATTAACGGCGTGGACAAGAACATCAGGTTCCCCAGGGAGGACGCCCACAACAACAAACTGCCCTTCTTGGACTGGGCTGTGCAAATTGAAGAGGATGGAAGTCTCAGCATTGAAGTCTACAGGAAACCGACCAACACAGACCAGTATCTGCATTTCGACTCGCATCACCCACTGGAGCACAAAATGTCAGTGATCAGGACTTTACACCACCGGGCTGAGAATATTCCCACAAAGACTGGAGGAAAGCAAAAGCAAGCTCTCCAGAACTGCAGACACCCTAACTGGGCCTTTGTGAAATCAACAAAGAAGTCTAGAAAGGAATCCACAGCAGCAAACAGCAAAGAAAAGGACTCCAGGCGCAGAGGTACCATCATCCCATAAGTGGGAGGAGTCTCTGAGAAACAGAAGAATTTTCTCCAAACACAACATCCTGGTAAACTTTAAACCCAACAACACCCTCAGACAGAGGTTGGTCCATCCTAAAGACAACACACCCAAACCCATGGTCCAGAAGTAGATGGGTGTGTGACTTAAGCTCTCTATTCCTGAGTCGACACCATCTTTGTAGTTTTCTTAGTCGCAGTTCTGGTGTTAAGCCCGCCTAACAAACGTAAAGTGCTGTGATTGGCAAGAAACAAAACTGTTCGTGCCAATGGCAGACCTGCTGAGGCTACATTGGAGTGTGGCCAGACCAACCTGCAGAGCTACAGCTTTTTGCTTCTGCTACGGTTTGTTTCGCGGATGACACCCAGCTCTACATTTCCAGCAAGCCTAACTCCATTCTCCCACCCTCATCCCTGACCCACTGCCTCTCTGATATTAAATCCTGGTTCACCTCCAATTTTCTCAAACTTAATGGCAATAAAACCGAGATTCTTCTTATTGGTACAAAGTCCACCATCTCTAAAGCTGACAGTTTTTCCCTAACCATTGACAGTGCCACGATCTACCCCTCTCCACAGGTTAAGAGTCTGGGTGTCATCCTCGACAGTTCACTGTCATTCCATGCACGCATCAATAACAATTCGGTCAGCCCACTTCCATCTTCGATCCATAAATCGTCTTCGCTCCTCCCTGACCCCTCATGCTGCAGCCATTCTTGTCCACAGCCTTGTCACTTCCCGTCTTGACTATTGCAGTTCACTTCTTTTTGGTCTCCCCAATAAACTCCTTCATAAACTGCAACTGGTCCAGAACTCAGCAGCCCGTGTCATCACCGGAACCCCTTCCTTTCTCCACATCACCCCAGTTCTTCAGCAGCTCCACTGGCTTCCAGTTAAATTTAGGTCCACCTACAAGATTCTCCTCCACACCTTCAAAGCCATACATAATCTCTCTCCTCCCTACTTAACCGACCTCATTAATATTGCCACCCCATCACGCTCACTCAGATCCTCTTCATCTCTCCACCTTGTTACTCCTTCTGCACGCCTCACTACCATGGGGGACAGAGCTTTCAGTCGCTCTGCGCCCCGTCTTTGGAACACACTCCCACCAGACATCAGAAACATTGACTGCCTCACTCTTTTCAAATCCAAGCTCAAGACTCATCTATTCAAAACTGCTTATGACTTGTGACTTATTTGATTGTGTTTATGACTGATTTGTTTTAGTATTTTATCTTGTGAAGTGACCTTGGGTGTTTTGAAAGGCGCCGTTTTTAAATCAAATGTATTATTATTATTGTCTAGATTTCTTGGCTAGAACTCACCATCAGGACAGTAGCATCCATCCAGGCAGGCCAGCTTGCTGTCGATGCATGTTCGCTCCAGGTTGCAGGATTCTGGACAGCAGCTGATGCATTCTCTGTACTGCAGCCCCAGAGGACACTGCTTCACTGGTCACAAAAGGTAAAACACAAAAATGTTCCACCTCCACTGAAAATGATGTTGAGATGTAAATCTGGACAGCTTTAGAGTTTTGACAGATAAATCAGTAACATAGATGCTCTGACATGGCTGACCATATCTTACATAAAACCAAAATGAAATGTGTATGATGTAATTTGTTGTCTTTGGCAGCATGAGGGCTGAACCAGCTGAAAGTGCGTACCACACTGAGGAATGTGCTGCCTCCAGTTGTGCAGCGGGTGGTCAGAGTGGGCGCAGGCTCGGGCGTACTCACTGAACACGTGGCATACCACATCGCCGCTGGGACCCGACCTTCAACAGAGTGAAAAGGCAAAAAAAGAACTTGTCGAGCGGAGCCAGGAGAGGTGTGGTTACACAGTCTGGTTCACTGGACTGAACCAACTACGTAGCTCGTAGAAAACAACACTCCACCGAGCCAGCAGGGCGGCAAATAAGGGGTTTTATCTGGGAAATTTGTAGAACTTGGACACAAATAAATGTTGAGTCTGTAGTTAATGAAACATGTTATTCATAGAGCATTTGAGAAATGATTAAAAACTCTTGTAGCTGCATTTTTTCCTTTACCTTTGGGTCAAGGTATTTACCCAGGAAGGTCACATTTGCTAAGAAACGCCATAATAATGTAAAACTCAGATCAGCGTCATAATCTTAAAAGGGTTATTATTGTTATAGACGTGTGGTTGACACATCAGAACTTTGGTTCTGTCTGCCTGCAAGGACAAAATGAAGTTAGATGTTAATCACTCGTTCTTACATGCAGAGGTCATTGTAGCAGCTGGCCATGAAGGACAGCGGGCTCACAAAGTCATGGCAGCTCTGAAAAGGCGACTCCAGCAGCTTTGTACACTCCTCCTCCACTTTCTGCAGCCAGAAAACACACAAGTCATCGTTTTAAAGGATAGTTTTATGTGTTGTTGCTTTTGCTTTTTACCTGAAGGAGTTGAGCATCAACGTGAGTGCAAGATGAGGAGAAACCCGAGGGGACAACAGAACATCTGTCCTGATGAGGCTCCATCTCCATCCAGCTGTTTCCAAACATCTCGATATCATGACTCAGCACGCCTGGAAGAGCAACTAAATGTCAGGCTACAGGGAAAATATAAAAACTACTGTGGAAGATGTAATGATGTTTGGCAGATTCTGCACCAACAGCAGCCACAGTGACATCAAAGTCATTTAGAAAACCCTAACAGAGTTTTCAAACGCATGCAACTTTATGGATTCTTGTCTTTTCTCATGATGCAATAGAAAATGATAAATATTTTATTTTTGCATTTCTGCATCCAAATAACCCATGAGAATGAATGCTGCTCATATTTAGTCACAGAGGTAAGTCCCTGTGCTGGTTTCCAGCTGTCCAAGTAAAACAGATCTCACCATAGCTTGTCTTCAGGTCATCCTGAACGTCTGCATTGAAGTTGCCACACAATCCACAGGTTCTTCCCACAAACTCCGGGCTGAGTTTGATGTAGACAGAGCCGCTGCGTCCCTCCCAGGCCAGCGTGAAGCCCTGCTGCTGCGTCACCAGAACGTACTGAGAGATCTGCTCCAGCTGCACGTCGTGGATGTGATGAGGCAGCTGCAATCTAAGCATGCAGACGAGGCCGCCATCCAATGGCTATCGTGTTGTGAATATCAAGCAAGTGGAGCATTGGTAAACCACTAACCTGCGGCCTTTGAAGGCAACACTGGTGGCGTGCAGCTGTATCTCGCCCTCCCATGGCAGGAAGATGCTGACGGACCGTTGGCAGCTGTAGGGAGCGGAGCTGCAGCTTGGGTCATTATGGACCTGTCAACATTAGGATCCAGGAAAAACATCATGTAAACAACATGCTGCACACATGAAAATACAGTCCTAGTCAAAAGCAAATGTCACAAATATTAACAGTCACAAAAAGACCAAAAAACACTGCAACAACAAAATGTGTTGGTTAATATTTGTGTCATTCTCCAACGTTTTGGCCAATAATCGAGTTAACTGTAAAACATCAAGGAATTCTTATTTTTAGTTCTGCCCAAACTCCAATGTACACAGGGTCATGGTGTTTACTTCCATAGGAGGGATTAGATCAATGTACGTGAGCCATTCTTAAAAGTAATAAATGAATAGAAGGCAACAAACCTGGAGCCTTGGGGTTTACTTCACTGTCCAAAGCATTTAAACCTAAACGTTTTTAAAAGCTTACTCGGTCGTCTGAAATCAAACCTCCTGACCTGGAGCACTTTTTTAATCTGAAATTTGATCCTGAAAGCAGAAAAGCATCACTTTATCTAGCTGGAAATAAAACTAGTGTGTCCAGGTTTTGATTATTAAACAATATTAATAATTCATATGGTTTTGGTTCCACACAAAGCTACAGGATCTCCTGACATTTCACCAGAACAAAGTCCTGCTCTGTTGCAGGCTCAAGGAAAGGGGAGCAACTGCAGTATTGAGAGGTAATTGAGTCTAATGACCATTTAACTCTTATTAAGAACAAATCTTATCCTCGGGCTTAAAGTGAAACTCGCAGATTCCAAACGAGCCTAAAATGGTGTCCTTCATGGCATCAAACCAAAATCTCCCAGGCAGCTTGGAGTCCGAAGGATTTATTTTGTCTGGACTAACCTGGACCACGATGCTGGCCTGGGTGGTTTCCTCACAGTCCCTCAGTAACGTGTAGGTGCAGCGACCAGGGAAGTAGAAGTAGAGGCCATCAAAGGTCTCAAAGTTGTACTGACCCCATGTCCTACAAGCCATCTCCCTCTCAAAGCCAGGATTTGGAACTGGGAAAATGATAAACATAAGATTGTTTCTGTATTTCAGTGGATTCTGGTACGAAGGCTGTTTGGGAGGTGAGTCGTCAGAGTTCACCTGTCTGACATCTGTGTCCAGTAGCCTGAAACAAGCTGCAGTCACACGAATCAGCTCCAACACACTGTCCTCCATTCAGGCAGGGATACTGACACGGCGCCCCTGAGAGGAACAAATGAATAAATAAATTCATTTTAGTGCCGATAATTAGACAGAAAAGCCTTAAATGTATCTTCTTACAATCAGGTAATTTTACACAACAGACACAAGCACCACCTGTATTTGATATAGCACCTTCTAGACTTCTACAACCCCCCAAGGCACTTTACAAATAAACCAGTCATTCACTCTTAACGCAAATATAAAAATACAGGCTCGAAAATGCATTCATCTAAATCTTTTAATGCTGTAAAGGTCTATAATGTCTTTTAACTGGACAAGAACCTAACATAAATGTATTGTGCTTAAAAGACAAGTTTATCAGGAAACTAACCAGTTTAAATGAACTCCACCTAATGTGATAAGAAAACCAGAAACACACCAGCAGCTTACTGACATTTAACCAACTTGCACCTTTGACAAAATTTGACTTGGGGTGTTTGGAGCCTGTAAATATAATTGTCACCCTGTTTGGAAAAGAGAAAATCCATAAAAGTTTAGTCATTTTTAAAAGGCTTACCCTTTATGAACCTTTAAAAATACTCACCTGGATTTCGGCGTTTCAGTGATTTGAGGGCTTCCTTGGCCTGCCTGGTGAGCAGTGAAACATTCAGAGGATGATCATCCGGTGAAAAGACTTCGCTGACTGAGTTTCCTGATGTTGTTGAACTAGATGTCGATTGCTGTGGTGCTAATGAGCTGCTCGGTGATTGGCCTGTGGTTACCATCCTCGGCAGTGATTGGTTATTGGATCCCGGGCTGTGCGATGTGTACTGTGGGGTCGTTGAATGATCAGGTGGTATGAAAGCAGTTGGTGATGAATCAGAAAATGCAGTAGTGGGTGAGGAGGGGCTTGAAGTCTTTGAGGCACTTAATGATTGGCTCAGAGATTTTTGACTGGATGACAGCTGGCTTGTACTTGTTGAACTTTCCTTTGAGTGTTCATGGAAGGTCTTGGCTGGTTCTTTGCTGAATGGTGATTGATCAACACGTTCTGTGCTGCTCGATGATTGTGCAGTTCTTGTTGGTGGTTGGCTAGTTGGCGCCTTTTTTGAAACTGCTTCTTTGGTAGGAGGAGTTTGATTTGCTATTGATGATTTTATGTCTGACTCTGCAGTTTTTTGTGATTGCCTAAGGGGATTTGTCTTTTTTGCATGTTGAATCGATTCCACTGTACTGGATAGGCTGGCTGGTTTGGTGGTTGCTGTTGCAGAGGTTTGTTTGGAGTCTGTTGTCTTGGATAAGGTTGTACTTCCAGATGACTGGGATATTATCGCAGTTGTTGATGGCTGAGTATATGGAGCCATGGTTGTCTGAGACTGGCTAGTCTGTATTGTACCCAGTGATCTGCTGGCTGATGCTGTTGTTGGCATTTGTCCTGTTGCCGTTGTGCTGTTTGTTGTAGTTGGTGTTTTGATAACCGTTTCTTGGTTTGCTGAAGAAATGGTGGTTGATGATGGCCCTAATGCTTCAGGTGTAGTTGCGGATTTGCTGGAGTGCCTTGTTCTGCTTGTTGATGAATCGATTGACACAGCAGTTGTTGGTGATTGGCTAAATGCTCCTCTCTTGTTGGGTGTTTGACTAGATGTTGTCTTACTGTTCAACAGTTGGCTACTTTCTGTGATGCCATATGCTAAGCTGTGTGTTGCAACAGAGACTGGTGATTGGCTAGATATTATTTGGGTGGTTGACCACTGACTCGATGTTTCTGTGGAAGTTACCGATTTTCTGGTCTGCATCGTTCTCCCTGTTGATGGACTGGTTGAGCTTGTGGATGTTGGCGTTTGGCTAAATGCTGTTGCCTTGTTTGGTGGTTGGCTGGATGGTGCTGTGTTGTCAGGCGTTTGGCTAGAGGTGTTTATTCTTTGTGACGGTTGCCTACTTTCTGTGTTGTTGAATGTTTGGCTGGCTGTTGATGGGCTGGAAGTCTGTTGAGTGGCTGACGACTGGCGTGATGATTCGACAGAAGTAGCAAATGTACTGGTATGCGCTTTTCTTCCTGTTGGTGGGTTGGTTGATTCTGTAGTTGTTGCCGATTGGCTGGATGTAGTTCCCTTGATTGGTGATTGGCTGGGTAGTGCTGTGTTGCCCGAGGTTATTTTTTCCCTGTGTTGTAGTTGGCTACTTCCTGTGATGCTAGCTGTTTGGGTGGTTGTTGCAACAGCGACTGGTGATTGGCTACTAATTGTTTGGGTGGTTGACATCCCAGACTGTTCTATGGAAGTTGCTGGTTGGCTTGTGCTTTTAGCTGATTGGCTGACTGATGCTGTGGTTGTCCTCTGATGGCTGGCTGGTTCTGAACTGACGGACTGTCTAGCTTTTATGATTTTAGTTGATGACTGACTAGATGAAGTTGTACTGCTTGGTGAAATATTAGTTATTGGTGATTTGCTGCTTTGTTCCATACTGCCTGTTGACTGGCTGGTTGATGTTGCAGTTGTCAGTGGCTGGATAGCTGGGTTAGTTTTTGATTGGTTCAATTGTGCAGTCTCAGTTGATGATTGGCTGGGTGAAGTTGTGCTCCCCAGCAGTTGGCTGGGTGTTGACTGTACAGCTGATAGTGGGATGGTTTGGAATTGGCTTGACTGTGTAGTCTCAGTTAATGACTGATTGAATAAAGTTGTGCTGCCTGGTGATGTGCCATTTTGCGTTTTTCTGCTTGCAGTCATTGTTCTTGATGAGGTTGGACTGCTGGGGGTCCATGACCTCTCCACCTTGGCAGATGTCAAGGTGGATACGGTGGTCCTACTGACCATTGATTGACTGGAGACAGAAGTGTTTGTTTCTAAAGAAGCTGTAGTTGTGTGGGGGTCCTTCAGGGAGAGAAATGAAATCATCAGATATTATTTGCAACAATTACAACCATTCAATAATTACACGTTTCAAAGCTCTCTACAACCAAATAACTTAATACATTTTATGATGAATCTTGTGTTTGTGTGTGAAAATTGGAGGCTAGCTTAATTAAATAAATCAAAACTAAGTTTCTGTAATGCAGGTTTTCTTTGTATTTTATTGATTTAGAGTTTTAATATGAAATCAAACATACATTAGAAATGAGTCTATATCTAAAGTGATAATTTAATAAACATTGTTAACTGTGGAGGTCATGGACAGCTCCTCCAGAGGTAGACTGAGACATCCCAGATGTAAAACTGAGCGCTATCGCAGATCTTCACCAATGCAATATTCATGTGTTCTATACTTGTGCAATACCAGATTCACATTGTTGTCTGTGTCTCTTACAGTATGCTGCATAGTGCTGGTACCAAGTCTGTTTTCATCTTTTATTTGTGGTTTTTTAGTGATCTAAGATTACAATACTAGATTACTGCCCATGTGTATATACATGTATCCTTGTTTTTTTATCTTTCTTCCAATTACCCTTTGAGTGATGGTGCTGCTGTGACAAGTGAATTTCCCCACTGAGGGATCAATAGTCTATTCTATTCTAAAATGTAGTACTTGTTGCAATTCTCAAATATGGGGGCAAAAAAGTCCTTATTTTTTATCCAAGTGTAACAAAGACAAACTAAAGCAGCTCTGGGGGAAAAAAAGAGGTCTTCATCAATGATTTATTGTGACACGGACTTTTTATCCAGGTTATCAAGCCCCCTCTCTGTAATGAACGTTAGGTGTTTCTTTTTCTAAGTGATCTCTGTTCTTTTCTTACTGGGTTTTTGAGCAGAGCTGAACTGACCTTGCTAGTTATTTTGATTTTACAGTGATCCCTCTTGAGTTAAATGGATATGTGAACAATTTTGTCTACAATTTGGCAAATTATGATGCAAAGCAAGAGCAGATTTGATTGGAATATACTCCTCTTAAGCTGCCATTGATAAACTGCCAGATCACCTTGTTCCAACACTTTTAGCCTGATGGGTATCTGCGCTCTGAAAAGAGGCTTTCATCCCAAAGAGCATGAACAAAGCAGATGGCAAAGGGTCAGCAGGAAAATGCAACACAAATGATTAATCACTGATCAGTATCAGAGATCTGTAAACGGAGCAGCTCAAACACACGATATGAAAGCCACCACAGAGATCTCACATGGGCTAAATGAGCTTTTTTGACCTGTGACCTGTTGCTACTAATTGCTTTGTTCATTTATGAGCTCCCACAGTTTGGACCAAACTCTCACGTCTCCTCGGACCAAAGGGAAGCCAGACAAAAGGGCGACCACATTCAGGCAGATAGTGGCTCAAATGGAGGAAGAGCGAGACAACAGAGCAGCTACTGAATATTCCTGCTGGGACTTCCCTCAGGTCCACTGCTGAGGAACAAATGTCACTGTGGAATAACTTTAGTTCAACACTGTTTTCATTTTATGGATTTTTACTGACTAAAAAACTGTAATATTAGCAGTGAATAATAAGCATCTAATGTTGAGATTTTACAAGCAGCCTGCAAAAACCTCAGTCTTTATTCAGTGATGATAAGAAATTGTGCATGCTGGTGTGCTATCAACCAAACAGCAGCTCTGCGAGGATCTGTTGATGAGTGTTGGTGATTTCTCTGTGATCTGGGTGTTCACTGTTCGGAACACTTCCATCAGCATCAGTGATCAATGCAGCTGCCTACCTGCCCTCCCTGGGAAGCGGTGTCCCATTTCTGCTGCTTTATGCTGCTGCTCCCGCTGCTGGGACACAGAGAACAAGGACTGGTTTGTTCCTGCTGCTGGACCCCCAAAACCACAAACCAGGAACCATCATCAAATAAACAAAAAAACAAATGGTTTTCTACACTGCTGTGAAAAAGTATTTGCCCACTTACTTCTCCTGTCTTTGTTTTGTCACGCTTAAATGTTTCAGATCAGCAAATACACTTCAGTTTCCAACAAAGATCATTTGGGTCAATACTAAATGCACTTTTCAAAGAATGATTTCATATATTATGGGATATTATGAAACCCTCCAAAGCAACCTGGACTCCTTGTGCTCCTTTTGTTAAATCATGAATTCATTTGAATGAACTGCATGATTTGTTAAACTGAGCTGAGTCTCACCAGCCACACCAGGCCTGATTACCAGACCTGCTGAAATCACTTCAACTGAACATGTCTGACAACAAGAGGGAGACTAAAAGCAGCACTTTGTGACCTGATCTAAAGAAATTTAGGAACCAAAAAAACACAGAACTGCAAAAGCACCACAGACCCCACTTGTCATGTGTGTTCTACCTGGTCTAAAACTAACATCTGCCTTTCAGAAGAACATCATACCAGCAGCCAAAAATGGTAGCCTGTTTTTAATAGCACCTTCTAGGGCTTAACAGCCCCCCAAGGTGCTTTACAACACAACCAGTCATTCACCCATGCACACACACACACACGTTGGTGGTAGCCACAGCTACCCCAGGTGCACTGACGGAGGTGAGGCTGCTGAGAACAGCACCGCCGGTCCCCCTGACCACCACCAGCAGACAAGGCAGCTGAAGTGCTACTGTGGCAGACTGAGTGGGGCTTGAACCTGCAACCCGGTTATGGGGTGGGCACTTAACTCCTCTGCCACCGTCTGTGGTGGTGGTAGTGTGATGGTTGGGGCTGCTTTGTTGCTTCAGGACGTGGACTACTTGCTGTTTTTGATAGAACCATGATTTCTGCTCTCTGACCTTTAACCTTAAAAAAGGTATTCATGCTGGAAAACCCTCCAGTGTGGCTGAATAATAAAGTTCCTCCATAAAGACATAAATGTAGTTGTTGCATCTAAGCGTTGTTACTGGGTTTAGAGGTCAGCTCCACGGGTTAGCCTGGAAAACATTTTCCCTGTATTATATAAAATCATCATTTGAAAAGTGCAGTAATTTAAACTCTTGCTTGTTTTTTGTCTGATATTAAAATGGGTTGTTGATCTAAAACATTTAAACAGAAAACAATCGACATCTGTTACATCTTTTCTACAGTGGTTTTTTAAAGCTGCTTTTATTTTTAAATCAACTGAATGATTCATCAAACAGTGAAAAGATGGCTAAATACATTTTCATTTGTAACCATAGAGACCAACAAATACATTTCAGACATGATGAGCCCTAATAAATTCATGATTCGAGGTCATCCAGGTGACAAACACAAATGTTCCAGTATTAACGAAAGGAAACAGGTGTATCTAGACTAAAGCTCAACAGTTTTCTGTAAGTGGGTGATGTTTAATCACAACTCACTCGTTAACGTGATGCCAGGCTGAGACGTTGTTTCCTCTTGGAACACCCCAGGAAACACGCACTGAAATCAGAGCACATTCGTCACGACTGAATAAACCAAAACACTGACTCTGCTCCAGCCCTAAACCACCTTCATCCTCCAGCGGCTGCAGGTGACAGACAGACTCACCTTGATAAATTAGGAGAAAAACCAGAGTGAAGAAGTGGAACGGCCTCTTCCAGGGCCGCCTAAAAAAGTCGGGGTCCATTCGTGATCCGCAGTCAGTCGGGGTTAGACAGCATCACCTGGTGAAGAGCCTCCGGCTGGACTCCCGCTGCTGCCTGCGTTGCTCCATCCGGCTCAGCCTCGTGGCGCCCGCCGCGCGCTTCAAGAACCGCTTCACCTGCTCATTAGCATAAAATATGCGCAGGTGCGCACCGGAGTGGGCGGGGCCAAGCAGAAGAGGAGGGCGTATGACCTGGCCTGCAGTTAAACACGTCAGTTAGAAAAACATTATTCACAAAGGGCATCATGCGCTCATCAAGCAGTTTGATTTAAAACCTTTCCGTTTTTAAAATTCACCTCAATTTGTTTTGAACAAAGGACAGCGAGCGCCCCCCTGTGGTCAACCCTAACCCTGCATGACCAGCACGGAGGTTTGGGGGTTGTTTGGTCTCTTTATTTGTCATTTCTCCTATAAAAACTCCAGGATCACTCTAGGGATCATCAGGGAGGTTTTACACCAACATGGAGGGTGCTGTCAGAGAGAAAACATTACAAAGATCGCCTCTTCTGTAATTCCAGCAATTTAATAACATCAGTTCTAAAATTTATTTTGCAGAGGTTCCTTGATTTCTTAGTTATCATCTCAGATGCAGCTTAAACAACTTCTCTCAGCATCTTTTTTTATTATTTTAGTGAAAAGGCTACATTCACATGTTTTGGTTCCACATCTGGCTTTAGACCCAGTTATCACAAAAAATCAGTACTTATTGATGCTTAGGCTCCGCCCTCAGCAGGGGTCCAAGCCTGCTGCAGGATGCTGGCCCACCCTCCAAAAGTCAATCAGTTGAAAATGTTTATCCAACTGGGACGTCCTGTGGTTCATGAAACATTTTGCCACCAAACACGATCACCCACCAGTAATAAGCCAGATGTTTCCCATCATAACAAGTCTGCAGGACAGCTAAAGGTGGAACAATCAGAAATGCTGCAGAGGTGGAGCGTTCCTTCATCTCACCCTCATCAGGTGTTACCAGACTCTGGGTGGTTTTTATTAAGCATAAGGATCTTTTTCTCAGACACACGAGTAAATGCTGGATTCCAATACAACGTGTGGACACTTTTAGTTATTCAAGTCTTAGATCAGCCCGACCTGAGCCCTAACCCATGACCCATGAAGACCCGGCAGGAATCAGAAACCTCTTGTGATGTGGCCGACATGACCTCAGTGTCACTGCCTGGCCGCACACACCTGCATTTGCATGTTAAAGAGCGGCTTTCTGCAGAGGAAATGCTTCCTGCGTCCGTCTGTCTGAGTAAAAAGGCCTTTGAGTGTCTGGAGCCTGCGGAGACTTCTGAAACCTTTGTGTGGTCAAACCAGGAGGTGTCTGCTTTTCATAAAGGATTGTATCAACACACAGTCAGTGTCTTGATGCAATCTGCTGGGTTCCTTATATAGGAAACTTTTTTACTGATTGGCTTAATGAACTGAACTGTATTGTCATGTTTACTTTGTGAAGAGCCTTGAGACGACTCTTGTCGTGATTTGGCGCTATAGAAATAAACTGAATTGAATTGAATAAATGGAAACCAGAGCTGAGGAGCAGAGCAGGGATCCAGGAGGAGGAATCTAAAAAGGTAACCAACGTGATTTCATACGTGGAGGTAAAATGGGCCTTCTAACCCACACAGACCCACTTTTATAGTGTTTGTGATGAAAATGAAAATCAAACTTATAGGTCGTTTTCAATCCCACACTAACGCCTGCTTTAGCGTCATCAGTGGTTTCTGACTTTAGGAACAAGGCAGCGTCTGTTCTCCAGCTTAAGACTAAAGTTTTAAAGGATGACTGCATAAAGCCTGGTTTTGATCTTACTTCAGTTTCATAACTTTCCACTAGAGAGGGAATGCATTTATGTGGCTTTCTCTCCTCAGGATTTACTGCTGGTTTGGAACAAAACCTTCTCTTTATTCAGATTGAACTTTGGAAAGGTTTTCTTTGAGAAAGCCTCCTGACACACCTGAAGGGTTCTGATTCACACTTAAACACAAAAATAAACCGCTGGCAGGAATTGACATCATTTTCAGTTGATTTATTTCTAACCACTGTAAACAACAAAGACGCATGGTTTTTCCTGCTCTCCAGACAACAGCCACGGTTCTCCTCTCTAGCAACAAAGATTTATTATTGCATTTGTTGTGTAAATTAAATTCTTGCAAGTTTACATCCCATCTGCTTTAAATGTCAGCGTTCATACCAACTGTACAGAAGATCATCAAAATAAAATAGGTGCAAAGAAAAACATTCAGTGTGGAATTAAGACTTGTTCGCTATCATGAAAACTTAAAATAAAAAGCAAAATCAACGTGAACAATCAGAAGATCACCGAGCAGACATCCTGAATTTGAGTGGATAGAAAAATAAAAAGGCATCAGCTAATATGAAAGAAAGGAGCTTGAGTGTCTCTGAGTCTCCAGTTTGGTTCAACACCAAAAGAAGGAAGGTGAGCTCAAACAAGAACATCAAGCTGGGTTTGTTCCTGGACGCTTCTGATTAGATGTTCTACAACATAAATACCAGCCACAAGTCTAAATCGGACAGATCAGAACGAGTTCAGCGTTTACACACCAGGTTCTTTAAAACGTCGCTTTACTGGACAAACAGAATTTACAGGAAACAATCCGAGTTACCACTTCAGGAGTAAAGGATGGCAGGAGTGCTGCTGTGAGACGTTTACCTTGAAGCAAAACGTAAACCTTTACTCATGTGAACACGACCCAAAACTATCGCCCATCAAAACCCTCCTCTGCTTTATGGTTTCAAAATAAAAACGGTGATCCAGTTTCATATTCAGATTAACAATGCTTCTGTATGTTCAGTGTGTGTGTGTGTGTGTGTAGATCTTTAGAGTCCGGTAACTCTGCTGAGCACACAGCGTTATCTGGGCCGGTGGTTGGCCAGCAGGAAGTCCTTGTCCTTGCAGGTGAGGCAGAGTTTAAGGTTTCTGAGGGAGCCGCCGGCGGTGTAAAACGCCCAAACGCCCATCAGGAACAAGATGACGTAGGTGGGAACCAGGCTGGCGACGTACTCCGGGTTCTGGAAGGTCTGGAGCGGTGCAGAGGAAACACAAGAAAAAAATACTTTCTGGTTTCCTTTGAAGTTTCTGATTCTTTCCAAGGAAACGTAGCTCTGTGATGTCATCATAACACCCATAAAGATCTCTAAATATTATCCTGACAGCATAAGACTTTAATGAGGATAAATGCCTTTTATTTTTAGATCAATCAGTAACACTTCACAATAAGAGTCCATTTATTAACATTACTCAGCGCATTATTAAGCATTTATAAACAGAGTCCCTTTATTATCGTTAGTGCATTATTAAGCATTTATAAACAGAGTCCCTTTATTATCGTTAGTGCATTATTAAGCATTTATAAACAGTCCCTTTATTATGTTACTTAGTGCATTATTAAACATTTATAAACAGAGTCCCTTATTATCGTTTGTGCATTATTAAGCATTTATAAACAGTCCCTTTATTATGTTACTTAGTGCATTATTAAACATTTATAAACAGAGTCCCTTATTATCGTTACTTAGTGCATTATTAAGCATTCATAAAAAGAGTCCCTTTATTATCGTTACTTAGTGCATTATTAAGCATTTATAAACAGTCCCTTTATTATGTTACTTAGTGCATTATTAAACATTTATAAACAGAGTCCCTTATTATCGTTACTTAGTGCATTATTAAGCATTCATAAACAGAGTCCCTTTATTATCGTTAGTGCATTATTAAGCATTTATAAACAGTCCCTTTATTATGTTACTTAGTGCATTATTAAACATTTATAAACAGAGTCCCTTATTATCGTTTGTGCATTATTAAGCATTTATAAACAGTCCCTTTATTATGTTACTTAGTGCATTATTAAACATTTATAAACAGAGTCCCTTATTATCGTTAGTGCATTATTAAGCATTTATAAACAGAGTCCCTTTATTATTGTTACTTAGTGCATTATTAAGCATTCATAAACAGAGTCCCTTTATTATCGTTACTTAGTGCATTATTAAGCATTTATAAACAGTCCCTTTATTATGTTACTTAGTGCATTATTAAGCATTTATAAACAGTCCCTTATTATCGTTACTTAGTGCATTATTAAGCATTCATAAACAGAGTCCCTTTATTATCGTTAGTGCATTATTAAGCATTTATAAACAGTCCCTTTATTATGTTACTTAGTGCATTATTAAGCATTTATAAACAGAGTCCCTTATTATCGTTACTTAGTGCATTATTAAGCATTCATAAAAAGAGTCCCTTTATTATCGTTACTTAGTGCATTATTAAGCATTTATAAACAGTCCCTTTATTATGTTACTTAGTGCATTATTAAGCATTTATAAACAGTCCCTTTATTTTGTTACTTAGTGCATTATTAAGCATTTATAAACAGAGTCCCTTATTATCGTTACTTAGTGCATTATTAAGCATTCATAAAAAGAGTCCCTTTATTATCGTTACTTAGTGCATTATTAAGCATTCATAAACAGAGTCCCTTTATTATCGTTACTTAGTGCATTATTAAGCATTCATAAAAAGAGTCCCTTTATTATCGTTACTTAGTGCATTATTAAGCATTCATAAACAGAGTCCCTTTATTATCGTTACTTAGTGCATTATTAAGCATTCATAAAAAGAGTCCCTTTATTATCGTTACTTAGTGCATTATTAAGCATTTATAAACAGTCCCTTTATTATGTTTCTTAGTGCATTATTAAGCATTTATTAACAGAGTCCCTTTATCGTTACTTAGTGCATTATTAAGCATTTATTAACAGAGTCCCTTATTATCGTTACTTAGTGCATTATTAAGCATTCATAAAAAGAGTCCCTTTATTATCGTTACTTAGTGCATTATTAAGCATTCATAAACAGAGTCCCTTTATTATCGTTACTTAGTGCATTATTAAGCATTTATAAACAGTCCCTTTATTATCGTTACTTAGTGCATTATTAAGCATTTATAAACAGTCCCTTTATTATGTTACTTAGTGCATTATTAAGCATTTATTAACAGAGTCCCTTATTATCGTTACTTAGTGCATTATTAAGCATTTATTAACAGAGTCCCTTATTATCGTTACTTAGTGCATTATTAAGCATTCATAAAAAGAGTCCCTTTATTATCGTTACTTAGTGCATTATTAAGCATTCATAAACAGAGTCCCTTTATTATCGTTACTTAGTGCATTATTAAGCATTCATAAAAAGAGTCCCTTTATTATCGTTACTTAGTGCATTATTAAGCATTTATAAACAGTCCCTTTATTATGTTACTTAGTGCATTATTAAGCATTTATAAACAGTCCCTTTATTTTGTTACTTAGTGCATTATTAAGCATTTATAAACAGAGTCCCTTATTATCGTTTCTTAGTGCATTATTAAGCATTCATAAAAAGAGTCCCTTTATTATCGTTACTTAGTGCATTATTAAGCATTCATAAACAGAGTCCCTTTATTATCGTTACTTAGTGCATTATTAAGCATTTATAAACAGAGTCCCTTATTATCGTTTCTTAGTGCATTATTAAGCATTCATAAAAAGAGTCCCTTATTATCGTTACTTAGTGCATTATTAAGCATTTATAAACAGAGTCCCTTTATTATCGTTACTTAGTGCATTATTAAGCATTCATAAACAGAGTCCCTTTATTATCGTTACTTAGTGCATTATTAAGCATTTATAAACAGTCCCTTTATTATCGTTACTTAGTGCATTATTAAGCATTTATAAACAGTCCCTTTATTATGTTACTTAGTGCATTATTAAGCATTTATAAACAGTCCCTTTATTATGTTACTTAGTGCATTATTAAGCATTCATAAACAGAGTCCCTTTATTATCGTTACTTAGTGCATTATTAAGCATTCATAAACAAAGACTCCCTTTATTAACATTCCAGATATTGTTCACTATTAAGTGTCCTTAAGGTTAGGACAAAGGGCAGGGGGGAGGTGGTCTCCTTAGTAATGCATTACTTAATATTAATATTAATAATAAGCAGTTGTTAATACTTATTTAATAGTTTATTAATGCTTAGTAATGCACTAAGTAACATTAATAAAGAATCCTTATTGCAAAGTGTTACCGATCATTCAAATGAAGACAGTTTGCACTAAGTAAAATTATTAATCTCATCATCATTACCTGAAGATGGAAGCTTTTCTCAAAAGTTTGGTCTCTTTGTTTCATAACTTGAACGGTATTAAATTAGCCTCCGAGAACAAAGTAAAGAACCTCGGTGTAATCTTTGACCAGGACATGTCATTCAAATCCCACGTTAAACAGGTTTGTAGGATTTCCTTTTTCCACCTTCGGAATATTGCTAAGATTAGAAGCATCCTTTCCAGGAGTGATGCTGAAAAACTGGTTCATGCATTCATTACCTCAAGGTTGGATTACTGCAGTAATTCATTACTATCAGGAGGTCCACAGAATGTAGTCAAAACTCTTCAGCTGGTCCAAAATGCTGCAGCTAGAGTTCTGATGAGAATTAAAAAGAGAGACCACATCTCTCCTGTTTTAGCTTCCCTACATTGGCTGCCTGTTAAATTCAGAATAGATTTTAAGATCCTCCTTCTCACATATAAAGCTCTTAATAATCAAGCTCCATCATACATCAGTGATCTGATTGTTCCATATGTTCCTAACAGAGCACTTGGCTCTCAGACTGCAGGTTTACTGGTGGTTCCTAGAATATCTAAAAGTAGGATGGGAGGCAGATCTTTTAGCTATCAGGCTCCTCTACTGTGGAACCAGCTCCCAGCGTTAGTGCGTGAGGCAGACACCTTGTCTACTTTTAAGACTAGGCTCAAAACTTTTCTATTTGATAGGGCTTATGGTTAAATTCTGATGTTAGCCCAGGTTTAGACGAGTGTGGAGCAGAGGGAGGTGGAGTGTACAGCGGGGACTACTGTCGTTAAAGACTTTTCTCCCTGGCCCCGCCTCCCACATGCCTCCATCTGAAAGGCTAGGTTATCCTGAGTTATCTCTGTAGTTATGCTGCTATAGGCTTAGACTGCTGGAGGACATACTGACCACTTTCCACACTCTGCTACTCTCTTCTACCACCACTCTATAATTGCATTATTTCCTGTTATTTCAGCTGTTAACTTTATTTTCTCTCTAGGTGTCTCTAAGTGCTCTGTCTTCTCAACCCCCAGTGAGTCGTAGTGGATGGCTGCTCATACTGAGCCAGGATCCTCTGGAGGTTTCTTCCTGTTAAAAGGGAGTTTTCCTCTCCACTGTCGCTACATGCTTGCTTAGTATAGGATTTACTGCCTGTGTACACTCCTGCCAGAAAACTGCGGTCTAGCTCTCAGTTTTTGTTGTTGGTCCCAAATGCTCGTTTAAAGACTCTGGGAGATAGAGCATTTTCTGTGGCTGGCCCAAAACTCTGGAACAATCTTCCTTTTCACATCAAAACTGCTCAGAGTTTGGATGAATTTAAGGCATTGCTTAAAACGCATCTTTTTGACCTGGCTTTTAATGTAGGTTAATTTCTTTTGGCTTTTTTCTGCTATTTTATTTCTATTTTATGTGTTTTATTGACTTTTGAATGTTCTGTTTTTACTATTGTTGTTTTTATATTTTTACAGTTTTAGCTTAATTTTCTTATAGCATGCCTTGTTTTTGTATGTACAGCACTTTGGGTTGAGCGAGCAACAATAAGTGTGCTCTATAAATAAAGTTGACCTTGCTTAGTATGAGGATTGTATCAACACACTGACACTAGTCAGTGACTTGATGCAATCTGCTGGGTTCCTTATATAGGAAACCTTTTTACTGATTGGCTTAATGAACTGAACTGTACTGGAATGTTTACTTTGTGAAGTGCCTTGAGACGACTCTTGTCGTGATTTGGCGCTATAGAAATAAACTGAATTGAATTAACTTCTGAAGCAGATTATGGTAATCCCAAAACATTTAGCCCGTCACTTTTCACGTCGAAGTTTTAACTAAAATGATCTGAAACCATGAAATTCTTGTTGTTTTGGTCAAATACTGAAAATAATTTCATGCTCCATCTTTTATAACTAAATTTTAGCTCATGTTCTGTTAAACAGCAGTAATAACTCTTAATGTTGACTACATGTGGGTTAGTTAGCGAGTCCCTCACCAGGCAGGAGACGATGAGGTGGCTGATGACGACCGCGGCGACCGCCCACCAGCGCTGCCTCTCACAGGCGTCGAAGAACACGACACCCCAGAACATGTGGAGCAGGATGATGGCCATAGTCATGAAGGCTGGGGGGGACACCCAGAGACGGTTTTAGTGGTGAAGATGTTGATTAGAAATGCAAACACATGTGGGACTCAGTACCTGAGGACAGGAAGTAGTGCTGTGAGTCTCCATGGATCCCAACGGTCCCGGGTCCCGCAGAATCAGCCAGGATGTTCACCACAGAGAAGGCTCCACTCATGAAGCCAAAACCAAGGCCAGACACTGGGAAAACAACAGGACTAGCTTTAATCCACAGTTAGACATTTACACTGAGGTCTGATCCATAAACCGGAGTTATTATCTGTGTCAGGTTCTACCGACTTACCCTCAGAAAATTCTGACTTTTTAACCAGCTGACAGAAAAACAGAAGAGTAGTCTAGATCATTCAACACAGTACTGACTACATGCAACTTTTTTCTTCAAATAAATCAAACTCTTGTGTAAATTTTGGAACGTGGTCTCAATCTATGTTTTTCTAGACTTCCTGAATGTCATAGAAACTATTTTTTGGACTTCAGCTGCTTCTTCACTTATTTTTTTGGCTCATTCAAAGAGGACTTCGTTCTTGGTCTGTTAGGCGCTTTAGCCTGACCTGTGATTATACCAGGCATAGAAGGCTCCTGAACTCCAGGGATGAACTGAACCAGTGATGTGTCCAATCCTCAAAGAAAACTTGCCAAAGGCATGTTGTTAAACGCCACCACATCCAAAAGCACAACTGTCATTTTTTGCCCAATTTCTCAAGATTGATTTGCAAACAACTTGAAAGAAGTAATTTCACAGATTGTTTTGTAGGGAAGGTAGTCTACACTAGGGGTAGACCAATATATCGGGCCAATATTTGACATTTTTTAAATGTCGGCATTGGCTGATTTAACTCCGTAGTAAAGCCAATTTAAAGTCAAGCAGCCCAGTGCTGCTGCAGAATTTAATTAAAATGTGTTTTTTTTTACGTTCCTGAATAACAGCTGCTTAATAAAAATATTTTCAACTAAAATTTCTTTTTGGTTACCAGTTTTGACTATTTAATACTTGGTCAGTCTACTGAATTGTTTGATTAACTTTAGTTAGATGTCTGTTTATGACACTGAGAAGTGTATAAAATTTAACAGCTAGTTAAATTCAGAGTTCAAACATTGATTCAGTTTCAGAAATTTTGTGCATCAACTGATGTTATTAGTGACATTTTAGCATGAAAATAAGGTGGAAAACGTCTAGCTATTGGTCATGAAAATCGGCATAATTGGCAGCCCAAATCGGCCATCGGCTGACCATGACCTTCACCTATCGGCATCGATACTGGCAAATAGAAAAACCTCTAATCCACACAGGTTTTTGCAGAGAACTCTTAGAATCTCCCTGTTGGCTCATGCTTGTCTAAGTATGCTTGTAGATGCTTTGAAAGAGAATAAATGAAATGTTTTTTTGTTAAACCTGTACTATGCAACTTTTTCATATGTTTAAATCCTGTTCTTGAGCCAGTTTGTGCTAAAATGAGCCTTTACAGGGTTAATGAAATGTCACTCAGACCCCCACCGCCCTCTGTGGCCAGAATACCACACTTGCAACTTCAGAGTGGTGGTCCGGTCCCTGTTGGACTTAGTAAAGTGGAGCTGACTTGCCTGGTGCTGCAGTCTGCTTCCAGCATGTTTCCTGCATGTTTTAGATCATGAACACAGCTGATTTGTTTTAGTGATGAACCGCTCCTGCAGACACTAATGAAGGCTGAGGAGACGTTTCAGCAGTTAGGTTAATTCATTCCCTGCCATTGACGACTAAAGTCGTCTTTTCAAATCCAACCGCTGGCTGCCAAAGACGACTTTAGTCGTCGTTACGCTTTTTTTACGGGGCAGGCGTCAGAACGAGCCCCCGCACCGTGAGAACAAACATCACGTGTCTAAGGCGGATCTTCATCCGTGTATGTCACACATCACGTGATCAGGAAGCAGAAAATCAATGGCTTCCGAGTTTGTTTTGGACCGCTGCTGTGAAAAAAACGATGCGCCGAACCGGAAATGCGTCTGGAGTGGCGGTTGGGCACCAGATTGTGAACAAACGGATAACGCTAGAAATACGGCGATTCTTCTTGATGTAAGAAGTGAGTCTACTCTTTCTTTTGGTAGTTTTGGCGTTTACATGATCATAGAGCACAATGTTCTGTGACTCTTCAAAAAACTGTAAAAACGCTCAAAAACGCTGGCAGTCAGGGGCTTTCTGATCAGAAAACGGCTGGCAGTGAATGAGTTAAGGTGTTAAAAAGACCAACGCACAGCGAGGAAAGAAGTTTCACTTTTACTTTCACTAACGGACACTAGGGGGTGCTAAAAACAAGCCAAAACTGCATAGTATCGCTTTAAACACTGCTAGTAACACATTGTTCAGCTCCAATATAAAATCCATCCTTTGCCAGACATTAAAAAGTGGGATGACTGAAATATTTTGCATAGAATTTCTCTTTTATCTTGAAGTCTTAAAAAAATCCTCAGATTCTCCAAGGCTTTTCTCCAAAACTGCAGAACGTATTCTACATCTGCTCAGTAAAACCTGGGATTCAGGCCCATAATTTCATCAGAGTTCCTAAATGTCAAGTTTGATTATTGATTGTGTCATGAAAGCACGTATCCAGCCTTCTGATGGAACCTGGAGATACAAATGTGACCAGCTCAGTGGCCTAGTGGTATGAGTGTCCGCCCCGGGACTGGGAGATCAGGGTTCAAATCCCGGTCGGGTCATACCAAAGACTTTGAAAAAATGGGACCCAATGCCTCCCTGCTTGACACTCAGCACTAAGGGGTTCGATTGGGGGGTTAAACCACCAAATGGTTCCCGAGCGCAGCTGTGTCTGCAGCTCACCGCTTCCCAAGGGGATGGGTCAGATCCGGAGAACAACCAGTGTGTGTGACAACTAATGGCACTTTTAACTTTAATATGGTGATGCAGTAGGTCTGTACCGTATGCCAGCTGTCGTATGGATATCGGCATAGTTTCTTCTTGACTTAAAGTGAGGAGGCCTTCATTCGCTTTCCTGCAAGGAAAACAAGCACATAAATACAACTGAGTGTTTTGCTGTGATGTAAATCAGAAAGTGACTTGAACTGCAACAGGAAGGCTTAAAATTTTCAAAATAAAAAGGGAATAAACAGGACTGTTTGGGAATTTAGTTTTCTGTTTATACCTATATACCCTTGTATAGTATATGTATGTATGTATGTATGTATGTATGTATGTATGTATGTATGTATGTATGTATGTATGTATGCATGCATGCATGCATGTATGTATGTATGTATGTATGTATGTATGCATGCATGCATGTATGTATGTATGTATGTATGTATGTATGTATGTATGTATGTATGTATGTATGCATGCATGCATGTATGTATGTATGCATGTATGTATGTATGCATGCATGCATGCATGTATGTATGTATGTATGTATAGGTCCTTCTAAAAAAATTAGCATATTGTGATAAAGTTCATTATTTTCTGTAATGTACTGATGAACATTAGATTTTCACATATTTTAGATTCATTACACACAACTGAAGTAGTTCAACATAGGAATTTTGGGTTTTCATGAGCTGTATGCCAAAATCATCAATATTAAACCAATAAACGGCTTGAACTACTTCAGTTGTGTGTAATGAATCTAAAATATATGAAAGTCTAATGTTTATCAGTACATTACAGATAATAATGAACTTTATCACAATATGCTAATTTTTTGAGAAGGACCTGTATATATATATATATATATATATATATATATATATATATATATATATATATATATATATATATATACCCTTGTCCACACTAAGGCAAATACTGAACAAGATACGATCAGAGCAGCATTTAGGCTTCCTGAGGCAGTGACTTACTTTAACAGCTTATAGTAAGCAAAGCGGAATGTTTCCTGCAGCAGGACCGACAACACCACGCCAAAGATAAGCAGACCTTTCTGCTGCCCTGGGTTGTCCTTATTACTGATCTGAACTGAGATGAACCACACCAGAGAGGCCAGCAGCAGAGACACCAACCAGAAAAATGCTCTGAAAATACAAAGAGAAAACTTTAGAAACACCGCTTTAATAAAAACATCTGCCCAGAAGTTTCTGTTTTGATAGTTTTTATAGAGCGTTCTACAGTAGCTAAAAATAGGTCATGACGTAACGTCGCAAAGCACTCTGGGACGCAGGGTCATACAAGTAAGCTGGCATTTAGTATTGTTTGGGTCTGAGTTGCTCCGATCTGGCTAAAGTTGTTTTTCGTCTCCTAAAGATTTTCAAACAGCAAGGAACTAAGCGCTGCTGCTGGGGGAGGTGCTAATCGGACTCTAGATACTCAGATCAGATGTCGGAGAGGACTTTTTATCCCTTTTCCAAAGCCGGGTAATGTCCTTGACCACATGAAACACCTGGACAGGGACACGGGCTAAGCTAAAGACAGAAGAAGCAAAGCGGTGGTCGTTTTTATGTGGACGAGCAGATTTTAACAGTGTGGAGCAGATCAAGAAAAGCACGTATATTTGTTCCTTACATCTTCCTGGAGGGGAAAGTCCTATATTCGAGAATGACAGGTCAGCTGCCGGTCCTAGTGACGCTCTCAGACGTGGAGTTATCCAGGAGGCAGCGTTGTTAACGGAGAGTGGAGGCAGCGTTGTTAACGGAGTTAGAGGCAGCGTTGTTAACAGAGAGTGGAGGAAGCGTTGTTAACGGAGACTTGGAGGCAGCATTGTTAACAGAGAGTGGAGGCAGCGTTGTTAACGGAGAGTGGAGGCAGCGTTGTTAACGGAGAGTGGAGGCAGCGTTGTTAACGGAGAGTTAGAGGCAGCGTTGTTAACGGAGAGTTAGAGGCAGCGTTGTTAACGGAGCGGTCCAGCTGAACGTCTCGGCCAAACAGCGTGTCCACCCAAACGTCCACGAAAAAGGCTTTTGACCAGAGGTGAGTGGAATATAAAAAGTAGGGACACAAATGATAACCTGACAGTAAAAAACTACCTTGAGAAAATGTTCCTTGAGCACTGTGAGTAATTAACTTATAGATAGATAATTAGCGAGGTCGCCATCCATCCATCCATCCATCGCCATAAGAAAAGCTCTGTGGTATGTCTTTCTCCGTCAAAACAACTTTCTCCATTTTATGCCTTCATATTGATGCCCAAGCGCTCTAAAACTATATATTTTCTATCGTCAAATGTGGCTTGTATGACCCTACCCAGAAGCCTTTGCGCGGTGACGTCAACTGTAGAATACCCTATTCAGAACACAAGAAATTCTTCATGATGTGGCTTCAAATCTGCTTTTTTATTTATTACTCTAAAGTAAAGGTGCATGAGTTAATGATGCAGTGCTTCTGATGGCATTAACTAAGTAGATAAGGAATCTAGTTTATATCACAGCTCTTAATTAAATGATTGTCCCAAACAATTAAAACATGAAGACACATTTATAAATAATATAATATAAAACTATTGGTATAGTTCAACAGCTCACCCCTTTTCCTCAGAGTATCAGTCATAAAAAAAAATAGATTTTTACAGTTTTGTTAAACCGTCGCAGAACACAAATATTGAGGATTTGACATACGTTATTTATGTACAGTTTACTACAGTCACAATAGGTTTAAAACTATATGAATGTTAAAGCATGTATGGTATAGTTCCAATAACGGACAAGCTGTCGTCTTTTCACAGGATTCTTGTGATTATCTGTCTTTTTTTCTGTGTCATTCAAGATGCAGTTTTAAGTAACACAGCAATAACAGGAAGGAGCTGTGTTCGTCTTTGTATTAAAGACAAATAAAACAACAGCCAGATGCTGTTTTTACAGTTTAGCTAGCAGCTAACTAGCATAACAGCTAGTAAGTTAGCTTTGGTTGCTACATTTCTTCAGTAAGTGAACGGACAGCTGTGTCTGTGTCCCCTTTTGACTCCCAAACAACCTCTTTCCTCCTGCTAAAGGCAAAACGTTCCTTCTCACCCTGCTATGAGGAAGATGACCCTCAGCGGCTCCCGGGCGATGGTAAACAGGAACAGCGCGATGGCCGGGCCGAAGGCGATAAAGGTGCAGCCGAAAAACACCGCTGCCGTCATTTTGGCTCTTTGGAAGCAGGCACCGAGGGTTCAAATCCAATCTACGGACCTTCGGCTTTATTTTTTTAACAAATCGTAGTCTCCTATTAGCTCTGATTTCCTCGTATCACCAGATTGTGTCACAAGGTTCTCATAGCATATCACGTGACTTGCAAAAAAAAAATCCTTTAAACTTTATTAGAAAGCACAATAATGAACACCGACAAACACAACTGAAATGTCTTTATTCGTGAATGTATAACATTTTAGCTTATTTTTATATTTTTTTCTCAATATTAATTTATTTTCTTTTCTCTGTTGTGTTATTTTAATAAATGATTTGTTATATGTACCCGCCACTATTCCTGTTTTCTCTTCATTCTTTTTCTTGTGTTGAGGTCATTGTGGTGGTCAAAAAACTGTGGCAAGGATCCAGGGGTGGATGAGATCCGCCCGGATTTCCTTAAGGCTCTGGATGTTGTGTGGCTGTGTTGGTTGACGCGGCTCTGCAATATCGCATGGACATGTGGGGCAGTTCCACTGGACTGGCAGACCGGGGTGGTGGTCCCCCTATTTAAAAAGGGGACCACAGGGTGTGTTCCAACTACAGGGGGATCACACTCATGAGCCTCCCTGGTAAGGTCTATTCAGGGGTTCTGGAGAGGAGGGCCCGTCGGATAGTCGAACCTCGGATCCAGGAAGAGCAATGTACAGGGTGGGCCATTTATATGGATACACCTTAATAAAATGGGAATGGTTGGTGATATTAACGTCCTGTTTGTGGCACATCAGTATATGTGAGGGGGCAAACTTTTCAAGATGGGTGGTGACCATGGTGGCCATTTTGAAGTCGGCCATCTTGGATCCAACTTTTGTTTTTTCAATAGGAAGAGGGTCATGTGACACATCAAACCTATTGGTAATGTCACAAGAAAAACAACGTTCCTACCCTCACCTATGGTCACGAGCTTTGGGTAGTGACCGAAAAAGAACGGGATCGCGGATACAAGCGGCCAAAATGAGTTTTCTTCGCAGGGTGTCTGGGCTCTCCCTTAGAGATTACACTGTTTAACCGCTCTCTAGCAGAGCACTCCATCCCCTCCATCTGGAAGTCCTCTATCATCTGCCCTGTGGCAAAGAGGAGTAACCCTAGCACCAATGGCTATTTTCGACCTGTAGCTTTGACATCGCTGGTCATGAAGAGCTTTGAGAGACTCAACATGGCCCAGCTGCTGGCTGATGTGAGTATACACTCGGACCCACTGCAGTTTGCGTACCAACCACACAGAGGGGTGGATGACGCACTGTTAACTCTGCTGCATGGGACCCTCACCCACCTGGAAAAGCCTAAGTCTCAAGTCAGGTTGGTCTTTGTGGACTTCTCAAGTACATTTAATACAGTGCAACCACACCTCATGGGCCATAAATTGCTGAAGTTGAATGCTAACCCCCATCTCATCCTCTGGGTGCTCTCCTTTCTCACGGAAAGGGACCAGAGGGTCCGGGTGAACGGCCATCTCAGCACTGTCAGGTCAGTTTCTACTGGTTCTCCACAAGGTTCGGTCATCTCTCCACTTCTTTTCACCTTATACACCAATGACTGCAGGAGCTCCACCCCAGGAATAACTTATGTCAAATATTCAGACGACACACTCATCATGGACACTACCAACACAGCTGGATTACTACAAATAGAACTGGACTTGTTTTCACTGTGGTGTACAGAGACCTGCTTGGACTTGAACGTCTCCAAGACCAAAGAAATGGTCATTCACTTCCACCACAGCCCATCCTCTACCCCTGCACTCACTGTAAACAGTCAAACTATTGAAACGGTTCCTTCATACAAATACCTCGGCTTCATAATTGATCATAAACTCACATTTCAACTTAACACCGAACACATCTTTGCAAAATGTCAACAGCGTCTTTATTTCCTTCGTAAGCTCTGCAGACTTCAGGTTCACCAGTCCATTCTTGTTGCTTTTTATAGATGTTTCATTGAATCCATCCTCACATTCAACATCACTGCTTGGTTTGGTTCACTCACTCTAGCTCACCGTAACACACTCAATAAAATCATCAAAATAAGCAGTAAAATCATAGGTCAGGAGCAGCAGCCACTCACCATCATTTACAACACTAGAGCCCTGAGGAAAGGCTCACAGATCTCCACAGACCCCTCACATGCTCTTCACTCCTACTACAGCATGTTGCCATCAGGTCGTCGGTTCAGGTCCCTCTCACTTAAAACAAAAAGGGCTTCCTCTAGCTTCCTCCCTTCCTCTATTAAATGCTAAGCCACAGTCCAAGTGACTGTGAATAGAACCAAATTGGAAATGTTTTAGTATTCTTTTAAATTAATTTTATGTATTTGGATATATTCCCTTTTAATTGATTGTATGTGTGTGTTCTGATTGTTTTTATGGGCTGTGTTGATACTCTCTCTGCAAATGAAGTTCCTAAAATAAAGTGAAATTTGATTTTTTGATTTTTTTTTATTAGAGATAGGGTGAGAAGCTCAGTCATTCGGGAGGGGCTCGGAGTAGACCCGCTGCTCCTCCACATCAAGAGGAGCCAGTTGAGGTGGCTCGGGCATCTGATCAGAATGCCTCCTGGACGCCTCCCTGGTGAGGTTTTCCAGGCACGTCCAACCGGGAGGAGACCCAAAGGAAGACCCAGGACACGCTGGAGGGATTATGTCTCTCAGCTGGCCAGGGAACGCCTTGGGATTCCCCCGGAGGAGCTGGCCCAAGTGGCTGGGGAGAGGGAGGTCTGGGCCTCTCTGCTTAGGCTGCTGCCCCGACGACCCGACTCCGGATAAGCGGAAGACAATGAATGAATGAAGGATAAGCGGAACACAATGGATGGATGGACGGATGGACGGACGGACGGACGGACGGACGGATGGATGGTTCTAATTATCAGTGTATTTGATGCTTTGATGCTGTTTATGTTCTGTAGCCTTTTCTTGTTCTATCATCTATAAAAGTCGTATATTTACGTGTTTAACGTGAATAATAAACAACAACTGTTTGGATTAACATCACAGCCACACTTATTCAAAGATCAACAGCAGAACATTTAGGCTTCTGTTTCAAACATCTTCTTTCTGCCGTCCATCCCAGCCTTGTCCTCGATGTTCTTCCTCCAATCACCAGTCTGCTTCTCCTAGGAGACGAGCTTTGTAATAAATAATAATACGGACATTGCCAAACTCATGTGAATCGATAATACAGTGATGTAATCCACGTATGACTCAAATAGGAAATAACACAGTCATTCAGGCAAGGCACAACATCTCTTACTTGCTGACTGAGATGACATCTGATGCACCCACCTCCTCTTTCGTCTCCTTTTTGACCTGCTTCAGGTTGGCCCTGAGGTCCAAAGACACTTTATGTTTGGAGCCCAGCAGGGCGGCCAACATGGCGTCAGCTGACATCCTCACCCTCTTCAGGGCCGGCTTTCTAAACCTCCCGTTTATATCTTGAACCTTCATCTTCAGGTCATCAATCTGACTCAGATAACAGTTACTCAGATGTCACGTAAAACCTGATCAATGATGCATTTTGTTTGTTTCAAAAAGAAAGCATTTAAAGCTGAGATGAAACAGCTAATATATAACGGTCACATTGGTTTTAATGTGTAAAATATGTAACAAAGCTTCTCAATAGAAAGTCAAGAAATTCCTCTAAGAAGACAAACCTCCTTGTCGCTTTTCTTCACTTTCAGCTCTAAGTCATACCGCTCCTCGTCCGCCAGATCGATCTGCTTGTGAAGTTGTCGACACAGCTCCTGGTGTTTAAGAGCAAGGGGGATGTTTAATTCATTCAACGTAAAAATAAAGTTTTCTCTGAATGTTTTACATCACAAAACCCGTTTTGTTTCACTTTTTGTGTGTTTTACTATATCCTGACTCATAAATGAGGTATTTTAGGTGTAAAACACAAACAGGATTTCTGTTTTCTCCCGACATCTGTTGTCAAAAGTATAAAGTAGAATAACTATGATGGTGAGTTCAAGTTTAAACCAAAACACATACTACTGCTGTGTTTTCTCTACCTGCAGCTCCTGTGGGCATTGTGGCATGGAGAGGGCGGGACAGTTCTCCTCTATATATTTCATTTTCTCCATCTCTGCCTCCTGGGCCTCCTCTTCCAGCATCATCTTGCCGATCTGGAGCAGCAAACTCTGAGAGGAGGTGCAGGTGCAGGAGAAGGAGTCATAGAGGAAGGAAAAGGCAGAACGATAAATGCTAGAAACGTATGTGTAAATCTTTCATAATAATAATACATTTTATTTGAAGCGCCTTTCAAAAAACTCAAGGTCACTGTACAATCAGGTTAAAATAAAACATTCATGACAAAAACAGCAACAGGAATAAAGAAATGGCTAGAAAATGTAAAACCCAAATAAAACACCAATAACAGTTACAGTGAATAAGCAATTTTGAACAGATGAGTTTAGAGATTAGCCTGGAATTGGTGAAGGGTGGTCATGTTTCTAAGGTGAGCAGGTAATGAGTTCCATAATGTTCATGTTAATAACATAAAACACAATACCTGGTAAAAGGTAATATTTCACTGTCCGTTAAATGTTGATAGAATGATGAACTATATCAGTAAACACCCTTTATAGTCCACACCCAGAGCTTTGAACTCTTTTAATCTACTAATAATAATAACAATAATAATAATAACAAAATAATAACAATAATAATAATAATAACAACAACAATAATAATAACAATAATAATAATAATAACAATATTAATAACAATAATAATAATAACAATAATAACAATAATAATAACAATAATAATAACAACAATAATAACAATAACAACAACAACAATAATAATAACAATAATAACAACAATAACAATAACAATAATAATAATAATAACAATAAATAATAACAATAATAACAATAATAACAACAATAATAATAATAATAACAATAATAATAACAATAATAATAACAACAACAATAACAATAATAATAATAACAATAATAATAATAATAACAACAAGAGGCCTTCGCAGCGCTTTCGCTGCTCGGGCCTAATAATAATAACAATAATAATAACAACAATAACAACTACAATAATAATAACAACAATAATAATAACAATAACAATAATAACAATAATAACAATAATAATAACAACAATAATAATAACCATAATAATAATAACAACAATAATAATAATAACAATAATAATAATAATAACAATAATAACAATAATAATAACAACAACAATAACAACAACAATAATAGTAACAATAATAATAATAACAATAATAATAACAACAATAATAATAACAAAAACAATAACAACAACAATAATAATAACAATAATAAAAATAACAACAATGATAATAATAATAACAATAATAATAATAATAACAATGATAATAACAATAATAATAACAACAACAATAACAACAACAATAATAATAACAATATTAACAACAATAATAATAATAACAATAATAATAATCCACCCCTGGAATTCTCTTCCCCCTGACCTTCGCACCACTCACTCCTCCCACTTTTTAAATCAAAACTCAAAACACACCTGTTCACATAAGCTTTTACCACCTAGATTTAATTATAATGTCTTATAGTGTATATTTTTGTAACGTTTTTATCTTGCTCTATTTTTATCTTGTACAGTGTCCTTGGGTGACTTGAAAGGCGCTTTTAAATAAAATTTATTATTATTATTATTATTGTTATTATTATTATTAATAATAATAATAACAACAACAACAATAATAATAACAATATTAACAGGGGGACAAATGGAATATTTGGATCCAAAAATTCCACAAACAAACAGAACAGCTTTTCATTTGTACAGAAATATAAGCAATTTCAACAACCCCACCTTGAGATGGTTCCTCCGGCTCACTGGCATCTTTTTCCTTCAAGACAAGCGAGGAAAAATGTGAACCGTTTTGTCAGTTTTTATGAATCACAAAGCTTGACTCAGGAGGACTTACTCAGACATCGCTCCAGCAGCGGACTTCTGCCTGCAGACGAGAAGAGAGATGAATGAAAATGCCTCAAGTTTCTGGTCTCTTTATAGATGTTGGTTTGGTGTGTGTGTGTGTGTGTGTGTGTGTGTGTGTGTGTGTGTGTGTGTGTGTGTGTGTGGAGCAGCACCAGTTGTCTTTTAAACAAGGCTCTAGGGTCAACCGCAGCAGCTGTGCCTGAATCCAACGCTTCAGGGATCTTCTCCTAGTCTAAGAGAAGAGTCTGAAACTCAACAGATTTAGTTCAGTTAAAGACTTTTTTAAATGTTCAGAGAAAAGTCCTGTTGGCAACAGTCCACCATCAACAAAGACACGAGAAAACCTACTGCACAATAATTAAACACCAGTACAACCCGTCTGTAAGTTCACAGTAAATCAGAAAAAAACTAATTGTTTTATGTAAATAAAAGTAAGACATTTAATGATGAGCTTATAATTGATCAATTTTGCATCAAAAGCAAATTTCTTTTAACTTTTCAGAGAAAACGACCCCATCGAATGTTGGATCAGTTTGATGAGTTCTGGAGGGGTCTTCTTCTTGAGTCAGCTCAGAGGCCGACGGAACCTGATCGATCTTCTGATACCTGCTAATTTATTGGAACGATAACATCGCTGCACTGGAAATTATAATTTTTTATTTATCCAGGGAGAAAAAATCCCATTGAGATCAAGATCTCATTTGCAAGGGAGAGCTGGCCAAGAGGATAGCAGCAGCACACAGAAAAGCAGATCAACAAACACTTAAACATTGTGGAAGCAGATTGCCAGTGGTTGTATAACATGAGATCGTATGACTGTAAAACAAGACAGTTGATGTGCAACAGGAGTAGAGCAAACAGTAAAAAAATAAACACAAAATCCAATAACCTCCATTTTTGTCATGAACTGACTCCATTCTGTGGAAACCGACTGAGATGGGAAATGAAATGTTTTCTTTGTGAAGGAATAAAGACAGTTTCTGTGACTCCCTCTGCCAGCATTAGTGTGGCTGGTGGTGGACCATAAAAAGCCTCCCAGCAGCTGTCAGCTCTAAACTGGGAGGATTTATTTCTCTTTCTGACTCCCAAAATGTTCAGCTAGAAAAGCAACCAGGGAGGTGAGAGGAGATGCACACGCACAATGCTTTATGTTTGGTTGGTTGGTTTGTTATTTTTGTACCCTTGCCAAAAAACCACCTCATTAAAATCAGACTAACTGCTGGAGATCTTTTGGGAGCAAAGACACATTTATAGGTATTTCATTTGCCCTAGTTTCAAACTTTTCTATTTTTAGTTTAGGGCTGAAAATCTGTTTGAAAACATGAATAAAGAAAGTCAAAGTATAAAATAACTTTAGGCTGTTTTTTTTTTTGGTCTAATTTTATCTCAATGAATTCAGAGTCAAGGGTCAAACATGTAAATAAGAAGTCATGTTGATTCCTTATATGGCTTGCACAGTGTTCCCAAAATTCCCACACATGTCACAAAGGGTCACTGCTTATTCCAGCAAGATGGTAGAAATATAAGTAGAATGCTCTTTGTGAAAAAGTGATATGCTGAATTCAAAGTGTAAATAAATATATTCTTTTTTGTTGAATAGTAACAATACAAATAAATATAACAACAATAAATAATAATAATGTCATTAGAACATATTAATTTTAAATAATTGTAATAGTTGTATTTTAAATACCAAATCTATTTTTTCAAAACTGAGTTGTAGTTCGTTCTTCTGTCCAGACGATGGCGGTATTTTATGCTGGCTGCCAATCACAGATGATTAAGCCACGCCCATATTCAAACGAGACAGGAAATGCAGAGCCGGTGTTATGCCGAGTTTTGTTCTTCCCCTCAAAAGCGACTGTTTAACATTGTTCTTCTAAATACATTATAAAGAAAAATACTAAATAAAATGTAAATAATTTAAAGTCCCTTTCGTCAACGTTGACACAAGAAACACACCTTGATGGCTAAAGATGAGGTACTGTTAACAAAATGAATGATTTCCCTGTAATTAATAAGAAAATAAGCTTAAATGTTTGTCCAAGTCATACAAGCAACTCGTTTCATTATTAGTTTCCCATCCTGACGCTTTTTCTGTTCTACAACTTAGCGGGGGGGGGTGGAGACCTTTGAAGGAGGGAAACACAACGTTGGAGTGACGTAAACGCGTACAGGGCGGGTCAAAGGCTGGTGGTCATTTACAAACTGGGCAAACTTTTCCCCCCACAACTGTAGTAAAGTTGATCACGGGGCCAGCCAGGCTTGTGACAGCCGCGCATTTGTTCTCCTAAACTTGACTTAAATCCGATTGATTGGGCCTCTTCGAATGAAGAACCTCTTAGGTTTTCTAAGACGGGTTGACTTCTATCAGCGGAGTCTCTGCTACAGTACCGACAGGCAGGATGACATTCCTCTGAGCAAGAGGGTCGCTTCGCAGATTTTGGTAAGTTAACTCCCAACATTCAGACAGGAGCAAGCTGCGGTGTTAAACCCAAAGCTCGGGTTTAAAGCGTGTTTAGTTGAAACCGGTGTGTTAAAGTTTTGAGCGGTTGATGTGTGTGAAACGTTTCTGGATTATCCGGATTTGCGAGTTTTTCCTTTTCAACCCGGTCACCTTTGAACCACTCCGGTGGCCTTCCGTGTACGCTTTCCTGTTGTCCAGCATAAGTAGTGAAGTTTAGAGTTGTTAGCCGCTACTTTACGGATGATCCGCGCCAGCATTTCAAAAACAGTTTACCTGCGCGCGGGACATTCTTCACTTCCGCTACGCTGTCTAACGCCGCGTTCCTATTGGCTGCTTCAGGCAAAAAGGGTGGGGCCACCCCGTCCGTTGGGCCCGGTGATTCGATGGAATGGATGTCAGTTACCGCCAATATCATAGTCTGCTATTTTGGTTCGTTTTTAAACGAACGAGACTAGAGGTGAGTGATGGACGGGGCCTCATTATCCAGTTCGGTATTGATGGGGCAGCTCCTGAGTTTCAGTCATATTACCAATGACTTGAACTGTCTTTGAATGATATTTGATGTTTTAGTTTCATCCCAGTATTTAGCTAGAGGCCTGTTCATTTACATTAATGGTTCTATTTTTCATTTTTAAAACCTGCAGGCTCTATGCAGAAAAGGCAAATATACTAGACAAGTCATACATGTAATATTGTACTAAGTTATCAAATATTCAAACATATTGGAAAATGACTTGTTATTTTTAAATCAGTTGAAAACTTTAGATATTTTTATTTATTTAACTTGTCATCCCAAAAGCCAATCTGGACTTTTCTTTTAAAAACCACTGCTCTTATTCACCAGGATGATGATTTTACTGAAGCTCAGACGTCGGTACATCCCCTAAAGATAAAAGCGTGTGAGTGCGGTTTTAGAAGTGACTCACAATGGGACCATTCACAACTCCTAAAAAGGGAAGGGAAGTAGCTTCTGTTGATCCGTGGACGCCAACCTCCAACCTTAAAATGCTCATCAGTGCTGCCAGTCCTGAGATCAGGAACAGAGAAATGGAGCGGAGCGTGGAAACCGATGAACGTGATGGTCTTGAGCCTACACAGGTACACTTTCCAGCTTTAATCAACGAGTTCACGGGGATTTTTTTTAACCAATCTGTTATTTTTCTGTAGGACTCTGAAAATGGAGACGAGTCAGAGAAAATGATAAGCAGGAAAGACAAGAGTTTGGGGTTACTCTGTCACAAGTTTCTGGCCCGATACCCAGATTACCCAGACTCAGCCTTCAACGACATCTGCCTCGATGATGTTGCCACGGAGCTCAGTATGTCCTCTAGCTGTTGCAGAAGATGTGTTTGTTCTGTTTATATGCAGTCGTGGTGGCATGGTTTCTCTGTAAACAATGCAGTAAATAGCTGCTGCTTCTGCACAGACGTGGAGCGCCGGCGCATCTACGACATCATGAACGTGCTGGAGAGTCTTCACATGGTGAGCCGCTCAGCAAAGAACCGCTACACTTGGCACGGTCGGACCAAGCTGGCCGAGACCCTGGCCATCCTGAAGCAGGTGGGTGAGGAACACAGGTACGGCCAGCAGATGCAGCAGATCCGTCAGCGTGTTCTGGACAGGGAGTTTGACTTTGACGGGGAGGAGAAGGAGAACGAGAACGTGGCGGTGGATGCAGACAGCGGGGAGCAGGCTCAGAAAGAGCTCTTCTTTGTGGAGCTCCCAGGAGTGGAGTTCAAAGCGGGTGAGACACGTAAAGACCGCTATCTAGTGAAATGTGATCAATAGTTCAGCAGATACAGTATAACGTGTTTTTGCCCGTGGCGTCTCTGTCCAGCCTCTGTTAACAGTAGGAAAGATAAATCTCTGCGGGTGATGAGCCAGAAGTTCGTCATGCTCTTCCTGGTGTCGAATCCTCGTGTGGTCAGTCTGGACGTTGCTGCCAAGGTCCTCATAGGAGAGGACCACGTCACAGATCAGGACAAGAGCAAGTTCAAGAGTGAGTTTATAGTACAAGAACAGCTGATCTGCTTTTTCCATTCAAATGACTACAGCTCACAGGGTTTAGATTTTTAACTTTTCAACAGCATTTCCTGGACTGTAGGTGTTCTGAAAGGTTTTTCTTAACCGTGTGTAGTGATGGTAGTTGTTTCTGCGTTTGCAGCTAAAGTGCGTCGATTGTACGACATTGCTAACGTGCTGCGGAGCCTGAAGCTCATAGAGAAAGTCCACGTGACAGAAGAAAGAGGACGGAAGCCGGCCTTCGAGTGGATCGGCCCTGAGGACTTCCCACAAGTTAAAGGTGCGTTCTGGGCCTACGCTCGTGTTATTTTCTTAAAACGTTTCTCTTACACAATCATCTCCTAAACTCTCATTTCAGACTTGCCAAACCCCTTGCGGGATTGCCCACCCAAGAAGAAAAGAGTTCTGGAGTCTGTAGACAACTGTGCCAAGAACCTGTTTTCCTCACCGGGAGCCAAACGCAGCTTCACCCGACACCCTTCCCTCATAAAGCTCGCCAAGAGCATTCAGGAGGACCGGCGCAAGATCAACTCAGCCCCGAGCAGCCCCGTCAAGTGTGCTCTCAGTAAGCAGAGAACACATCCTTCAGAAGAAGATCTTGGAGAATGAGATAATCCAGTCTTGATCTCTTCTCTCCTCAGACGATTCGTCTAGCGCCGACTTTCCAAGCAAAATGGCCCAACTTGCTGCTATTTGTCAGATCGAACTTGATCAGCGGTCAGTGTAAGTTCTGAGTTTCCCTTTCATTTGTTGCTTGAGTTTGGGGAGGCGCCATCTCTTGATGTCTCTGTTCAGGCCCACAGGAAACCCTAAACCTGCTGCTACTGAGGGAGACGCTCCTGCCGAGACGTTACAACACACAACCTCTGCCTCCGTGGAACAACCTTCGTTAATTCCAACTCCAGAGCCTGGAGTAAACACTATCCACCTGACCCCCCAAACACCATTAGCAGGACAGCCCACAGGCCCTGTTGCCCTCATCCCTGCACAGTGTTCCCCCTTGATCCCCGTCCTGCTGCCGCAGCAGCGAGGGGGCGGGCCCTATGCCGTCTATGTGCACCCTCCCTCTCTCAGGTCAAGTCTGTCCAGGCCACAGCCGACCAGCCTCGCTGTTCGCTCAATGACGTTTGAGGAGAAGACTGGACAGAGTCCGACAGGCCCGTCTGCAGCTAAGGGCCAGACGGTCTCTGGGGGGGCTGAGGTCAGTCCTATGGTGCTTAAGCGACAGCGTTCAGACTCCACATCAGAAAGGAGTCCCTCTAAAGCCAGGAGGTTCGGCTCCAACTTTAAGGTAAAAAAACTGGGCTTTGAAACGAGAACGTTAGCCATGTTTCCACTAAAGGGGTTCTGGGAGGGGGGAAAGTGAGCGGTCCTCTCAGCTGTTGTCTCCAGACAAATTCAGGCCTGTCAGGACTTTGCTCGGACGTCAGCGTATCACGACTGCTTAAGCAGTGAGTGATGTCACTGATCAGCCCCAGAAGGCATCCACAGACATTAGAATAGACTTTATTAATCCCACAGTGGAGAAATTCACTTGTTGCAGCAGCAGCGCCAACACTTGGAGAATAATAGCAAAGTACAGGTAAATACACAAAGGCTGTAAGCTAATATTGTAAGTCCTTCAACCACTAAAAAACAATGAACACAAATAGAAAATGGAGTTTCCAAGAATACGCAGCATGAGGGACACAGACATGTACATCTGGGTGTTGAACACAGTGAATCTAGCACTGATGCTAGCGTGTACCAGGATAACCAGTAACAGTTAAACTCTTACTGCAGTGGGAATGAATGACCTACGGTAGCGTTCTGGTTTATGTCTGCCACTAAAGGAGCTGTCCATGGCCTCCACAGTGGGTGGGAGGGGTTTATACAAGAGGGAGGACAGCTTCACCTGCATCCTCCTTTCACACATTAACAACATTAAAAGTTTTATTCTGTCAGTGCGCCGTAATTGAACCGTTAGAGGACAGGAAGAGCAGCTGTGTGATGTAAAACGTTACATTCAATGACCAGAAGAAGTGCCGTTTTTTACGGTTTCTCTGTAAGAAAACAAAGCTCCGTGAATTTGAAAGTGCTTATTTTCATTCTGCTTCACCAGCAACTCTTCCAGTTTCACCAGTGCCAGTTACAACCAATCAGCTTAAGTTACCCACAAGTCCCACTCCTGACTGCTGGACCTTTATGAGTACCGGCCTCAGTTCGGTTACTCGTGGTCCTTGCAGTCGGCCGTTCCAGTAAAATAACCCTGAAGTTCCGATGGTGGAAACACGACTATTAAAACCATTTTTATCAGGAGGAATGTACACACTAGGAAAACGTTTTTTTTCCCCTACAACTGTAGGAC
Organism: Aphyosemion australe; assembly: GCA_006937985.1. NCBI lineage: Eukaryota > Metazoa > Chordata > Actinopteri > Cyprinodontiformes > Nothobranchiidae > Aphyosemion > Aphyosemion australe. The sequence continues at coordinate 331,047 of SSNS01000380.1, forward strand.
TCGTCTCCGAAGCTCTGCGAGATCCTGCAGGCTCGTCTGAAAGCACGTCGGGGGGCCAGCCGGCCTTCACCTCGTGCCCTCCATCTGGACCCAGAGTTTGTTAACACCCCTGAGAGCTCTGGAGCCAGTCAGGCCCTGGAGCACAGTTTGGAGAACCTCCTGGACAGGGAGGACAAGACGGCCACCTCAGACAGCGAAGTGGGTTTCACGCCTGTTCGGGTGTTGCCCTTCACATCTGGACAGCTTCACGCTGAGGTAAACGCACCAACATGTAGCCTCGTGGGAAGATAATCCTCATTTTGTTCCTTGAATCATTAACAGTTTGTTTTCTGCATCTGCTCTGCCCGTCCAGACTTTAGTCCCAGCTGGTTACCTGATCCCCATTTCCCAGCAGTCCCTCATCAGCTACAAGGAAGTGCAGAGTTCAGGAGGAGAGAGCAGCAAGGCCTCTCCCAGCTACATCTACCAAACTCCAGGTAAAAACCTCACAGAACCCGGTTCTGATTAAAGTACATCAGGAGGGGGGGCAGGAACACACGCTTGAGTTGATTTCCTCTTCCACAGGCTCCAGACCTGCCACAGCCCAGGAGGTAACGCCCACCAGCCTTCATCTAAATAAACCCTCTGCTGCCTCTCCTCATGCCACCCAGCAGCCCCACCGACTCCACAGCCCGAGTCCTGCTATCCTGAACTTCACCCTGCAGAACTTGGGTCTGATCTCCAGCTCCAGTCCCTGTAGCGGCTTCACTCCAGAACGCACCGGCGGCCTCCCGAGTCCGCTGACTCTGCAGCAGAGAGGGATGGTTTTCATCAAACCCGTGTCTCCTGTGGCTGTTCAGCACACGGTGATCAGCGTGCAGCAGGTACAAGTCAGCAGCCGCGTCGTTGGAGCGTCTAGTGGTCGCTTTCTGACTGCTTCAATAAAATCCATCCAGTGATTTCTTTACAGTTACGCTGTTGCAGTGCGTGTGATGACGTTCAGCTGTTACAACCGTTTCTAGCTCAGTATCTGATATGGGCTCTATGCACACTCCAACTTCCGCATTCCACATAAGACCGCACTCCTATGTCCGGTTGTCATGAGTTTGGAGTTCACCCTGGAGTTACCAAAAGTTACAATCAGTGACGTACGGCAAATGTTCTCTTTGTTTAGATGAAAAAAATGAATAAAGTGGTTTTCTCGAGTTCTTTTTAAAAAACCTCTACCAATAACACGTCCGACCAAAAAGCCATAAGCAACTAACCTCCAGGAAGCACCGGGTGAGCTCTCAGCCATGTCACAGCTTCGCTGACCACTAAGACAACCGGACATAGGAGTGCGGACGTTGGAGCGTGCATAGAGCCCATTAGGCTAAGCTGTTGCTATTTTTGTGTTCTTGTTGTGGCGGCCATCTTGAAATAAATTGTCACCTAAAGTTAATCGGTTGCAGATGTACACAGTTACTGGTTTGCATGTAATCAGATTATGTGTTTTTGTTTGTTCATTTAAAATTTGTCCTCCAGCCTCTGATGACCACCCCCAAAGGGAGCGGACTCCCCCAGCACAGCTTCTTTCACACGCCGGTCCCCCTCTCGCCTCTGGCTGCTGCCGTGGTAACCAGCAACGGACACCAAGCTACCAAAACTGTTTACATCCCCCAGAGGAAGCTGGACGTGTCCCCTGATGACTCCTGATGTGGAAGGGGGCGGGGCTTGTTGTTGTGTGGATGGGTGTCTTTTGTTACTCTGGTCTGTTTACCAGTTTCCGGTGTTCATGAGCTCTGAAACATTTCCCAGCAGCATCCTGGTGGAGGTGGTTGTTATCACAGCCAGCTCTGGAAATAGCTGCCAAGCAGACGTTGGCTCAGGTCCAGGGGCATTATGGGAAACGGCGGGAACACTACTGTAGCGCTGTGTGATCCATGGACTTCCCAAGCTTCAGTTAGCCTCTAGTGTCTGGATAGGTGTTGATGTTTCGTAATAGTCTGGATGACACAAAAGCATTTTCTTCACAGGATCAGTAAAAGCTGCATCATCGCTTTAGTAAACCCGAGATCACTTTTGCACACGTGTACATGTTGACTGCCACCTTGAACTAAATAAATAGGTGAAAAATGTGAATATTTGATGCATTCTGGGAATATAAGTTGACATGTGATGGGTTTAATTTATAAGAATAATTTTCTGTGTGATCTCCTGCTGTTTGTAAAAGGCTTAATAAATTTGAATGTGATTTTTCTAAGAACATCAGATGACTTGTTCTTTTTGAGGGACGTGTTTTATTGTAACACACAGCCATGGCTACGTAGTTCTGACTTTCTAACATCATTTAGTTTATTAGGATATAATCATTTCTGCTCAGGGTTTGTGATCTGGACACGTTTAGGCGCTAAAGTTAACACTGACCTTCACGCTCTAGCAAGCAGAGGGAGGTGTGATAAAGAATGGAGCAGTGGCCTGGTGCGTTGTGGCGACGTCACCCTGCAGCTCTACAGCCAGCAGCTGTGGCTGATTCTGAATCAGAGACAGAATTACGGTTTTAGTTGCACTAAACTGCCAACATAATGATTCCACATGTCTGCAGCACTATTAGACACTCATCTATACAGGTGATCAGATTTAGGTGTTGCTCCCTCTTTAAGGGGAGAAGCTAACCTGGCTCTGATAAAGTAACCAGCCCCTAAACTTAATACCACAACTGCCATTAGTATTTGTGATAACTGGTGATGACTTTAGGCCCATGCTTCTTTACACAGATTGGAGGGTTTTCCAGCATGAATGTCCTGTTTAGGGTCAAAGGTCGGACATTCTCCTTCAGGTAGAGAGCAGATTTCATGGTTCCATCAATCACATCAAGTGGTCCAGGTCCCAGACCATCACACCACCACCACCATGTATGTAGTGCTAGTTTTACACCAGATGTAACGGGACACATGTACCTTCACTTCTGACTCCTACACCTATAGTCATTTCACAAATCATCATCAGGTTATGGCCTTGGAAATCTCCCATGAAGCCACTTCCAGCTGAATCATGACCTCTGACCCTAACCTCACTGAGGGAGGCTCCAGATGTTCTTGTGGGTTCTTTTGTTCTTGAATCTCATTGGTGGGGAGCATGGTGTGTTGCTTTTTGAGATCTTTTAGCCTTCATCATGCTGTCAGAGCTTCTGTTGAACTGATGTCTTATTGCCACAGGTCTGGTAGTAACCAGGTCTGCTGAGACCAAAGTCAGCTTTCCAAACAATATGATTAGATCTAACAAGGGAGCTAGGGACTTACTTATCCTGGTTGCTTTGAAAACTTTAATATTTACTCAGATTACCTTTCATGTTGAGATTTGTTTGTTGATCCGTTTAAATGTGCCATAAAATACTATTTTTATCAGTCTCCACATTGGAATAAATGACTTTATTCCTTTTACGAACAAAAACAAGCAGCTGGTCTGAGCAGCAACCCTGAATCTTTCTTTAGACTTTTCATGCATCCAAAGTAATATTTTCTGCTTCTGGTGCTCAGACCTGCTGTGTAGATACCAGAACAATCCTGCCGGACCAATGCTGATGATGCAGCTGTCAGAGGAATGAGTCCAGAACAAATGCTGGAGCGTCTGATGTTCAGGCCTCTTTCAGCCGGTGATAAAGGGTCAGAGGACTCTGACAGTTATTTTAGGAGGAGGCGTCACTGTGACGATGAGGAGGACATGAAGAGTATTTAAACCATCTAGGAGAGTTATCCATCGCTGTAGAAGAGGCACACAGGACTGGACTCAAGGTGAGTTCCTTTAGGTGTTAAAGCTGTGAAATGTCTTGTTTCTTATTGGCTGGAGACGTTTAGTTTTAGCATGTCACATTCCAGTCCTGTGAGGTATGCTCTGATAGGAGTGGAGACTGGAATGTGACACAGGCCAGAGTGAGATTTACACCCACTCCTTCAGGGTTTTAGGTGATAAACAGAAATGAGATCTGTTTGGTCTTCTGTGCCACAGAAAATGTGATTTATAACTCCAATATAAGTAAACAGAAACATGAATAACAAGATTTGATTTCCAGCCGTTTTCTAAAGAGGAAACCACAAGTCCGGGTGGATCAGTACGATGCCGACTTGGGGAGGAGGATCCGAGTGTTCAGCCTGTGAGAAGACGGTGTACCACGCAGAGGAGATCCAGTGTAACGGACGCAGTTTCCACAAGACCTGTTTCATCTGCAGTGAGCATCCTGGTTCCTTCTGCTGAAGCCTCAGAAACCTCCTGGTGGAGGAGAAACCTGGGGCCAGTCTGTCCTTTTAATGATGCTACGCCTTTGGTTTAAATATTCTGTCCCAGTTGTTTGTTCACAAACTGAAAAGCCCCGAAAGATTCCCTGAGCACAGATGTTCTCTTAACTTTTGCCCTTTAGATTATTTTTATTCTTTTGGGACGTTGCTCCCCTTTAAACATTTTGCGGTAACACTTTACATTAAGGGTCCCTTTATTAACGTTACTTAGAACATTGTTAAGCATTAATAAACTATTAAAGTATTAACTGCTTAACCAGATTAAGTAATGCATTACTGAGCAGACACCCCCTCTGGCCCTTTGTCCTCAGCTTAAGGACATTTAAAGGACCCTTTGTTTATTAATGCTTAATAATGCACAAAGTAACATTTATTAATGCTTAATAATACACTAAGTAACGTTAATAAATGGACCATTTGTTTATTAATGCTTAATAATGCACTAAGTAACGTTTATTAATGCTTAATAATGCACAAAGTAACATTTATTAATGCTTAATACACTAAGTAACGTTAATAAATGGACCATTTGTTTATTAATGCTTAATAATGCACTAAGTAACGTTTATTAATGCTTAATAATGCACTAAGTAACGTTTATTAATGCTTAATAATACACTAAGTAACGTTAATAAATGGACCATTTGTTTATTAATGCTTAATAATGCACTAAGTAACGTTTATTAATGCTTAATAATACACTAAGTAACGTTAATAAATGGACCATTTGTTTATTAATGCTTAATAATGCACTAAGTAACGTTTATTAATGCTTAATAATGCACAAAGTAACATTTATTAATGCTTAATAATACACTAAGTAACGTTAATAAATGGACCATTTGTTTATTAATGCTTAATAATACACTAAGTAACGTTAATAAATGGACCATTTGTTTATTAATGCTTAATAATGCACTAAGTAACGTTTATTAATGCTTAATAATGCACAAAACAACATTTATTAATGCTTAATAATGCAAAGTAACATTTATTAATGCTTAACAATACACCAAGTAACGTTAATAAATGGACCATTTGTTTATTAATGCTTAATAATGCACTAAGTAACGTTAATAAAGGGACCTTCATTGTAAAGTGTTGCCAACATTTCTCCTCCCAACTGGCTAACTGAATATCCTGTGATGCAGCCTAAGATCTCCCGTCTTTAGCCGCGTAACCCAGACTCCCAGCAGCGCTGCAGGAACCGAGCCGCTGACCCTCTGCAGCGTGTTGGAGTCTGTGTGGCAGAAACTTTGTTCCAGTGGGAGTTCTGTGATAAACTCATCCCACCTGCTAAGTGTTCATCTTCTCTCCAACATTCCCATCTCCTCCTATAAATAGCAACACATCTGACTTAGTGCTGACTGATAAAAACAGCTAGGTGGGAGCTTTATTTAACCTTCATCCCTCAGTTTGGCCAAACTGGAATCTTTTCATTTAAACTGGTTTCATATAAATGATTGTTTTTCTTTTAGTGAGCTGCAGAAAAGGGCTTGACAGCACTACGGTTGCAGCACATGAGTCTGAGATTTACTGCAAGTCATGCTATGGCAAGAAATATGGGCCAAAAGGCTATGGGTACGGACAAGGAGCAGGAGCCCTGAGTTCTGATCCTCCTGGACAGGATGCAGATCCTCAGTCTCATGAGTACGAGTTTAATAAGGCCACCTAGTCAGAATCATTTCCTTTTTCTAGACAGCCCAACCAGACATCTGAGCACATTTTGACATCCCTTCCTTTTGATTTGAAACTTTTGTTTTAGATCTAAACCTCGATCAACCTCTTCAAACCCCAACAAGTTCTCCCAGAAGTTCGGAGGCTCGGACCGCTGCCCTCGCTGCTCCAAGGCCGTCTACGCAGCAGAGAAGGTGATGGGAGCAGGAAAGGTAATGGCTATCTCTGAATTTAGACTCCCTCACAATGATGGTGCATGTTAGTGTACACACCTGTGTAAAAGTCTGGTGTCATTCGGAAAAGCTGCCTCAGCTCTTCATTTCACAACTTTGTTTTTATTTATTTAATTCGATTTTTCTTAGTTAAAGCGTTTGTGTGCTTCAGGCCTGGCACAAGACCTGCTTCCGCTGCGCGCTGTGTGGTAAAAGCCTGGAGTCGACCACGGTGACGGACAAGGACGGGGAGCTGTACTGTAAAGGTACAAACATCCTGATGAACACACGGGTTTCTAATGATGAAGGTTGTTGGGCTGGGATCACAGAAACAGAAATACAGCAGCAGCCATCCATGTTGTGCATTCTCCTCTAGTTTGCTACGCCAAAAACTTTGGTCCAAAAGGATTTGGTCTGGGGAACGCTGCCATGTTGGAGGACCGCGAGTGAGGACGCCCGGCTCAAACCCACACATGGGACTTCACCCTTGACCCTGGAGGATGTCAGTTACACTTTAAATTCTTACAGTTTTAAAACGGCCACGTGTACAAAAACCCTCAATAAAGTCCTTTTGTTACATTCATTCTGAATTATTGGTGCAAAATGCCTTAAACCTTGCTTTAGTCTCAGTTTGTGTTACAAGATACCTTTAGGTGCACTAAAGCCAATACTCTCATTAAAGTTGATTATAAAAGAGCCTCATTAAGAGGGAGACTAGAAGAGATGTGAGTAAAAGCAGACAGATTGTTTTATTGAAGTATTATAGTGGTCCTTTGTTATTAAACACATGCAGCTTTTACAAAAGTCATAAAACAAACTGTTTACATGTACAAAGATTCTTGTTTTCCTCAAACCAGGTGGTTAAAAAATAGGCTTAACGTGTTCATAAAAACTTCCACCAACTCTTTCGGCCCTTAGAGGTTCTGATTCTCTCTAACGGGTCAAGCATAAGGCAACAGCAGTCTGTACAGAGGTGGGCTCCAACAGACGACATCTATACGCTCGGTTTGTTCCCTCAAACTCTTCTTCTGTGGTTTTACTGGACAAGGAGCCAACAGGTGGAAAATAAATACATACATTCTGTGCTTTTGGTCCAGAACCAGAATCTGACCCTGAGAGTTTGGAGGAGAGGAGGTCAGACCATGTTGGTTTGGTCAAACAGGTACTGGTCCCGGTGGGGCTGGAACTGGCTGGTCCAGTCGGTGACGGTGGGTTTGAAGAGGCCACAGCATCTCAGCTGGAAAAACGATACCAGGTTCTGCACCACGCCCAAACTGCAAACCGATCAGAGGCATCAGCACCTTTTCTCCTAAACATGATGCAACAACGAGTGATACCGCCACGGCAGAACCACGGGGCTCTCGTGGTTTTCTTAGTAAGGGGAGTGAGTATTTGACACCAGCCTGTTTAAACATAAACATGTCCATTCTGGTTTTATTTGTGGCCAAACAAATCAGTGCTAATGTGATGTTCAGTAATGTAAAAGATTGTCTCAACAGCATTAAAGCTACATCTGAATTAAAGTCATCATCACACACTGGTGAAATTACATCTCTGCATGTGACCCATCCCCGTGGTGGGGAGCGGTGAGCTGCAGCTGTGGCCGCGCTCGGGAACTATTTGGTGGTTTAACCCCCCAATCCAACCCCTTAGTGCTGAGTGTCAAGCGAGGAGGCATTGGGTCCCATTTTTTCAAGGTCTTTGGTATGACCCGACCGGGAATTGAACCCTGATCACCCAGTCCCGGGGCGGACACTCTACCACTAGGCCACTGAGCTGGTTGGAATAAGTTAAATAATTAATACACCTGGTATGAAACAAAAATACAGCTACAAACTACTGAACCTAGCCACAAACAATACAACACAGCTGTTATAATTAGTCTTCACAGTAAATTCTAAGTGAAATTTAAGACGTGACTCACTTGAAGGGATTCTGCCTCATGGACACGGGTTGTCTTAGTTTCCGTTGCTGGAGTAGCAGAGTTGCTCGTTCTGCTGTGGTTAATCCTAGGAACGCAATCTGCTCCAACACACACAAAAACAAAACTATTATTGGTTTTCTTTTGCTTTTTAACTGTTGTAGCTGCTTTGGCCAGGACTCCTTTTAAATCTCAGTGGGCTTATTCCTGGTCAAATATAAGTAAATGAATAAAAGTAAGTACCAGAAAAACAACCAGATGCTGCTGAGGACTAAAGCAGATGAACAGGTTTGACTCGTCTCTCCACTTTCAGCCGCTTTTCCTAATGTTTCTAAAACCACCCTGAAATAAATAAATGTAAAATCTTCCATCACTGGGCTTGACGGTTACTTAGAAAGCCTATTTTCACAATCCAAAACAAAGACTGTTCTTCAAGGACTCTGCTATTAGTCTAATATAATCTAGTCAAGCTCTGAATAATCTAAGTGTTTTTAGCAGAGCCAGTTCTAATGTGGTCTACAGGTGAAAATCAAAAATGAGAATCAGGTGTAAAAGTCCACTTATGCCAGTAATCCAGCTCAGACTGAGAGACCATCTAAAGGCTCAGGAACCCTCTGCAGGTGTTCTGGGTTCATCAGCTGATCAGAGTGTGACACTTTGAGTCTAGAATATTCAACCTTTTCACAACATTCTGATTGTCTGAGATTCTGAATGTGAGGTTTTCATCAGCTGTAGCCATGATCATCACAATTATTTTATTTATTTATTTAACCAGATGAGTCGATTGAGAACTCATTCTCATTTACAACGACGATCTGGCCAAGAGGCAATTATAACAACTAAAGGCTGAAATATCTGGATTTGAATGTAATGAGCCTGTCTCATACATTAGTATCACGGCGAGTGAAACACGTGAGGGACCAGACTGTTCATAAAGTTTTTAGCAAAACCGCGGGAAAGTGCGGGTGGTGGTAAAACATCCACATCCCCCACGGGGGCGACGCCTAACTGTTCACATTCACCAAAAGATGGCCGGTCTGGTCTGCCGACACACACACACACACACACACACACACACACACACAGAGTTTCTCTTTGTAACACCAGAACAGCAGCGAGTAGGCAGCGGGCAGGCTGTAGGATGAAACAGGGAGGAGGGGGCGGGGGTGTTACGCTATAGGTTAGGCAGAATTGTTTTTCTACGATGATTGGCTTAAACGTCTTCACCACGCTGCTAAGTCGTGTTGTCAGACATGAGTACCACACGTGCATATTTGCTACAGAACTCATGTGTCTGCAGCTTTTTGCGTAGTTTAGAGGGGTGAGTCGTACCAGCGTAATTAGATGCCAAATTGCATACTTGCTACGCAAAATGCGTACAGGTTGGCAGGTCTGGAGTTCTAGGACTCTGGAAGGCGCTATATCAAATACTGTATTTCATCAGTAGAAAACAGCTGCTGTAAAAGCTTTTTGAGACAGAGAAACTATTTTAGTCACCTGGTAGAGCTGCAGCAGCAGGACCAAACTGGACCAGCAGGTGTGATAGAAGGACAGCAGGAAGACGCTGAGCACCCAGGGGGAGCAGCTGACCAGGGCGGAGATGAACCCCCACAGGCCCTGCTCCTCGTAATGCAGATTACAGTGAATGGACCAGTCTGGGAAACCCAAACAACAGGAACCTGTTCATTATAAAGGTCTGTCAGATTCAGAGGTTACGCTGTAGTCGGGTCACTCACACATCAAACAGCCGTAGAGCATCCAGGACCCCATCAGCATCAAGGAGAGCAGGAGGAGGATGAAGTAGTAATGGTTCCTGGCACCTGAATGATGACAAACATCAGAGTAAAGTTCAAATTCAGAAATATACAAAACTTACTCTCAATAGAGCTTTCTACAGTAGCTAAAAATAGATTGCCGCAAAGCACTCTGGGAAATTCGGGCATACAAACAATCTACATTTTAGTATGGATTCCTATGGGTCTGAGTCGCTCCGATCTAGCTAAAGTTATTTTTTCGTCTCCTAAAGATTTTCAAACAGCAAGGAACTTAACGCTGCTGCTGGGGGAGGTGCTAATCGGACTCTAGACGCCCAGATCGGATGTTGGAGAGGACTTTTTATCCCTTGTCCAAAGCCGGTAAAGTCAATAGTATAACGCTGCAGACCCAGAGACGCCAGTTTCAGGCCGACACCACGTGAAACAGCTGGAAAGCTACACGGGCTAAGCTAAAGACAGAAGAAGCAAAGCGGTGGTAGTTTTTAAGTTGGACGAGCGGATTTTAACTGTGTGGAGCAGATCAAGAAAAGCACGTATATTTGTTACTTACATCTTCCTAGAGGGGAAAGTCCTACATCCAAGAATGACCAGCCGCCGGTCGTAACGACGCTCTCAGTCGTGGGGTTATCCAGGAGGAGCAGCGGAGGAGAATTAATGCAGGACGCAGCGTTGTTAACGGAGAGTGGAGGCAGCGTTGTTAACGGAGAGTTAGAGGCAGCGTTGTTAACGGAGAGTTAGAGGCAGCGTTGTTAACGGAGAGTGGAGGGGCGGCGTTGTTAAGGGGGGGTGGAGGCAGCGTTGTTAACGGAGAGGGGAGGCAGCGTTGTTAACGGAGAGTTAGAGGCAGCGTTGTTAACGGAGAGTGGAGGCAGCGTTGTTAACGGAGAGTTAGAGGCAGCGTTGTTAACGGAGAGTGGAGGCAGCGTTGTTAACGGAGAGTTAGAGGCAGCGTTGTTAACGGAGAGTTAGAGGCAGCGTTGTTAACGGAGAGTGGAGGCAGCGTTGTTAACGGAGAGTTAGAGGCAGCGTTGTTAACGGAGAGTGGAGGCAGCGTTGTTAACGGAGAGTTAGAGGCAGCGTTGTTAACGGAGAGTTAGAGGCAGCGTTGTTAACGGAGAGTTAGAGGCAGCGTTGTTAACGGACAGTTAGAGGCAGCGTTGTTAACGGAGAGTTAGAGGCAGCGTTGCTAACGGAGAGTTAGAGGCAGCGTTGTTAACGGAGAGGTAGCGGCAGCGTTGTTAACGGAGAGTGGAGGCAGCGTTGTTAACGGAGAGTTAGAGGCAGCGTTGTTAACGGAGAGTTAGGCAGCGTTGTTAACGGAGAGTGGAGGTAGCGTTGTTAACGGAGAGTTAGAGGTAGCGTTGTTAACGGAGAGTTAGAGGCAGCGTTGTTAACGGAGAGTTAGGCAGCGTTGTTAACGGAGAGTTAGGCAGCGTTGTTAACGGAGAGTGGAGGTAGCGTTGTTAACGGAGAGTTAGGCAGCGTTGTTAACGGAGAGTGGAGGCAGCGGTGTTAACGGAGGAGAGTTAACAAGGAGGCAGCGGTCCAGCTGAACGTCTGGGCCAAACAGCATGTCCACCCAAACGTCCACGAAAAAGTCTTTTGACCAGAGGTGAGTGGAATATAAAAAGTAGGGACACAAATGATAACCTGACAGTTAAAAAACTACCTTAAGAAAATGTTACTTGAGCACTGTGAGTAATTAACTTATTTTATATTACTCAAGAAGGAGCAGTGATGGGAATAATGGCGTTTAAAACAACAGCGCTGCTAGCGAGGGTTAGTTTTTACTTTCACTTTCATTAGAGCTAGCGCTTCAGTTCTGGTGATCGATAATTAGCAGGGTCACCATCAAGAAAAGCTCTCTGGTATGTTTTTTTTTGTCAAAACAACTTCCTCCATTTTATGCCTTCATATCGATGTCAAAACGCTCTGAAACTGTATATTTTCTATTGTTAATGCGGCTTATTAGTATGGCCCTTCCCAGCAGCCTTTGCGTGGTGACGTCAACTGTAGAATACCCTATTATACATTTGTCCTAAAGGAAGTCATTTGACGCTCATCTATTAGGGTTGTATAAATCAATAATAAGAGAGCAATAGCTTAGAATAGTGATGGGCCAAATGAAGCGAGGCTTTGAGGCTCGTATCGAGCAGGGAGGGGGCGTGTCCACGAAGCCCCGCTTCGAGGCTTGTATCGAGCAGGAAGGGGGCGTGTCCACGAAGCCCCGCTTTGATGCTTGCTTCATTTCGCAGGAAACCACGTGACTGGTGACAAACGAAGCCTCGGTTTGCCTGAGTCACGTGACTGGTTCGTTTTGTGTCACTTTCAAAATAAAAGCTGCCGAACCTCACAGTGATTTGTGGGTTGTTTTAGTTTGGTCCATGTGTCTGTGTGGAGTGATGTGAAAAGACTTTATTGACAGAGTTCATCCACAATTTCAGGATCACACCTGTCAAGTCTCCCGTTTTGGGCTTGAAACAGTTTTATTTACTCCTTATTCCCGCTGTCTTCCCAAACTATGATTCACAAAAAATGTCCGGTATTAAGTTCATTCACAGGGAACCCCCCCTGGAGACCGGAGAGACGCTTCGTTCCAGCAGCACCCTCACTCTCATTTATTTTTAAATCAAAAACTAGACGGGATGTCCAGACAGACCTCTGAATCCCTCTCGCAGCGCTTCTCCTCAGGAACCTCAACACACCACACTCCCCTCTGCTGATCAGTAAGGTAGGAGGTGGATTTAATGCGACATGACCGTTTAGACTGCAGTCACTTTCAAAAACATAATATATGTATCAGAATAAGTACTACAAATGAAAGTGACCTGGGCCAGATTAGAAAAAATCAGATCTGTGCTGTTCAGACTGTTCAGACTCAGGAAAAATCAGATTTGATGCACTTTTGCCTGCAGTCACATCCTGAGACACAATGTGTGAAGCATTTTAATGCATTGTAATATTACCTAGTGCCACTAGATGGCGCCACAGCTAATGTGTTCAAGGCCTTAAATCATGTATCGGTACATTAGAGAATGCTTCGAAGTGCTTCATGAGGCTTCAATGGCACATCACTAGCTTAGAAAGACCAACCGTAGCAGTAGCTAGAGACTTTGCTCTGCAGGTCTACCATTGGTCCAAACTGTTTTAAGGCACTTACACACTAGCATCAGCTCTACACAGCTTAAATAGGGTAATTAGTGTTACATATGGGTAAGCTCGGTAATTTTCTGCGCGCAACCAAATGTATTTTCAGCCCTCTTCCCAAGACGGTCTGCCTCGGGCTGAAACCTGTCCAACACACCCACTGCCGACTGATTGGTGTCATGAATTGAGCGCTAAGGGGAGGATCCAAGTGCAGGTGAGAGACTGGAGCAGGCAGATGAGGAGTTTTGAGGCTTTTAATTAAATAAACTCAAGACACTGACACAGGACCGACAGGGTTTAAATACATGAGGAGCTGGGGACTTGAGTGATTGGGATAACGAGAGGCAGGTGGGACGGAGCTGATGCTAGTGTGGAAGTGGCTTTAGTCCTGGCCAATCACAGAGCTCTGTTGGAGAGACGTTGGGCAGGTTTAGCACCAGCTCTGCAGTGGAGAAAAACCAGGGGTGCTCTAGTCAGGTTTTTGCTGCCGATCACTGAAGCCGATCACTGAAGCCGATCACTGAAGCCGATCATTAGCTAGGCTACAAATTTCCCCAATCCATTCAAATCTTGGTTGACCGGAAATCCCAAATCTCTGTTTACATGGACACTAACTGGAATGATCTGATCGTGCCGTGATGACCGCACCATAGATTGAGCATGAGTAGACTTGTCTTTCCCAGAAGAGAAATTGTAAACAAACGCCATCTTACCCGCACGTCTTTTCCCTTGCATTTTATTTGCTTATTCTCTAGCTTCGGTGAATTCCCACTTCCTCCATCTTTAGATGCACTTGAGTGTATAACTCGGCATTTTTAGCCGTTCGGCCATCGAGACGTTCGGTAATATTGAGCTCCCGTAGTGTTTCCAGTAAAAAACAGCGTCGGCAACAGATCACTTCTGTTCACCGCCCGCCATGTTTTCGATCTGTCCTGAGCATGCACAAAGGCGAAAAGAGGGCACGCTGCAGCTGCACACATGCGCAGTGGGCATTATTTTACCCCAACGATCCGAATGGTTGTGTATATGGACACCAATCGGATTGACGATCGGACAAAACCACCTCTCTCAATCGGAATGAAATTTCATTCGAATCAGGCCGAATTGGATCAGAGTATTCGATTGACATGTTTACATGACGAATTTTTGATCCGATAGGGCGTTCAACCCGATTACTTGTGCCCATGTAAACGTAGCTGTTGATGCCGATCGCTGATACCGATCCAGTGTTGTTTTTGTCAGCGATGGCCACGACTAAATGATTTTGTTGCCGCTCCTTTTTCTCATAACAAAAGCGAGACGCTGATGAGCCAAAAAGAACTCTTTGGTGACTAAAACATGACGAGACGCGACTGGACAAAAATTATGCTCAAAATGCAAGTTTCTGACAGTCTTACAATAAAAGCTCTGAAGTAACAACGATGCTGCTTCTACCATCTCTGGTGGTTGGTTTACGTTAACCGACTATTAACCGTTAAGGGCGTCAATAACCGGTTAAAGAAATCTTGGAAAACGTGCATCCCTACTAGTTACACGTTTAATATGAAACACTCAGAATAAAACAGAAACAATGTAAACCTACTAAAATCCTGACATCCTGCAACAACTTTCCACCAGCCAACTGCACTTTTATACCCTAAGCCTTTAATTGCAGCCCGCCTCACCGATGCAGGTGTTGGTCCAGACGGAGTGGTGGTCCTGCTTCGCCACACAAGCATCACAGCTGAAACAGTGAGTCGCTCTCACGGGTTTCCTTATCTGTAAATAATAATAATTATTATTATTAGATCAGGTGGTACAGCACTGGTAAAGGTCCAGACTAGTGATGGTTTTGTGCGATTTTCTCACCATACAAGATGTGCAAAATATCCTGGGGTCCAGACAGCCAGCCTCAGCCAACACCACCACATTCTGGAATGACAGACAGGACATGTTATCTCTGAAAATTACTCAAACGTCGGGACAATAACTGGAAGCACATGTCTAGTTTGCCCACCATTTTCTTCTTCTCTTCCGTAGCTTTGATGAAACCCGGGTCTGTCCTGCACGTGCGAAGGTAGAAGTAGAGGAGCGCGGTGGTGTTCAGAGTAAACAGCACCTGAACCGTGGCGCTGGGCAGATGTGGGATTCAAGTTAAGAAGCTTAAATTAAACATCACGTTTAAGGGGCTAAGACATCAATTCAAGGTGTAATTAAATATTCTTCACTTGAATCTACCTGTTCCTCACCTATAAACCTGCTGCTGTTACCAATGACGACGTATTTTAAATGATGCAACAGATGGACTTTAAAGTTCTGCAGCACAAAAAAGCTGATTCCTGACCCAGTTGTTTTAATTTTACGTGCCTTGCTGCTCCCTTAATTTGAAAGAAACCAACGGTGACCAACTTATAAACATGTTTTAAAGGAAAGGATATCTGGCAGGAACCAGAGGCACCAGGTGATCAGCATCCAGCAGACCGAAGCCTTTAGAGCTGAGGATGGCAGGAGAGACTGAAAGTCTGGGCCTGGGAAATTCCTGTGAGATACAAACGATGCTTAGAAAATTAAAACGAGTTTGTTTGACATTAAAACTTAGCGCGTTTAAATTTAAATCTGTGTGAAGTAACAGGGTCCCACCTTGAGGCTAGATTGATGACTCCTACTAAGCAGGCCAGCAGGATCCCTTTGAGTAACCAGGACTCTGAGTTCATGTCAACAATGGCACCAAAACAACCAAACATGATGGTGCAGAGTGAGAAACCCACAAACGCCTGGGAAAGAAAACACAACAACAGAGGATTTCAACTTTTACAGATGCTTCCAGATCGCTGCTCACAGGTGTTTTTATACCTTGTATCTGTTGACAAAGCGAAGACAGCGTGAATTAGAGCGAATCCTCTCCTGTTTGACATGGTTGAGCATGTGGATGAGCAGCGGGCTGTGTACTTGGTGGGCCAGGTCAACGGGTGTGTGACCCTGGGGACCAAACCAGATGATGAAAACGCATCAGTGTCCAACACACTTTTAAAAACGTCCCAGACTGAGTTAAACTAAAGCTCAGCAGAAACAAGAGACCAGTGGTTAGGGGTCATAAGGTCAACCCAAAATCACCCAAAGGAAACTAATTAGAAACAGAGTCAAAATTATAAACATAATTAAGTTCTTCAACCAGGAAAAGAAACGATTAGACCCTCCGTGACATAGTGACGTGGTTTAAACTGTGATGATTTGAGTTTGGTGGAACTCACGTTGATGTTTTCGGCGTCCACGCTGGCTCCTGCCTCCAACAGGATGTGGGCAGCATCCACATTTCCTGCCAGCACAGCGCAGTGCAACGGCGTGTTCCTGTTCACTTTGTCCACAGCACTCACAGAGGCGTTGTTTTTGATCAGAAAGTTTGTCGGCTCGGGTCTGCGTTAGAAAGACAATTCACTTTTTAACTTTCAACACAGGAAGCTTTGAATTAGGATTAAAAATAGGCCTGGGACGATAACAAATTTTGCTGGACGATATATTGTCCAAGAAATTATTGACGATATTATCGAGACCCAAATAACCACTTATGTAATGTTAATATATCATAATAATGCAAGTACATCCTTGAAAATGCAACAATTAAACCTTTAACATTAGAATGTCAAGAACCAGAACTTATAAATAAACAATAAAAATAAAATAATAAAGGACTCTCACTCTGTTAGAAAACACTGCACCAAAATCACATAAAATAGACCCCGTCTCTCCAAACCAATACAATGGCCTATCTAGTGTCAACAACCAAAACTGCACTTGTCATCCAGCATCTTTGGAGGCGAGAGACAAGGAAAACATATAGACGAAGGCACATGGCGATATATTGAGGCTGGAAAAATGATTGAGTTCATTTTCATCTATCGTACGATTAACTGACTTATTGATTATCGTCCCAGCCCTAATTAAAAATAAAACCAGCTCAGTCACATTCATCACATAAAGTTAAACCTGAGAAGGAACCCCCACCCAATAATCTTCTGGGCTGCTAACATCAGCGGTGTCTGTCCGTTACAGTCAGGCAGATCAACTTCCTGAAAACAAAAATAAAACATAATCATCTAGTTGAAGTAAACATGCTGATTCCCAAATGAGGACTGATGTGTGTAGAGTCTGACCTGCCCCTTAGCCATGAGATAAGCTGCTATGGCCATGTGCTGGAACATGATGGCCAGGTGGAGCGCCCGGTAACCCTCTCCGTCTGTGACGGAGGGATCTGCTCCGTATCTCATCAGCTGGATCACCATGGGGAGGTGACCCTGTCTGATCACAGACGTAAAAAGCAACCCTTCACACAACAGGCGATGATGGGACTACACATGAATAGAGGTGGACCGATATTGGTTTTTCCATTGCCGATACCAACGGCGACATTAGGAGACACGGTAAGCCGATGGCTGATATGTAGACGTTTTCCACCTTATTTTCATGCTAAAATGTCACCAATAACATCAGCTGATGCACAAAGGTTCTGAACTCTGAATTTAACTAACTGTCAAATGTTACCTTTGTGCACTGCTCAGTGTTAAAGTCTGACACCTATATAAAGAGTATTTATTATGCAGATGTTATCAGGGCTGCCCGAGGATGTGCCTGACTTTAAATCGGCTTTACTAAGGACAAATATCAGCCTGATATATCGGTCTACCCCTACACACGACCCATAACTAAATGAAGGTTGAACTACGCTTGAATCACATCCATGGTCCCACCTGATGGCCCAGTGGAGTGGAGTAGAGTTGAGGTCTCCTCCTAGCTGATCAATAATCGCCCCTTTGGAAATGTAGTACCTGCGAGAAAAAATACATAAAGGTAATAATTATGGTCAAAAAGGGCAGCAGAAAGAGTTTCTATGGGGCTCTTTCTGCTCATGAAACAGTTTCTGAGGAATTAAAATAAGCAGCTCTACTTCTGAAAACATGCATCTGAGCTCTTAAAGAAAAGATACGGCTGCAGCTCCTAATAACAGGACCTGAAAAAGAAGGATTTTTAGAACCAGGTCGATACTGGAGCACGTCTGTCCATGTGAACATAATGTGATGACAGGAAATCATTGCATTTTCTGCTGTGGAGTGGTTATGGTGTTTACAAAACAGGATTCATGTTGTGACTGTGGTGTCAGCTGCACTCAGACAGAGATAACATCAGCAGCTCTTACTTGACCAGCTCAGAGCGGTTGTTGATGGCGGCCCAGTGAAGCAGACTGACGTTCTCCTTGTCTGGCTGCCTGACGTCATATCCTGCTTCCACCAGCTCCTTACAGCGTTCCAGGATCCCGAACCTGGGAAGATCGCACACAGGAAAATACTTATTACACTAGTACTTTAGTTCAGATAACGTGAATTGTAAATAGAAACCTTACAGCAGGATGTTCCAACACTTTACCACTGAGTTAAAATGTGATTTATTTTCTGTAATACTGACACCTGGTGTGATAAACAGAGACGGGAGGAGCAACTGGGATTCTTTTCTTCTTTCCTCTTGCAAGAAAAGTGACCTTTGCTCTGGTGCACCTCAACTCTGGTCAGGAGAAGCAGCTGAGATGAATTACCTGAAGCTACTCCTAAAGCTGCCTTTAGCTCTCAACGCTTCTAGACAGCTTTACTGGATTCAACGGTGGACCGCTGCTGGTCAAACACAGATTCTTGACAGCTTTTGTATTCAGACCTTTTTATGCACAACTTCTGCACCCAGTAAAACGAGCAAAACCAACTGGGATGCTAGAAAGCATTTCTGAAAAGTCATCGCTAAACACAACTCAAACTCTGGGAACATTCTGTCCATTTCTGTTTGGACGTTCCACCTCCGGAGGTGGAAATTTGACTTGAACTGGTATTTTAGCCACGTTTAAGTCACTTACTGTGTTGCCTTTATGATGTCCCAGCTGCTGCTGTCATCCATAAGTGACCGTTTCTTTGGCTGCTGACTTATATCCATAGTCTGTTCCGAGTTTTTGGCCAGCTGCCCGTAAGCAGGCATGTACAGGTTAGTCATCCCACCAAAGGCTGCCGCTCTGGGTCCATGACTGTGAGAGTGGCCTGTGTGACCATGGTGGCAGTCATCGTGCATGTGGTCCTGCAACAGAATCCAAAGGA
This sequence comes from Aphyosemion australe, assembly GCA_006937985.1. Classification (NCBI taxonomy): domain Eukaryota; kingdom Metazoa; phylum Chordata; class Actinopteri; order Cyprinodontiformes; family Nothobranchiidae; genus Aphyosemion; species Aphyosemion australe. The sequence continues at coordinate 350,139 of SSNS01000380.1, forward strand.
AAACAAACAGGTTCGCTTTAAGGTGCTGAACCAGGAAATGGAGCCAATACCAGCTGTTTTAGAACTTCTATGTCCTGTACTGCTTTACTCTATTTCCTCTGCTCCTCGTCACACACACACACACTTCAGTTCAATTCAGTTTATTTCTATAGCTCCAAATCACGACAAGAGTCGTCTCAAGGCTCTTCACAAAGTAAACGTTCCAATACAGTTCAGTTCATTAAGCCAATCAGTAAAAAAGTTTCCTATATAAGGAACCCAGCAGATTGCATCAAGACACTGACTGTGTGTTGATACAATCCTCATACTAAGCAAGCATGTACACATCTCACACACATCACGTAAACACACCCACTGCCTTATCTCATACTTTCATACTTTAAATAAACTCTGCTGGCAGCCGCTCGGGGCAGACTACACTCTGTCCTGAGTTGGTCTGTCACCGGTTACATGTGTGGTTCATTGTCTCTCTCTTATCTCCTCAGTTCCGGGTAGGTTGATTGAGAAAATCCCTAACACCAGCAAACTCCAGACTCACAGGATCAAGCATGATATAAATGGTTAAAGAGCAAGTCACCCCTCCACCAGAGTCTTCCTCCACCCACACTTCTGATCTGAAAAATGCACCAAAAAAAGAAAACGCCTGGCAGACAGAAAGGGCGGCGCTGCCCCCCCGTTAAACTGTTACACTTATTAACCCATTCATTAAAAAATAGCACTGTGGTCTGGTTTATTCTGTCAATAACTGGTCTGCTTCAAAGGTCACCAACTCCAGTCAGGTGACTATCATCCTGCAACTTCTACAGGTTTCCTGTTTCAACAAAACTGAATGAAATTATTTAATCACCTCCTGACCAGAACCTCAGAAATGGAAACTCCTTAGTCAATCACCTGATCTAAATGGTATTAAATTAGGCTATGTTCCCAATGCAGGCAAAAGCGCATCAAATCCGCATGTTGACCTGCCTGTGACCCTTATCTGATTTTTTTGTGACAGTCTGAACAGCACAGATCCGATTGTTCCTAATCCGATCCAGGTCGTTTCAATATGTGGTACTGATTGCGACACATATGCGCATTTTTTGAAAGTGACTGCAGTCTGAACGGTCATGTCGCATTAAATCCGCCTCCTACGTCACTGCTCAGCCGAGGTGAGCGTTGTGTCAGGACTTTCCTGAGGAGGAGCGCTGAAGAGCAGCGCTGACAGAGGGATTCAGGGGTCTGTGGGACATCCTGTCAAGTCTTGGAATTAAAAATACAAGAAAGCATGAGAGCGGGAGGTGCTGCTGGAGCGGAGCGCATCTCCGGTCTCGGTCTCCATGACAGCAGGGCGGGGGGGGTTCCGTGAATGAACTTAATACCGAAACATTTTCAGGGAATACTAACTCGGGAAGACGGCGGGAATAAGGAGTAAAATAGTTTTAAAATAGTTTCCACCCCAAAACGAGAGACTCAGGTGTGACCCTTCCTGTGGCTGAACTGTCTGTGAGGCTTTCACATCACAACTCCACCTCTCCTGGTTCTGACTGGGACTTCTTGTCTTCTGCGCATGCGGGTCGCTTTGGGGCCGTGAAGCGTTCACACTGGAGAGTGTTTGATGTCGCATTTCAGTTAGAATGTGAACAGCCTCACAAAAAAATCGGATTTACTCAAAAAATCGGAATTGAGCATCAAGACCCGCAGTGTGAACCTAGCCTTAGCCTCCGAGAACAAAGTAAAGAACCTCGGTGTTATCTTTGACCAGGACATGTCATTCAAATCCCACATTAAACAGGTTTGTAGGATTTCCTTTTTCCACCTTCGGAATATTGCTAAGATTAGAAGCATCCTTTCCAGGAGTGATGCTGAAAAACTGGTTCATGCATTCATTACCTCAAGGTTGGATTACTGCAATTCATTACTATCAGGAGGTCCACAGAATGTAGTCAAAAGTCTTCAGCTGGTCCAAAATGCTGCAGCTAGAGTTCTGATGAGAATTAAAAAGAGAGACCACATCTCTCCTGTTTTAGCTTCCCTACATTGGCTGCCTGTTAAATTCAGAATAGATTTTAAGATCCTCCTTCTCACATATAAAGCTCTTAATAATCAAGCTCCATCATACATCAGTGATCTGATTGTTCCATATGTTCCTAACAGAGCACTTCGCTCTCAGACTGCAGGTTTACTGGTGGTTCCTAGAATATCTAAAAGTAGGATGGGAGGCAGATCTTTTAGCTATCAGGCTCCTCTACTGTGGAACCAGCTCCCAGCATTAGTGCGTGAGGCAGACACCTTGTCTACTTTTAAGACTAGGCTCAAAACTTTTCTATTTGATAGGGCTTATGGTTAAATTCTGATGTTAGCCCAGGTTTAGACGAGTGGGGAGCAGAGGGAGGTGGAGTGTACAGAGGGGACTACTGTCGTTAAAGACTTCTCCCTGGCCCTGCCTCCCACATGCCTCCATCTAAAAGGCTAGGTTATCCTGAGTTATCTCTGTAGTTATGCTGCTATAGGCTTAGACTGCTGGAGGACATACTGACCACTTTCAACACTCTGCTACTCTCTTCTACCACCACTCTCTAATTGCATTATTTCCTGTTATTTCAGCTGTTAACTTTATTTTCTCTCTAAGTGTTTTTCTCCCCAGAAGAAGCTACACTGGCGTTCTGCTGAGCTGTGGTGGCCTCATGGAGGGGGCCATCGGCTGGCACACTGCTGCCAACCACCGAACATTCTCCCTCTCCTGATATTACATCTCACTTTCTTTAACATAGAATGTGCTACTACTAGTTCACCTGTTGAATTAATTATAGATTCACTCAGATAAAGACAATAAAGTTTCTCTTACTAAATAGAACTTCTACTAAGAAATCACAGTGTAGCCATAGAAACACTACTTGATCTATATGGTGTGTGTGTGTGGGGGGGGGTGTGTGTGTCTGCTCTGTCTTCTCAATCCCCAGTGAGTCGTAGCGGATGGCTGCTCCTACTGAGCCAGGATCCTCTGGAGGTTTCTTCCTGTTAAAAGGGAGTTTTCCTTCCCACTGTCGCTACATGCTTGCTTAGTATGAGGATCTACACCGCAGTCATTGAGTCCATCCTCACCTCCTCAATCACCGTGTGGTACGCTGGAGCCACCACCAGGGACAAGAAGAGGCTGCAGCGTGTTGTACGCTCTGCTGAGAAGGTCATTGGCTGCAAACTCCCCTCCATACAGGACCTGTACACCTCCAGGACATTGAGGCGTGCAGGTCGGCTCACAGCTGATCCGACTCACCCTGGACACTGTCTCTTTGACCCGCTCCCATCTGGCAGGAGGTTCAGATCCATTCGGACCAGAACCTCTCGCCACAAGAACAGTTTCTTCCCCTCTGCTGTTGGACTCATGAATGTCAATCCTAGGGCTGCCCACTCCAGTCGCTTGGTCCCAGTCACATGACCCGGTGTTGTGTTTGTACCTGAAGCTGATCCACTCTGATTAGTACCTGCACTGTGTATATAGTAGCTGCTTCTCTAATTATTACCACCCTTTTTATAATAATTATTTTATCATGAGTATATTATTATTTCCTATATTTGCTTATCTCTTATTTTTTATCTTTGTTTTTGCACCAAGTACCGCAGCAATTTCCTAATGTTGTGATTTCTCACACATCTGGCAATAAAACCCTTCTGATTCAGATTGCATCAAGACACTGACACTAGTCAGTGTCTTGATGCAATCTGCTGGGTTCCTTATATAGGAAACCTTTTTACTGATTGGCTTAATGAACTGAACTGTATTGGAATGTTTACTTTTATGAAGAGCCTTGAGACGACTCTTGTCGTGATTTGGCGCTATAGAAATAAACTGAATTGAATTGAACTGTAATTTCACCAGTGTGTGATGATGACTTGGGACTTTAACTTTACCACATTGAGATTGTTACTAAGTCATTCATTTAAATCTAGGGTGTTGGAGCGAGGACACAGCTAAAACTTGCAGGATTGTAGTCATCAAGGACTGGAGATGGCCTGATCTACAGCAAGTCCAGATCACAACCTCACTTTACAGTTATGACTAAATAGCTTCCTGGGGGGAAAAGACCTTCTTATAAATATTTTAAATCCTGTTAAAAGATTTTTGTTTCAGGACTCTGAATTTCTGTCCGTGAACTGGACACCAAAAAGAACAGAACTCCCTTGTAAAACCCCATTTCTCCCCTTTTCCCTGGTAAACCAAATGCTCTGGGGAAGATTAATTGTAAGTTGAACCACTTAACCTTCAGTAACAAACAGCTGTAAAGAATGACTCACTGTGTAGAAGTCATAAAGTTTAGCAATAGCCAAGATTTTTGTCAAACACTTGATTCTTAGCTGACTGGCACCAGAGAAATGGGCGTTTTATGCAAATACTGCTCGGTGGTTCATGTTTTGCATAGAGGTGGAGTTGCTACTCAGAAAAGCTCACTTCAAAATGAAATGAGTTGATATTTGTAACAATTAACTGATAAAAATAAGAAAACGGACCTGCACCACTTAGAGAAATGGATTAATTCTATTAAAATACTGGTCAAATCTGAACCCAGCGTTAACACGATCAACTGGTTAAATCAAAGTTTAATTTAAATCAACTTGAAGGATTTCTCCATAACGGAAGTCTGGATGCTCACAGAAGGCTTTCTGATGATAAAATGCTCTGAAATGGTTCAACAGCCTCAACAAGCTGTCAGAAACGTGGGCGACGTTGGTTTCACAAGGAAATAAGCTGAGTGAGAGCGCGAAGGGGTGGTTAGCTGGCCTTGCTTGGTTCCGATAACTAGGACTAGCTTAACTAGGCTAAGTTAGAAACCCTTTTCCTAGTTTATGAATCAGGTTTTTCCGCGTCACGTAGAAACTAGTTAAAACGGAAACGCACCTTAGCTTGTTAATGCTAGCAATGTGCTACATTAACGCCAACAGAACAAAGTACACGAGTTACGTTTCACACCGAAGAGCCACAAATCTACAATTACAACAAATGAACCAGAGAATGAGCACTTAGCCGCTTACGCCACCGTCTTCGGTCCAGTCCATCTTGATGAGCAGGAAGGAAGCGAAAGTTTCTGCAGCTGGATGATCGACTCAACTTCCTTTAGAGGTTTTTCAAAATAAAGTTTAACAGTTTGCCCCTAAAAGGTGAAATAATTCAGTATTTCCAGCAAACATTTGCTGGAATAATTTATATTGCTGACATGTGCAGTTATTTTATTTTAGATATATTAACATCACGTGGGTGGGGGGTACTTCGGGTGTATGGGTTTTGGGAATAGAATAGAATAGAATAGAATAGAATAGAATAGAATAGAATAGAATAGAATAGAATAGACTTTATTGATCCCTCAGTGGGGAAATTCACTTGTCACAGCAGCACCATCACTCAAAAGGTAATTAGAAGAAGATAAAAACAAGGATACATGTATATACACATAGTCAGTAATCTAGTACTTTTAGATCACTAAAAAAACCACAAATAAAAGATGAAAACAAACTTGGTACCAGCACTATGCAGCATACTGTAAGAGACACAGACAACAATGTGAATCTGGTATTGCACAAGTATAGAACACATGAATATTGCATTGGTGTTATTGTGTACCAGGATGATACCAGCACAGCTTAAACTGAGGAGTTCTACACTCTTACAGCAGAGGGGATGAAGGATCTGCGATAGTGCTCAGTTTTACATCTGGGATGTCTCAGTCTACCTCTGGAGGAGCTGTCCATGATCTCCACAGTGGAGTGCAGTGGGTGGGAGGGGTTTCTTAAGATGGAGGTCATCTTCCCCAGCATCCTCCTTTCACACGTCTCCTCAACAGAATCCAGCGGTGCCTGCGTGCGTGCGTGTGTGCCTGCGTGCGTGTGTGTGTGCCTGCGTGCGTGTGTGCCTGCGTGCGTGCGTGTGTGCCTGCGTGCGTGTGTGCCTGCGTGCGTGCGTGTGCCTGCGTGCGTGGTGTTCCTGCGTGCGTGTGTGCCTGCGTGCGTGCGTGTTCCTGCGTGCGTGTGTGCCTGCGTGCGTGCGTGTTCCTGCGTGCGTGTGTGCCTGCATGCGTGCATGTGTGTGTGCCTGTGTGCGTGCGTGTGTGCCTGCGTGCGTGCGTGTGCCTGCGTGCGTGTGTGTGTGCCTGCGTGCGTGCGTGTGCCTGCGTGCGTGCGTGTTCCTGCGTGCATGTGTGTGTGCCTGTGTGCGTGCGTGTGTGCCTGCGTGCGTGTGTGCCTGCGTGCGTGCGTGTGCCTGCGTGCGTGTGTGCCTGCGTGCGTGCGTGTGTGCGTGCGTGCGTGCTGTGTGTGTGCCTGCGTGCGTGTGTGTGTGCCTGCGTGCGTGCGTGTGTGTGTCTGCGTGTGTGCCTGCGTGCGTGCGTGTGCCTGCGTGAGTGTGTGTGTGCCTGCGTGCGTGCGTGTGTGCCTGCGTGCGTGCGTGTGCCTGCGTGCGTGTGTGTGCGTGCGTGCGTGTGTGTGTGCCTGTGTGCGTGCGTGTGTGCCTGCGTGCGTGTGTGTGCCTGCGTGCGTGTGTGTGTGCCTGCGTGCGTGCGTGTTCCTGCGTGCGTGTGTGCCTGCGTGCGTGCGTGTGCCTGCGTGCGTGCGTGTTCCTGCGTGCGTGTGTGCCTGCGTGCGTGTGTGTGTGTGCCTGTGTGCGTGTGTGTGTGTGCCTGCGTGCGTGTGTGTGTGCCTGCGTGCATGTGTGTGTGCCTGCGTGCCTGCGTGTGTGCCTGCGTGCGTGCGTGTGCGTGCGTGAGTGTGTGTGTGCCTGCGTGTGTGCCTGCGTGCGTGCGTGTGCCTGCGTGCGTGCGTGTTCCTGCGTGCGTGTGTGCCTGCGTGCGTGCATGTGTGTGTGCCTGCGTGCGTGCGTGTGTGCCTGCGTGCGTGTGTGTGCCTGCGTGCCTGCGTGCCTGCCTGCGTGCGTGTGCCTGCGTGCGTGCGTGTTCCTGCGTGCGTGTGTGCCTGTGTGCGTGCGTGTGCCTGCGTGCGTGCGTGTTCCTGCGTGCGTGTGTGCCTGTGTGCGTGCGTGTGTGCCTGCGTGCGTGTGTGCCTGCGTGCGTGCATGTGTGTGTGCCTGCGTGCGTGTGTGTGTGCCTGTGTGCGTGTGTGTGTGTGCCTGCGTGCGTGTGTGTGTGCCTGCGTGCATGTGTGTGTGCGTGCGTGCGTGTGTGTGTGTGTGTGTGTGTGTGTGTGCCTGCGTGAGTGTGTGCGTGCCTGCGTGTGTGCCTGCGTGCGTGTGTGCCTGCGTGCGTGCGTGTGTGTGTGCCTGCGTGCGTGCGTGTTCCTGCGTGCGTGTGTGCGTGTGTGCCTGTGTGCGTGTGTGTGTGCCTGCGTGCGTGTGTGTGTGCCTGCGTGCGTGTGTGTGGACCTGCTCAACATCGCCACTCTTTCCTGTTCTCTACGATCATCATCAGCTCTTCATCTGACTCTCCTTCGGGCTCGTCTGACCACCGTGGGGAGCAGAGCTTTCAGTCGCTCTGCTCCTCAGCTCTGGAACTGACTTCCTCCACTCATTAGGAACACTGACTCCTTTCTTTTGTTTAAGTCACAGCTCAAAACACGTCTCTTCAAGCAGGCATATGAAATCTAGATGCACTTTTAGATAGAGATTTTAACAGTTTTTAGCTCTGCCTTTGCTTTTGTGTGTAACTGTCAATGCTTGTTTTAAATGTTCTTATTTCTGTTTTTATCTTTGTAAGGTGATCGTGGGTCTTAGAAAGGCACCCTCAAATGACATGCATTATTATTATTATTATAATCCAGATGTGAAGTAATACCTGCATGGATTACAGTTTCTAAGTGGTCACTTGACAGAAATGGTTTAAGCCTTGCAATACGACGCAGGTGAAAAAAACACGATCTAACAACAGATTCTTTATTAGAACATCAGAGAAAAGCATCTTCATGGTTTCAGCACTTCAGCTTTTACTTGATGAATCTCATATTGGATTGATGATCTACAGGAAAAGTCATAATTTACAGTCTCTGTCCAACTTCTTAAAATACCAACAACAGTTTCATAGACTTTTAATCAATATTTACAATGTCTTAGGTTACAATTTGTACAGTCATTTAATCATTACCTCCATGAAAAATATGAATAAATAACGTTCATTATTATATAGTATAAATACATGTGAAATCTTACCGTTACTGTGTTTAAATACTTAAATAAGTCAAATGAACCCTTCATTGCATGTTGCATTTCAGTAGAGAAACACTAGATGGTAGTACTAGATTACTTATAATCTGCCTTTTCTGGAAATGTTTCCCTTGTATAAACCCATCATGATGAGCAAGGTTATTTTAGTTATAGAAGGTTTAATTACTATAATAATAATGTGTGCAGACCAGAGAATTCAACCGTTGTCCAAAAATGTTAATTTTATCAGTTAAACCTTTCAATGAAATGATGATGCTACATGTGCTTTTATTACTGTTTTGCAGGGTCATCCATCTCTTATCGGACACACATGATGCCACTCCTCAACACCTGGAACCTGCAGCAGTTTAACTTGAAGGCATCTCAGCGACATCGCCTGAAATCATCTAAAAGGATAAAACACAATTTAACGATTAGAATTCCACATCTGTGGGACTATTTAAAGTCCCAAGTCATCATCACATACTGGTGAAATTACATCTCCGCATGTGACCCATCCCCATGGTGGGGAGCGGTGAGCTGCAGCTGTGGCCGCGCTCGGGAACTATTTGGTGGTTTAACCCCCCAATCCAACCCCTTTGTGCTGAGTGTCAAGCGAGGAGGCATTGGGTCCCATTTTTTCAAGGTCTTTGGTATGACCCGACCGGGTATCGAACCCCGATCACCCAGTCCCGGGGCGGACACCCTACCACTAGGCCACCGAAGCTGTCTCTCTGTCAGTTTTTCTACGCGTGAAGATGTGACGATGAAGTTGCTGTGGAGAACTGAAAACAAACTTGACAAGAGTTCTTGTGAGTTATGGGAGCCAGGATTGTTGCACTTTGTCAAACTCAACTTTGACCTTTGATAATGAGCTCCACACAGCGTGGGAATTAGCGGTTTGAGTGTTAATTAAATGTAACAGATTAATTAATTTTTCTGTCCGCTGAGACCTGATAATTCCTCTGAATGCTGCCTTTGTTTCAATTAGATTTTAGCATTGAATTTATCTGTCTAACAGAAATTATAAAGAGTTTTTTTAAAAGTAAAATTGCAGCGATTCACAGGGTAACTTGACTCGTGTGCATGTGTCAGGTCTTTATTTCTGCGTGCCACTGAGCAGAAGTAATTGAGCTGTCAGGAAGAAATCATAACAATGACGAGGACTAAAGGTCAGTAAGGCTGTAGTTTGCATGAGTTGTGAAAGAAAAGGGAAAGTAAAAATGCATTAGTATTTTTACAAGAGGGCGCGCATTAACACATGAGCTCTTTGTTGTGGGTTGATCTTCCTGAGCGACGAGACTCTGAGGTCAGTAGAAACAGAGATCCAGGAAGCAGGGCCTTCCAGTGAAAACATGTAGAGGATGTATGCCTCAGCAGCACCGATACGCTGGACTTTGGTCCTAAAGCCTTGGAGGAATGTCATAATGCTGAGGTTGTGTGAAAACCACACAAATCTTCACATTTTCATCAGAAACAAATGTTCCTTTGCTTCCTGATGCCCAATCCTTTTAACAGATATTTTAACCATTTTTAAATGTCTTTCTGTATTTATTTATTTATTTATTTATATTTTCTGAGGATAAAGCATCTTTCAAGAAGGTCCTCCATCAATACAACATAACAATTGAAAGACAGCAAGACGACAGGTAGCTAAAAAAAAACTAATAATAATAAAATAAATGAACAAACAAATTAAACTTTTACCTATAGCTATGCAAAACAAACAAAACTATCTGAACCAGTAATGTAACCAAGTAGCAAGTAATAGCTTAGAAACCGTTACAAGAGGGTAAGACATGTAAATAAATAGTGTTCCTAAATAATCAAAAAGAAGTAATAAACCGTATATCAACAGGTAGGTTATTCCAGTCCAGTGGGGCTTTGACACTGAAACCCAGTCTTCCCACTTCTTTCTTAAAAATGGGTACAAAAAAGACATTTATTCATTAAATCTAGTATTTTTCTGTATTATATCAAATAAAGATAGATAACAACTTCTATCGTTTCCTGAGTAAAAATAAGTTTACATCCCACAGGACTGATAAGCTAATGGCTAGTCTGAATTCCTGTTGTCTTAAACAACTCCAATCTCCAACATTTCATTAGATGTTTATTTAGCTTCACCATTTATCTTTCAGTTACTTATAACTTTCTAGGTTATTTAACACCAGAAGACGCACAACTTTAGCTCTTCAGGTGCATCCAGGGGTCACATTTGACAGGAATTTAAAAATATTTCTACTGAGAATAACCGAGTAGCACAATGCTGTTTATAAAACGATGTTCTCACGAACTGCTCTGAAATGTAGGAGCCGTTTCAAGAAGCAGCACTACACTTTGGTCTTACGTGCTCAGAAGAGCCATTAGATCTTTATTCCTTGCACATCTAAACTATTTCTCCAAACAGAGGCTTTTCAAGAAGCTTTCTACAACAGGTGAGAATTTTCACAACTTTTACACAGAAAGATTCTTTCAAATGTCTGAAATATCCATTTAGATGGGAGATTTCTATCATGATAGTGAAAAGAAACTAAGAACCCTGGCTGTGTTGTTGTCAGAGCTGAAGATCTTTCTCCTTTTCTTTCCCAACACCAGTGATGATGTGATTATTGCTTAAGACAGAATATTAGATCAACGCGGCAGAATTCAATGCTGCTTCCTGGATTCCAGCCTGACGGTGAAACCAGTAACCTCATTTTAAGTGTTGTTGCACGGAGACGGTGTGAGTGTGTGATGTGCTCACAGTGAGATCTCTGGAGATCGCTGCAGATATGAAAAGTGAGAAGACCTCAACTGAATCGAGTTAATTATGTTAATAGAGTGTGTGGTGGCCGGTGGGACTCAGCTCTGCAGATCCAAATGGTCCTGCTTCATAAAACAGAGGAGGCAAATAAATTAAAGGTATTTTATTTCTTTTCAACTATTAAGACACAAGAGTAAAGAAGAAAATATTAAAACAAATTTTTGAAGCGGGGGTTTTGAGTTTCTGCCTGAAACATCTGAGGTACACAGAGGATCTTCTGTATGCATCTGAAAATGTCTGATAAAATAAAAGTTTCTGTCACTTTGAGCCATTTCAACATCCACCAAAGATCATTTTAATATTATTTTATTCTAAACTTGGCCCGAGTTAACCTGACAGCCTCACTGTGCTCAGAGTTAGCTCAGAGCTCGGAATTCCGAGTTCATTGCATCGTTTCTGGTTAACTTATCTCAGAAAAACGAGTTCCTTGGACAACTGGGACGCACTATAACTCTGAGCCAACTCTGAGCTAACTCTGAGCTAGCTCTAAGCTAACTCTGAGCTAGCTAACTCAGAGCTAGCTCAGAGTTAGCTCAGAGTTAGCTTAGAGTTAGCTCAGGGTTAGCTCAGAGTAAGCTTAGAGTTAGCTCAGAGTTAGCTCAGAGCTAGCTCAGACTCAGCTCAGAGCTAGCTCAAAGTTAGCTTAGAGTTAGCTCAGAGCTAGCTCAGAGTTAGCTCAGAGTTAGGTCAGAGTTAGCTCAGAGTTAGCTCAGAGTTAGCTTAGAGTTAGCTCAGAGTTAGCTCAGAGCTAGCTCAGAGTTAGCTTAGAGTTAGCTCAGAGTTGGCTCAGAGTTAGCTTAGAGCTAGCTCAGAGTTGGCTCAGAGTTATAGTGCGTTCCAGTTGTCCAAGGAACTTGTTTTTCCGAGATAAGTTAACCGGAAATGATGCAATGAACTCGGAATTCCGAGCTACGAGCTCGTTTGTTTCAGAGGACCCCGAGATCACAGTTTTAAAGATGGCCGCGTCCAGTGTTGTTGTAGTCTTTATTTTTTTCATCATTTATATGTTCTGCTTTCTTTCTTTTTGCTATTTAACAGCACCGAGTTGTTGTTTATTCTTGTTATCAATAGTTACGTTGCTGAAAACGTCAGCATTGCAGCTGAAATTGACTGGTGTTTATGGTTTTTTAAATGTTCCTGGTGTTTACATTTTTACGTTTGATTTTTAATGTTTTTTTCTGGTTTTATGTGACTCAGCTAACTCTGAGCTAGCAACTGCCAATTGGTGTGTGTGACACTATCTATGCATTTCCTGCATTCCTCCTCGAGGGACTTTGGTGCAGAGAATACTTTGTTATTAGTGCTTTGTACTCATACAGAGCAACAACACACGCAGCTTTACTGGTGGCGTCCATTTTTTTCCAAGTTGGAATCTGGAACGCAAAACGAGCTCGTTACGTCATTTCCTGGTTGGAAATTCCGAGTTCCGAGGACAACTGGAACGCACCATTAGCTAAGAGTTAGCTCAGAGCTAGCTCAGAGTTAGCGTTGGTTTATAAATCATCAGATACAGAAAGAAATAATTCTAATAAAGGAAAGAGGTTGTTCTCTCCTGAATTTGGTGCCAATAAAGAGTTTATTCTGTTCAAAAGAAGAGGTGTTTTTTTATTGGACTGTATTCTGAAGGGTACACTCACTGGTTTCCATGGAACATTTCAGGTACAGCAGATAGATTTTGGTCTCAGACTGTGGAAAATAAATCTATGTCTAGGATTATAAACTATGGCAGACAAAAGGCTTTAGATTGGAATCGTTTATTTTTTCATTCATTTAAATGTATTAAATCATTTTTTGCACTGAAATGTAGAATTACATGATTACATAAACATAGTTGTTTTTCCACTGAAGAGTCAGTTTAAATCTGATGCTAAAAGCAGAGAGGGGAAGCCGTGGGTCTCGTCTGGCCCTTTCATCCTCCTCCACTTCACTTCCAGCCTCTCTTTGGGAATTCAGCGACAAGATCACAGTCTAATTTTGAACTTGAGGTCTTGTGACATTTCAGGTCAGAGGTCAGCCCAAACATTGATGAGAATAAGGGCAGGGGGTCACAAACCAAAACCCTGCTTGACCTTCTGAGCACGCAGCATGGTAATCCTGACAGAGAGCCGGCAGCAGTGGAGCCAAAGGGGTCGGCGTTATAAAACGGATAAGCACCGCGTGGATGAGTTACTGAAATAGAACCCATACATGAGCCAGGAATAAAGGCAGGGTGATACCTGAGCAGGTTGTTAGTCCACCACAGAGATGACGCAACACTCAGTGACATCATCATTTAATGTTGAAGTTTAAATTAGAAAAATATTCAAATCAGAAGCTGATACGAGCGTGATTATTCACTCTGTGTATGAATGTATGTTTAATCTTGAAAATTAAATTTCTAGCTTGAGAGTTTCAACATTACAGTTTTTCTCAGTTGCTAAAACACTAAACCCTGTTGTCTGAACCAAAGGCTCAGTTGCGTGAACCCACTGATTGAATCAATCACTCTTTTGGCAAAATCCTAAGCACTTTTCACTTGTTTAGACACCACTTGCCAACACATTTTCATTGTGATGCACCTGTGCTGCATACAGGTCCTTCTCAAAAAATTTGCATATTGTGATAAAGTTCATTATTTTCTGTAATGTACTGATAAACATTAGACTTACATATATTTTAGATTCATTACACACAACTGAAGTAGTTTAAGCCGTTTATTGGTTTTACAGTTTTTTTCAATTGCTAAAACGTGTTTGTCAAAACTGTACGTTTCTTTCAAAACTGCAAACACATAACCCCAAACATCACACACAAATTGCTAAATCCTGACATCCCTTTGCAAAACAACTCTGCCATCAAATCTTGTAACAAAATGGAACATGTGTTTTCATTTGGTAAACACAGCCATTTTTTCACACGGCACACACATACCGTTCATTGAATAAACACAAGTAGCATTTGGCAGAACACTACCAAGCATGGATAGAACACTGAAGAGCAAAACTGAAAACACAATTAGAGAAATGGAACACACTGAATCTATTACAATGCCCACTTCTCTCACAGACAAACATTAGACACACAAATGTAGAGACAAAACACTTTATTTTTAACCCCCCCCCCCCCCCCCCCCATTCAAGCATATTCATGGGGCATCATGCCTCCAGTCTCTGTCTGGCCAGAGGGCCTCGTCAACATCACAGGCGATGTCCTCCTCCTCTTTCTCCTCCTCCTCCTCCCCTTCCCCGTCCTCCTTCCCATCCTCCTCTTCTTTCTCCTCCTCCCCTTCCCCATCCTCCTCCTCCTCTTTCTCCTCCTCCTTCCCTCCCTCCTCCTTTCTCCTCCTCCCCGTCCTCCTCCTCTTTCTCCTCCCCTTCCCCATCCTCCTCCTCCTCTTTCTCCTCCTCCCCGTCCTCCTCCTCTTCCTCCTCCTCCTCCCCTTCCTCGTCCTCCTCCTCCTCTTCCCAGTCCTCCTCCTCTTCCTCCTCCTCTTTCTCCTCCTCCTCTTCCTTGTCCTCCTTCTCTTTCTCCTCCTCCCCTACCCCGTCCTCCTCCTCCTACTCCCATACGTACCCCTCTCCTTCTCTGTTGTCTCTGTTCTCCATTGCCCATCAAACACAACAGAGGGTCAAGCCTCCTTTTATGCTGCAGTCCCTGATCGCAAATTGCTCGCCAGACCCGAAAGTTTAGAGATTTGAATATTTGTGTGTTGTTGATTGAAGCTTTGAAGATTTATGTGAGAAGTGTGTGTAAATCTGATAATTGTGTGCTGTGTTTTGACAGCAAGGTAATATGAAATTGACATCAGAGTGTATAGGAGGAAAATCAGAGTTCTAATATGATATGGATATCTTGAGTAGTGATAAATTGAGTCAAGCGATTGGGAACAGAAGTAGAGGTTGTGAAAATTGTGTCTCAATTTTGCTTTTTGAGTTTTAGCAATCGAAAAAAACTGTATTGATGATTTTGGCATACAGCTCATGAAAACCCAAAATTCCTATCGCAAAAAATGAGCATATCATGAAAAGGTTCTCTAAACGAGCTATTAACCTAATCATCTGAATCAACTAATTAACACCTGCAAAAGATTCCTGAGGCTTTTAAAAACTCCCAGCCTGGTTCATTACTCAAAACCGCAATCATGGGTAAGACTGCCGACCTGACTGCTGTCCAGAAGGCCATCATTGACACCCTCAAGCAAGAGGGTAAGACAGAAAGAAATTTCTGATCCAATAGGCTGTTCCCAGAGTGCTGTATCAAGGCACCTCAGTGGGAAGTCTGTGGGAAGGAAAAAGTGTGGCAGAAAACGCTGCACAACGAGAAGAGGTGACCGGACCCTGAGGAAGATTGTGGAGAAGGACCGATTCCAGACCTTGGGGGACCTGCGGAAGCAGTGGACTGAGTCCGGAGTGAAAACATCCAGAGCCACCGCATACAGGCGTGTGCAGGAAATGGGCTACAGGTGCCGCATTACCCAGGTCAAGCCACTTTTGAACCAGAAACAGTGGCAGAAGCGCCTGACCTGGGCTACAGTGAAGCAGCACTGGCCTGTTGCTCAGTGGTCCAAAGTACTTTTTTCGGATGAAAGCAAATTTTGCATGTCATTCGGAAATCAAGGTGCCAGAGTCTGGAGGAAGACTGGGCAGAGGGAAATGTCAAAATGCCTGAAGTCCAGTGTCAAGTACCCACAGTCAGTGATGGTCTGGGGTGCCATGTCAGCTGCTGGTGTTGGTCCACTGTGTTTTATCAAGGGCAGGGTCAATGCAGCTAGCTATCAGGAGATTTTGGAGCACTTCATGCTTCCATCTGCTGAAAAGCTTTATGGAGATGAAGATTTCATTTTTCAGCACGACCTGGCACCTGCTCACAGTGCCAAAACCACTGGTAAATGGTTTACTGACCATGGTGTTACTGTGCTCAATTGGCCTGCCAACTCTCCTGACCTGAACCCCATAGAGATTCTGTGGGATATTGTGAAGAGAAAGTTGAGAGACGCAAGACCCAACACTCTGGATGAGCTTAAGGCCGCTATCGAAGCATCCTGGGCCTCCATAACACCTCAGCAGTGCCACAGGTTGATTGCCTCCATGCCACGCCGCATTGAAGCAGTCATTTCTGCAAAAGGATTCCCGACCAAGTATTGAGTGCATAACTGAACATAATTATTTGAAGGTTGACCTTTTTTGTATTAAAAACACTTTTCTTTTATTGGTCGGTTGGAATATGCTAATTTTTTGAGATAGGAATTTTGGGTTTTCATGAGCTGTATGCCACAATCATCAATATTAAAACCAATAAACGGCTTAAACTACTTCAGTTGTGTGTAATGAATCTAAAATATATGAAAGTATAATGTTTATCAGTACATTACAGAAAATAATGAACTTTATTACAATATGCAAATTTTTTGAGAAGGACCTGTAATGGTGAGCACAGGTGACAAACGTCAATCACAAGTAAAACACTGGTATCACCACTTGAACACAACAACTAAAAATGGATCACACTTGTGGCTAATGATGTGAGGGAGCATACACAGTGCTTCATCCTTGTTGATGTATTCATGGGGTCTTTCCACTGCATCCAGTTGAAAACCCCTCTGTAGAAATAGATCTAGTTTAGTCAGTGATACAGAAAAAGTGATTTAGGCCACTACAGTCTATCACTACGTAATCAACACTGAATGTGTCTGGATAATATGCCAACCTGTACGTACTGGAATCTTTGCTCTTTGCACTTACAGTAGTATTTGTATATTTTTGTACTTTATTTTCAGTATATTGGCTTACTGTACACAAGTGTCAAATGCACAAGATATTTGTTTAGTCTTTTTGTACAAGTGCTATTTATGTTATTATTTATGTTATGTTATTTTTGTTCTGCAACATGCATTTCACCTACAGTGAACAATAAACATTTATTTCTGCAGCTTCTTGTCCTGATCATTGCGTTTTCTATTTTTCTACGTAGTGTTTAGTGACTGTTCAGTAGTGACTGTCATTGTGAGTGACTCGGGGCACGATTGGACAACATAGTTCAGTTTTGAGCACGGATTGAACTGTTTTGAGGTGAAAGTTTGGTTTTGCAAGAAGAGTCTGAGGTTTTGGGGATTTAGCTTGAAAATTGGGTTTTGTGTTCACAAGTTAGAGAAAGAGAGAGCAGCTTTCAAGAAATGTGTCTTAGCAATCGAGAAAAACTGTAAATATTAATTATGGAACAATTACATAAAAATGATGGGAGGAGACTTCAGCGAGACATTTTATTTAGAGGGAATGTTCTAAATGTTCAGTTTAGGTCTTCTCAGGTAAAAACTTTACAATTTCTGCTGTTATAAAATGATTTAGGTTACCTTTGTGTGTGTGTGTGTGTGTGTGTTCAGAAGGGAATCCTACAGTTGCAACTGTTCAACCTTATTCAAGATGGCCACCACAACTAACCGATGCTATAAAACAGAAAAACGGTTGATCTGAGCTATAATCTTCTAGAGAACATGGGACCAGCATGCCTGGCAGATGCACCTCTCAACACAAGACCCACACACAACCGTTATCATAACACAAGTGTCCTTTCACACACAGCAGGCCCTTCAGCCCAAGACGACTCGAGCTGCCAGTAGTCAATATGAAAACTGTCATTTGATATTTATAGCTGCAAACGTTTGTCCTCAGGAGGTTTTCCTGAAAAAATATAAAAAGTTTGAGACAATGATGTACTCAATATCACCATGGCAACCTGTACTCACAACTGATGGACACAATCGGCAGCTTCTCTCGTCACTGGTTCTGATGAAAGAAAAAATTCCACATATAAACACGATTTAATTAATGGAAAAACATCCTTCAGAAAGGATTTTCCTTTGTTTAACCGGAGCTCTTTGTGTTCCTCGTGTTCATGTTGAACCAGGAGTCCGTCCTCTGCTCAAGATAGTAACAAATTCTGGAGCTTGCAGCTCTAAATGAATGTTATTAAAGAAGGGAAAAGCTACATTCACTCACTCAAACTGATTTCTTTTAAGTTTTACTAACAGGGTTTTTCTGTTTGTCTCTGTGGGCAGGACGTCTGACGTGTTCTAAAAAACTGACTGGGACACAAACAACAGTCAGATAATTGATGCCAGAATCACTGAGACTGTTTTTGCGTCCAGGGCATTGACCGTTTGGGGCAGAACAGTGAAATCTCTCGTGTTTTCCAGCTTTTTTCTAGACAATAAAAATGTGTTTTGGAGGGTTTGAGGATTACAGAGTGTCTGATTTTAGCGATGCTCCATCTGGCTCACCTCGAAGCCTTTCTTCTTTTCCCACCTCTGTGATTACATCTTGGATTTAATGAGGGAAATCAATGAGCGATAATGGCTTTAACCTGGATTCACCTCACCATGTGTTTCATTAAGAAGAGGAGAAAACCTCACATGTAGCGTGTTTTTGTGCTGGCTGTGCATGATTGTAGCTGTCTGTGGTGGTGCCAGGGCAGAGATGGACATGGAAACAACAAAGGGCAGCGGGGGAGATAATCCCACCTAATGCCCATGTCTGCCCCATGTCTGCTGTGGCTCTGCTGAGTGGCAGAACGAGTGCACTCGTGCAAAAGGTTACTTGGGTGATCAAGTGCTCCTCTCGGGGTTTGTGTGGGGGTGTCGGGACGAGCTGGCCGTCTTCGGCGGCTGCCATGGGCTGATGTTCTGTCAGCGCTGCTGATTCAGCAGAGCTGGGCCCACCATGTCCTCAGAGGTCATGTATTATGTAACGGGCCTTGTGCCTTCTGGACGGGAAGTGCTTGAAGATGATTCTGGAGTGGGTCAGAGTGGGCATGTGGTCCAGTTTGTGGGATCAATGATTCTTCATTAGGCTTTGTCTTCTTTCTCCCAACCCTCCCAAACACTGCAATCACATTTATTTATCCTTAGATGAATTTCATCTAGGCCATCTTTGTGGTGAACATCAGGACCTAGCTTTTATGAATTTGATTAGTTCCAGTCTCAGATGAAATTCAGACTAGTAGCATAGAAATGAATGTGCACAGCAGTGATTTAGCCTGAACTACAGTCTGACTCATTTATAGACAAAACACATTGATCTTTATGTTTGGGACATGCCCTGGTTTCTGTAACTTTGAACCAGATACTCTCACCTTTTCTCCACGAAAGAAGACCCCACAGTCCCTGAGCTGCTGCAAACCCGCGATGGAAGCTCGTTAAAATGTGTCGACACATCGGATTTAAAGGAACTAGAGGCAGGATCTTTAAAAAATCTGTAAAAATTTAAACATGTATGTTCATTTTTTCAAAGCTAATGGGTGATGAAGCGTTATAAACCTAAAAGAATGAGGCCACCCATGTATCGTTCCATTTTCTTGAACAGGCTGTTTGCTGCAAAATGCGCTGCAGTTCGGTCACGAATTTCCCGCGCTGCCCTACTGATGTGGCGTCAATTGACACTGCTTGCGCGTTCACGACAGCTTCAAAACAGAAAGAAAATGTGTTCGACACTGCAGATCGGTAGGTGGCGCTATTGCACCGTAAGTTGCTTGCCAACCGCCAAACTCCAAAAGAAGAACTGTGGGAATGGATTCTACTGCAACCAGCAAACGACCAAGCGTGGCACAAAGGAAGTTTATTCAGCGGCATCTCGTGAGTCAAAAACCAAATATGGTAAAAGACAGGCAGGGACCCGAATCCATATCGGATACGTGATTGACGAATGGAGGCTGCTTCAACTATATCTGGGACTCAAAAAGGATGCTGCCATGGCTCATTTCCTAGTGAGCAGGTAAGAAACATTATAGGTTGTGTTTAGAGATGATGACAATGATCTGACCTCACCGATGACTCAGAGAGAGCTAGCGTGCAGTAGCATTAGCTGTGATAGTAGCATTAGCTGTGATCAGGGCTGCAGCGTGGATTGCTTCGCCGCAATACTGTCCGTGAGAGCGGCGGGGAGTTGCCTTTTCAGCGTGAGATATTGGAGGTGTGGCGTGAGAGCGTGTGAAGAGGGTCAGGTAATGGTATTTTTGTGTTTGTGTAACATAGCCGTCTGTGCACGCTCCCGTGCTGGGCTGCAGTTACTCGCAGAGCCGGGCGCGTCGCTCGTGAGCATCGTTTCTTTTTTCCTGCCTCTAGCTCCTTTAACAGGACTTTGAAAGAACAAACTGTGGGTGGAGTGAGGTGAGTTTTCACCGCTCACTGCAGAAATAAAAAGACTCAAAGTGGCAACAGGCAGACACGGCTACACTCGCCATCATTCGTCAGTACCAGCGTGACCGTCAGAAAACTCAGCAACTAAACGACTCTCTCTGGTCGCTCGTTTAAGGGTCTTTTATCCAGGCTACTGTCGGCCGTAACCCACGCCTTACAACGTCTCCATATATCCACAGAACAGTTCATAGCAGCGGTTTTCCTGAGATAACGCAACAGCCGCTGACCGGAACCGGAATCATCAACCTTTCCCGCCCGCTGAACTCCCCTTCAAAATAAAACTGTAACACATAGCACTACTCCCGTATCAACCAAGGGTGAACCCCTCTGGCTCAGAAATGAGGCAAACACGGAAGTGGCAAAAATTGCAGTTCTCCCCTCATCCACTGGGGGTGGGTCCAGAAGTGAGCAAATCCTCATAGACCCCCATGTTAAAAATGCCAACTTCACAGCTGAAAAAAAGATCTTTACAGCCTGGTTCAATTTTCCATTTTGTGTTTAATAGGTCTAGTTTATAGTCCTGACAACTCTGAGGGGGGTGGATTTTTTTTGTAACTCTTTCGTTTAGGTGTAATAAAATGCTTGAAATTATGAATAATTAGATTTGATTGACAGGAAGCATGAGCGTCAGAGCTAGCTTCAGAGCTAGCATAAGCAGCTAGCTCCAAGGAAGGCCTCAGCCTCACGTTAATAGATGTTCGGCCATTTCGACTCTGAACTTTAGTTGTGTTTTCTGCGTGTTCGTGTTTGGATGTTAATCATGGAAATATTTGAACAAAGAGGGAAAGCTGTGGAATTATTTGCACCAAGAGACCATCCAAGAAGTCTCTGCTTCATTTTTATCAGTAAGTAAAATTATATTTCTGTACTTTATTTCGCTGGTTGAATGGGGGAAGATGCTTTGTGTTTAACATAACACTGCTTGGTCAAAGATGGGTTGAAATATAAAGTGTTCGTGGGGCTGACTGGGTACCGGTAACTCGAGCTAGGTAAGCTAACCGAGGCTAGCTGAGGCTTCGGGACGAAGATCCACGAGGTCATCGCTGCAGAATGGAGGTTTGCCGAGTTTGGGCAACGTGCCTCTCCTTTTACCAGCAGCGGCCTGCGATCAGAGATCCGCGAATGTGCCGCTTAATCCTTGTGGAGGAACGCAGTCCA
Source organism: Aphyosemion australe (assembly GCA_006937985.1). Taxonomy (NCBI): domain Eukaryota; kingdom Metazoa; phylum Chordata; class Actinopteri; order Cyprinodontiformes; family Nothobranchiidae; genus Aphyosemion; species Aphyosemion australe. The sequence continues at coordinate 371,391 of SSNS01000380.1, forward strand.
GCGAGACGGGCGCCCAGCATCTCTACACACAGGCAGCCGCACACTCCCTTCTCCCGAGGGAGCTGGGCCGCGCGGCTGCTTGGCTACCGTCTGAGGCTGTGGTTGTAGCCTGTGGAACTCTATGACGGAGACTACAGAAACAATCCAGCTGTTTGAGCTGATCTCGTTACACTTTGGAGTCGCTCAACCGCGTTTCTCTCGCTAAAAGCACCCGAAAAACTCCACTAGCTTCGAGTTAGCATGCAGCTAAGGTCCCGCTGAACTCCCCCGGAGTGGAGCGGAGCGGGACATCGTGTAAGCAGCCAGCGCGCACGGCTCTGATCGCAGCGGTCTGAGGCTCTGCTTGTATTTTTACAGTCCGTATTACAGCTCCACAGACGACCAACACTGCTGCCTCGCACGGAAGCCAGACAGCTGCGTGGTTCGCTGTCTCGGTTCTCCATCTTAGCTTTGTGTGTTAGCTCAGTTTAGCTTCCTACATTGGTTTTGTTATCGCCAACCCTCACTGCCCCACCCTCAGCTCCACCTCTTTTCCCATTTATGGATTGTCTGGGCGTGAAGAGGTGTGTGTCACGGCCAAAATGGAGGCGGTGGGAACCTCCCATTTTGAATCATTCTGAATATGTATTTCCAAATGGGCGGGCTATGTCCATAGATTTATATGTCGATGGTATCAACCCATTACAATAATAATAAATCAATCTCACAACACAAAACGTTGTGAGATTTTTTATTTTCTGCACTATTTAGACTGTTGAGAGCTTTAATGTTTTAAATCTGTTAGGTTGTTACTGACAGCAGCTACATTTAGGTGTTAGTTTTCCTTTGGTCTGAATGGCTGCTGCTTCGTGCTGCACGTTGGTGTACATTCTCAGTCATCCTGGACATGATCATCATGAGAGGTTTACCTGAAAACAGCTGGACGTTTCTGGTGTTCTAGAAGACATTTGGCCTCTCACCCAAGAGGCTCCTTCAGTTCTAAAGCTTGGGTCGTGAGTTGGAGGCTCAGAAGTTGTGGTCAGAAACAAGCTCCGTATTTCTGCTGCAAGTCTTTTTTTCTCTTGAAAAAGTAAAAACATGTTTTTGTCTAAATGAATACAGGTCATTTAAAGTCATGTTATTGTCCCTTTTGTCCCAGATCATGTAGCCTGTAGCACTCCTTATAACTACGTAGAAAAAGTATGTCCAATCCATGTGATCGGTATCGTGATCAGCACAGTTGGTGATCGTATCGGTGATCAGCACATTTGGTGATCGTATCGGTGATCAGCACAGTTGGTGATCGTATCGGTGATCAGCACAGTTGGTGATCGTATCGGTGATCAGCACAGTTGGTGATCGTATCGGTGATCAGCACAGTTGGTGATCGTATCGGTGATCAGCACAGTTGGTGATCGTATCGGTGATCGGCACACTTGGTGATCGTATCGGTGATCGGCACATTTGGTGATCGTATCGGTGATCGGCACAGTTGGTGATCGTATCGGTGATCGGCACATTTGGTGATCGTATCGGTGATCGGCACAGTTGGTGATCGTATCGGTGATCGGCACAGTTGGTGATCGTATCGGTGATCGGCACAGTTGGTGATCGTATCGTGATCAGCACACTTGGTGATCGTATCAGTGATCAGCACAGTTGGTGATCGTATCGGTGATCAGCACAGTTGGTGATCGTATCGTGATCAGCACACTTGGTGATCGTATCGTGATCAGCACACTTGGTGATCGTATCAGTGATCAGCACAGTTGGTGATCGTATCAGTGATCAGCACAGTTGGTGATCGTATCGGTGATCAGCACATTTGGTGATCATATCAGTGATCAGCACAGTTGGTGATCGTATCGGTGATCAGCACAGTTGGTGATCGTATCAGTGATCAGCACAGTTGGTGATCATATCGGTGATCAGCACAGTTGGTGATTGTATCGTGATCAGTACACTTGGTGATCGTATCGGTGATCAGCACAGTTGGTGATCGTATCGGTGATCAGCACAGTTGGTGGTCGTATCGGTGATCAGCACAGTTGGTGGTCGTATCGGTGATCAGCACAGTTGGTGATCGTATCGGTGATCAGCACACTTGGTGATTGTATCGGTGATCAGCACACTTGGTGATCGTATCGTGATCAGCACACTTGGTGATCGTATCGGTGATCAGCACAGTTGGTGATCGTATCGGTGATCAGCACAGTTGGTGATCGTATCGGTGATCAGCACAGTTGGTGATCGGTATCGGTGATCAGCACACTTGGTGATCGTATCGGTGATCAGCACACTTGGTGATCGTATCGGTGATCAGCACAGTTAGTGATCGTATCGTGATCGGCAGCCAAAAACCCGAAGCGGTCCAGAAAACAGATGGATGGTTTCTGCTTGACATGGTAAAATGGTAAATGACCTGTATTTGTATAGCACCTTCATAGGGTTCTACAACCCCCCAAGGCACTTTACAACACAATCAGTCATCCATCCATCCACACACTGGTGGTGATGAGTTACGATGTAGCCACAGCTGTCCTGGGGCGCACTGACAGAGGTGAGGCTGCCGAGCACTGGTACCACCGGTCCCTCCAACCATCACCAGCAGGCAGGGAGGGTGAAGCGTCTTGCCCAAAGACACAACAGCAGCGTTCTCTGGTGGGAGCTGGGATCAAACTTGCAACCTTCTGATTACTGGACAACCCACTCTACCTCCTGAGCTGCTGCTGCCCAGATAATACAATCCATCACAGGACAGAGTGCTGCTGGACACGTCACACCCTGATGTCATCAAGTGGGACAGAATCTGGTGGTAGCTTTCGCCGTCCTCAAAACCCCACCACTTGTCACATTTACGTGTTGATAAACGGCTCGTATTCTAAGCCCAGAGGACACACACTCACTCAGCATGGAAGTGATTCCCATTAGCACATGAAGCCGTCAGAGATGAACTTCACAGGTAACCTTCATCAAAACCAATTCACCACATCAAATTGTTGTCACACCGCCGGCTCGTCTCTGCACCGCCGCGTTAATAAAAGCACCTTTTTGTTCACCTGTAAATTGTCCACTCAAAGGGAAAAAGTTTTAAAAACATTGTAAATACATCTGATATTTTTAGTACCGGCTTTAGTTGATAAGCTTGTAAAAAGATTTCATTTCATATTTTATGTGATGTTCAATGAGCTTTCTTTCTCTTCTTTTAACACAATGCATGGTCCTTGTCAAAGTCACTGCAACAAAAGTGGGAACAAAAACACTTTGACCTTCCCGTCTCCAGGAACTTCCTCCAGGTCCTCCTACAGGGGGTGTTCAGCAGCTTCCTGACCAGCTGGGAGATTTATTCCATCCAGCAAGTGTGAGTTGCCTGGGTGTGTTTGCCCTCCAAACAACGGCTTAATGAGTACAGGAACCCTAACCCAGTTCCACGTGCACGATGAACACATGGTAAAAGATAACAAAACCAACCATTTTAAATAGATAGTTTGAGTTTTCATTTAATTTGTGTGACTTACCTGCACTGGACAGCAGTCAGAGCAAATTCTGACCAACCAGGAGCTGAGCTAACAGCTCAATATTTAGCTCACCAAATGTTTGTATTTCTACATCAGCTGTGTGCACCGAGGCTGCTGAATGCATCCTGCCGTGAATCTGCCTTGACTCGCATTTCCATCCAAGCAATCACTACAGGAAGTAAAACTGAGAGATCACAAAGTAAACATGCATTTTTCTGGGGAGATAAGAAGCTATCCGTTTGAACCAGACTGCACCGAGGAAGAACTGTGGATTAGAGACACAAAACAACTCCTGGAAGGCTCATTTGATCAGCGATAGCAGCCTCAGTGCACAGAGTTGGTATAGCAGCACAAATGTTGTTTTTACCAAACGCACGCAGAAGTCATGAGATGAACCCATTTTAGAGGAAATTCACGAGGCTGCTCTAGTTCCTAACTTGATTCTCCAGACGGGGATCATTCTGACTGCAGGTAAGATGCTGACTGATCAAAATGGCCCTTGTTCTTTGGTGAGGCTGTGTGACATCGTGAACGTTGTACATCTAGCCTTGACCACAACGCTGCTACTTCAGAGCAGGGAGGCCATTACAGCCACGTCCTTGACCCGTAGCTTCTCCACCTAGAGCGGTACCCCGGTCAGTAGGCTGTGGAGCTTGATGGTGGATCGAAGCTGTTTGTGGCTGTCGCAGCTCTGACAAAGGGTGCAATACATAACACAGGAGTAATAGGGGAGGACAAGCTAATCAATAGCCTGAGAGGCTAATTGACCCACACTTTAAAATGACAGATTTCCAGCTTTGCATCACTGAGACCGTCTCTCTGCCTTCAGCTGAAACAATCAACGGCCTGAAGGGATGCTGAGCACAAATGACCAGAATGGACATGGCGTTTGTCAGATAGAGTCTCGTTTTCACCGGCGTGCCTCGCAGCTGACTCGTATGTGTGTGCATGCGTGAAATCTCCATTTCAGGTTTAATCTCAAAAAGGCCAAACTGGCAGTAAGAGTCTTGTAAGTGAAGATGGAGGGGCTTCACCTGTGAAAGGAGGCTTTTGTTGCAGCAGCCTCCTGTTTCCTGGCAGATAAAGCTTCACCAGGCGATATGCATACGCTCACACAGCTCCGCTCACCTTTTCTTCCTTTTGCAGCTTTTCATTCATATCTGCGTCTGTTATCCCTCTCATGCTAATGCACTCGCCGTCCTGGCTGCATATTTTCAAGTTGGCTCTCATGTTCTTATTTTTTTTAATTTTATGTTTACCCGTCACTTGTGAGTTTTTTCCCTTGCTACCCAAACACCAGCTGGTTCGTCCAGACTGTCAGCTCTGTGATTATGAGTGTTGTTTGTCCTGGAGTGGCCCGTCCCAGAGATTACACTGCCCTCTGACAGAGAGCAGCCTCCGGGATTACACTGGTGTGTGTGTGTGTGTGTGTGTCTGTGTGTGTGTGTGTGCGCGTGCACGCGTGTGTGTGCATGCGTGTGTGTGCGTGCGTGCGTGTGTGTGTGTGCGCGCGTGCACGCGTGTGTGTGTGCGTGCGTGCGTGTGTGTGTGTGTG
>SSNS01000380.1:384279-396117 GCA_006937985.1 Aphyosemion australe
AGTCATAACAACACAAACGTGTCTACAGACGCTGAAATAAGAGCTCCAAGCAGGCGAGAGTGGACCAGGGAGAGAGAGGAGCGCTTGGTCGAGCTGTGGGCAGAGCAGCCGTGTCTTTTTGATGTAAACTGCCATTCATACCACGTCAGGGTGGAGAACAGAAAGAAGTGCCCATATTCTCTGACGCTTTCTCTTCTGTTTCTTTTCGCTACAAACGACTGCAGCGGCAAAAGCTAGTAGCTAAAAGCTGCTTCTCCTCCATTACTTCTGCAGAGCGTTAGTGGGAATAAAATGCTAAAATAATCTAGTCGTGTAACTAGTGTTCCTACAAGATTCAGCGTTTAGTCTCGGACTAACAACTGTCTTTAGATGTGAGCCGATGGTCGGTTGGAGTCTTGTGTGTCGTGTGTAGGTGTTAGCCCAGCGTTAAGGTTCAATGTCTTTTCTTTTTCTCTGACTACTGAAAACAACCTCATCCAGTGAAAAGGTGCTTGAATCTCTTTTCTCTTATTGTGAAGCTCAGTTTGAATTTCGTTCCCATCTAGGTGTCTAAGGTGAATGCATTGGGTTCCTGCAAAGTGATTGGCTGATTAGATCATTGTGTTCCTAATAATCTGTACATATGAAAGCATTTATCATTTGTACTAAAGTTAAACAGTAACCCACATCTCAGGCCTTTCTTTTCCACATTTTAGATGAAAAGGAAAACCTGAAGAAGCTCCTACCTTCATAAGCTCTTGTTACAACTTCAGTGTGTTAAGCAGCTGATTTTTTACGCTTTAGTTCTCGTCTTCCCTGGGAAAGATCAGACGGGATCCGTCTTAACCACCAGCACCAGTACAGCAGGTTCCTGACACCCATGAAACAGCTCAAAGGTGTGACTGACTCGTGGAGGTTTGCTACAGAAACTCAGCCCTGAAACCACACAGCCAGTCATTTACATGTTAGCATTTAGAATGTGGTCATTGGGGTTTTGCAGCAACAATCCCGTCATTTCACACATGAAAACATACGTTTCTGTTCTGTCGGCATCAAATCGAAGCCGTTCCAGGGATTTCTGCACAGAACCGTTTAAGCTTTTCAGCGCGACATTTTCTCTAAAACAGCCCATTTTTAATCGGAGCCTGTTTAGAAAAAGTTCAATTTTCTCCCTGCTTAGTGCGAGGAGGAAAGTACCACAGGGACACAAAGGGACACAAACGACATGTCAGATAAAATAAAAGCTGCAACATTGATTTGGAAAACAAGACAGAGCCGGAGCCATTGATTAGAAAATCCAGTATTAATGACTTTGCTCTGCACGGTGCACAGAGTTATTGCTGCAGAATTACCAGCAGAACCAAATCAGACAAGAGCAAACACAAAAGCTTGGCTTGACTGACTTTTAATATCAATAAAATACATAAGGCTAGTAGAGTTGTTTCGCTGTGGCATGGCTGCTCAGAAACACCGGGTGTTGTGTGTAAACATGTTCCAGGCTGGACTGAAGAGCTTCCTGGAGCGTGGTGTTGTTTTAGGGCATGCAGAGAGGCCGCGGTGTGAGGAGGGGGCTTTCGGTTGGAGAAGCTCATTCATCAAGTCATTACGGGAGGTGGCTCCTGTGGTATTTCAGCCCGTCCATCAGTGGGGGAGGAAGGGGGGAGAATCCCAAAGGAGGGCCGACACTCGTCTGTCCTTTCCCCATCTTTCTTCCTCTCCCCCCTCTTTTTCCTGTCTTACCCACCCTCCCCTCACTTCATATTCTCCCCCTTGGAAGCTTCTCCTCTGACAGCTCACCTTCTGACTGCTATTACTCCCCCTTCTTCCTCTCCTCCATCACACCGACTTCCACTTTATCTGCCCCTCTATTACATCTTCCATCCTTTTCCAATTCTCTATCGTCTGCAGGCACACACACACACACACACACACACACACACACACACACACACACACACACACACACACACACACACCATCCTTCCTTCCTGCACATTCCTCCCTCGCTCTCCTCTTTTACATTTCTCCCGGGAGGCAGCCCTTGACTCTCAGATGTCCCTTGCATGCCAAAAATTACTATTGACATTTCAATTCCGTGTTTTTTTCTCCAGTCTCTCTGCTGATGCCTTATAGCAGGAGGACATTTACATGTCAATGGGCCGGGCAGGGAGAGCCAGAGTGTGTGTCCTGGAATCAGCGGCTCTCACACTAAATTTCAGTGAAGAAGAGGTTCCTCCTGTTGGTTCTCGGGTTGGGTGGTGTTCTAAAACGAAACTCTTTTCCTTTCATGATGAATTTCTTTCTTGGTTTTTTGTCAAACATTAAACAAAAAAGTAGTTTCACAGACATATAAAATGTTTTACCAAACTACCTGGTGTGCAGTAATGGAAACAAAAGAGACGGAGCTGTGTTTTGGTTCTGACATACGAGGAGGGAGATTCACTATTACTGTGCTGCAGCTTTATTCTTACCTGGCTGTCGTTAGTTTATTATCATGCTGCACAAACGATGGTTACAGACAAAAGTGTTGGTTCCCTTCGGTCAATGAAAGAAAAACCCACGATGGTCACAGAAATAACTTGACTCTGACAAAAGTAATAATAAATAACATTTCTATGAAATTTAACCAACGAAAGTCACACGTTGCTTTTCAACCAAGCTTCAATGCAATTATTAAAAATAAATAAACTCCGCCTGGACAAAAATGATGGTACCCCTAACTTAGGGCTGGGCAATAAAACGATAGCAATATATATCTCGAAATAACTTTTACTCAATAGAGCAATATGAACAGGTCGATATAACGTCGATATAAAGAAACATGAACAGCCAAATATATTCAGTGTTGCGCTGTGTGTTGTATATCAGTGGCTGGAACAGAGCTACGTGCCAAGTTGTTGACGTAGGACGGCACAGTAGCAGCTAAGCGTTGGACCAATCAGTGGCAGCCATTCTCTATTCCAGCCACTGAGTGGCTGGAATAGAGCCACGTGACAAGTTGACGACGAAAGCACATTAGCAGCTAAAGGCTATTGTGTGTGGTGTGCAGCGGCGGCGGCCTCTTCGAGTAGCTGGATTGTTTTTCAAAATGAGTGGTTTAAAAGACAAAACAACAGAAGACACAGCGAATAACGTCGTTGAAAAGAAGGGTCCGACCACTTCAGTCGTGTGGAGGTATTTTGGATATTTAGAGTCCGACACAAAACAAACACGCCTTCACTGCAAACTATGTAAAGCGCATGTTCCGACAAAGTCGGGGAATACAACAAATCTATTTTATCACCTTAAACAGTGCCACCCGCTGCACACAGAATGCAAAACATTGCAGTCCCAGGGGGAGCTAGTGCTCGGCCCCTGGCGAAAACAACGCCTGCACAACTGCAACAACCATCCACATCCATAGAGCTTCTTATTCAGTGCCTATTTCTTTTTTTCAAATAAGCAATATTTAAACAAGGAGCGATTTCTAGTAGTTATATTTTATTGCCTGTTTTATTTGACAGCACAATGTCTTTTTGTGTATGTTCTCTTCTTATGAAGGTTTGAGTGCAGTTTAATAAACATTTTGTTTATCCCAAAAAAGCTGTGTAATGTCCAGTCCAATGGTGTGTTCATTACTTTTGAAAATAGATCCTTAAATCCATATGTCTCATATCTTCAAATTTCACTTCATAGTACCAGGGAACATTTAAGATAAATCAAAATAGTTTTTTTTATATTGTGATATATATTGTTATTGGCCAATATGAAAAATGATATCGTGATAGGATTTTTTTCCATATCGCCCAGCCCTACCCTAACTTAATATTTTGTTGCACAACCTTCTGAGGCGATCGCTGAAATCAAACAGCAGCAGCTCAGCAGGTAGAGCGGGTTGTCCAGTAATTGGAAGGTTGCAGGTTTGATCCCGGCTCCCACCAGAGAATGCTGCTGTTGTGTCCTTGGGCAAGACACTTAACCCGCCTTGCCTGCTGGTGGTGGTCTGAGGGACCGGTGGCACCAGTGCTTAGCAGCCTCGCCTCTGTCAGTGCGCCCCAGGGCAGCTGTAGCTACGATGTAGCTCATCCCCACCAGCGTGTGAATGTGTGGATGACTGATTGTGTTGTGAAGCGCCTTGGGGGGTTGTAGAACCCTAAGAAGGCGCTATACAAATACAGACCATTACCACTTACAAACAATTCCTGTAACTGTGGATGAGACTTCTGCACCTCTCAGCAGGTATTTTGGCCCACTCCTCATGAGCAAAGTGCTCCAGTTGTCTCAGGTGTGAAGGGCGCCCTTTCCAGACGGCGTGGTTCAGCTCCTTCCAAAGATGCTCATTAGGACTGAGGTCAGGGCTCATAGGGCCACGTTAGAATAGTCCAATGTTCTCCTCTGAGCCATTCTTGGGTGTTTGTAACTCTTTCCTTCACTTCCTCTGGTCCATGTTGAGTGTGGTACACACCATGTCACCAAACAGCACAGTGACTACCTGGAGCCCTATATACAGGCCCACTGACTGATTACAAGATTGTAGACACACGTGATGCTAATTAGTGGACACAGCTTGAGTTAACACGTCCCTTTGGTCACATTATTCCAGTCTTTTCTAGGGGTACCATCATTTTTGTCCAGGCCTGTTCCATGAGTTTATGTTTTAAATAATTGCGTTGAAGCTTGGTTTAAAAGCAACGTCTGACTTTCATTGGTTGAATTTCATAGAATTTTTATTTATTATTACTTTTGTCAGATTCAAGTCATTTCTGTGACTGTGGGGTTTTCTTTCATTGACCGAAGGGTACCAACAGTTTTGTCCACGTCTGTAGAAATTTAAAGAAAAGATAAAAGATGATCAATTTAAAACTTGTAAATCTATTAATTAGATGCATTATGGGCTATTTATGTATTTTGTTCATTATGATTTCCATACTGTTATTTTATGTACTGAATAACAAGCTTCATTCTTGATAAACTGCTGTAAATGCTCTGCATCTAACTTGAGTTGTAATGGTCTAGAAAACCTTCATCACCTTCATCCAAACCTTTTCAAACTTTGAAAGATTGTGATTTTTTACCTACATGTTTTTGTTTTCTAGGTCAAAATAAAATGAATTAATGTAAATAAATTATAACAGCAGGGAAAAAAGTGACCCAAACAAAGAATACCGGTCTCTCTGAGTGAGCTGCAGGTCTTAATGGATGAAGAACAAAGTCACTTCCAAAATCCAAATTAAGCCCTTTTTATAAGACACACCATGCCGGCAAATCAGCAAATATTACCGCAACATGTTTCTTATGAACGCGCCATGGCGGCATCACGTTGCGGGAATTTTGCGGCATTCGTGCCGCCACGCTTGGTAGTAATATTGCGGTAATATTGCGGTAATATTGCGGCTTCGCCGGTCTTATAAACGCACATTAAGCCTTGGCGCCACAGAGGGAGGTGTCATGACCAAGTGATGAATTAATGCTGCGCTCCTGCCGGGAACTTTATTAAAAATGAAAGTAAACACGCTTAAGTTTCACGTTTGTAAACAGAACCAGCTGAGATGATTAACTGGACCGATGCGGAGCTCCGGGAGCTTCTCTCCGTTAGATCTGCAGCTCAGATCATCTGACAGCTCACAGGGATGGTGGAGGACACACACCTGTAGCTGGTTGTTAAAATAAAAACTTAAGGAGCGCTGCTTCGATCGCAATAAAAAGCAAGTTATGTCGAAAATACACGGAAGTCCGCGACAGTGTAGAGACCGCCCCCTTACCTCCTTTTTGCCACCATCGCGTAATCTTTTATAAAACTGACATGATTGTGCAACATTACCGTCACGGTCTGAGCTCTTATAAACGACCTAACGCTCCCTGATGCCGCATCGGCGTTGCGGCAAATTGGCGGCATTGTTTTATAAAAAGGGCTTTAGACTGAAGCTGATGTTTAAACCCTAACAAACTGAGCCCCAGCATGCCGATTTCCTGACCTAAAATGGACCCAAAGGAGCTAAGATTTAAAAAATGCCCAACTCTTTCCAGCTCTGCTAGCTTGACCCACATCATCTCACAAGAAACTCATTTCACTTTATGGTTCTTACACCTTTAAATTCAAGCACATTTCAAGTTTGTTTAAAGGGACACTTTGCAACTTTTTAATATTTTTAAATCATGTTCTTGAGCCACTATGTGCTAAAATGACCCTTTACAGGGTTAATGAAAGGCCACCCAGCCCCTGTCGCCCCGTGGCCAGAATATTCCACTTTACTTCACAGGTGCCGGTCCGGTCTGTTGGGAAAAAATCAGCTTGACCTACCTGGCTCTGCAGTCTGCTTCCAGCGTGTTTCCTGCATGTTTAGATCATGAACACAGCTGATGTGTTTGGTTTAGTGATGAACCGCTCCTGTAGACACTAATGAAGGCTGAGGAGACGTTTCAGCTGTTAGGTTAAGGTGTTAAAAAGATGAACGCACAGCGAGGAGATAAGTTTCACTTTTTGTTTCGCCAACGGACACTAGGGGGTGCTAAAAACAGGCCCAAACTGACTAGTGTCCCTTTAAGGTAAATTTTCAGGATTATGAGCAGCAGAATATATGCTTCATGTTTTTTATAAAACCACGAGGGCCACATGATCAAAGACCTGGTGTCCTTTGAAGAAACACATAAGTTTCCACCTTTTGTTCCAGAGTCAGAGTCACAGCCTTTACAGCAAAGCAGGAATATATTTTTTTGTAAAAATGTCTGATCTGTTTGCATTCAGGTGATGTGTTATAAATAACCACTAGCACATCATAACTCAGCTCACTATATAATATATATATATAATTATACTGTAGTAATGCTTTTATTTGCTAAGGTCAGTTGGTTGTGGCGGCCATCTTGGCTGGGTCATAGATGTCATTCGATTGTTTCAGAGGGTCATGAGATATTGTGCTAACAGACAGAAACACACTCAATGTCCCTTTCCTTTTACCTATGGGTATTTAATAATAACACTACTGTGCTCCATGTGTGCAGATGCATGACGAACCTCACCCGCTTTAATTCGTTCTCCCCTAGGATTTTAGTTATCTGCTGTGTATGAAGCATGTGATAACATCTTGATAAGATGAAACATGTTGATCCCACTGATTAAATCATAATTAAATAGGATAAAAATCACACTTATTAATAGTGATTTTTAAGTCTTTGCATCTGAATCATGAGAAAAGGTTTTGCTTTTTCTCCAAGTTTTCACAGTTGCTTCACAGCTAAATCAGCCTAGAACGATGTGCATTTATGCATGCAAGAGCATTCGTTTCCTTGTTTTCTGTGTTCACAGAAGCCTGAGTGTATTTATCATGCTGGAGGTTTCATCAGACATGCATCTTCATTTCCAGAACCCTGTAAGGTATCCCCACCTGACGGGTCCCCAGGCTCGTGCCTCGCTGTGATTATCTTAAAGGAGATGCATTGCATATGTAAATGTTCTGTTTTGGAAAGAGATGGCTGCTGGGGAGAAGAAAAAAGAGTCCTGCAGCATTGATCTGCCCCTCTGCATTTAATCTGGGTTAAGTGTTCAGCTTCCATTAGGACCAGATTCATGCAGGAGTTTGTATAATTATGCCAGAGTCAATCTCCATTACTCCTTAGCACTATCGAGCAGCTGCTTACTTTAATAACAACACGTGTCAGATTCAGGGAGAAGAACTGCTGTGTGTATCTGTGTGTGCTGGTGTGCATGCATATTTTTATGTTTGCACATAATTTGAATCAATACACACAGGAAGGAGGCATTAAAGCGGTTAACCAGCTGCAGGCGGCAGAAGCAGCAAGCAGGCCGCGTGCACCAAAATGTTCTGTCAACTCCACAATCCTTTCAATCAGTGCAACAAACAACTCTTTCAACGTTTGTCTCAGTCTCCCCCAGGACGGAGTCCTCTTCTCCCTCTGCCCACTGGAGACCATCAATCTGTGGCGTCTCCCTGTTGCCCTACTTTTCATCATTTTAGATTTTTTCTTCTTCCAATGAGAGCTTTTAAGTCTGACCTTTGTGCTTCTGGAAAAGGACTGCTGCGGGTAACAAAGACCGCCAACCAATCACACATTTGTCTGAGTGGCCTTGGGTATGTGAGCCACATTCTTAATGATGGCTAAAGTAGAGCCTGAATGGATTTCAGGGTAGTCGGCCACAACTCCTCGTATGCAGTCACGCACAAACATGCTCAAATAGAACACTGAAGATGATTAATGTGTATTAAATGGATGCATTTTTATTTTCCCACTGCTCACAGCCTCATTTCTACCTTCTAAAAGGATAGAAGTAATGTGTTCTAGCTGTAGGTTCCACTAAAACCAGTATCATAATGGGCCCAGTTAGAATGTGTCATGATGTATAGCTATGGTTGTTTTAAGTCCTTGTTCTTTATTGATTTTGGTCAAAAAGATTTTTCTAGAGTTCCTTCTAGAGCAACTTTGATTTTGCTTGTTGTTATTTTCATTGGACTCCTTTTTTCTGTTGACTCACCTGTGACCCAGGTAGTCCAACCAGACCAGCAGACCTCAGACAACAGAAACAAGTGACTGCAATTCTGTTTCTAATAATAATAATAATAATAATGATAATAATAATAATAATAATAATGATAATAATAATGATAATGATAATAATAATGATAATAATGATAATAATAATGATAATAATAATGATAATAATAATAATGATAATAATAATAATAATAATAATGATAATAATAATAATAATAATAATAATAATGATATTAATAATAATAATAATAATGATAATAATAATGATAATAATAATAATAATAATAATGATAATAATAATAATGATAATAATAATAATAATAATGATAATAATAATTATTATAATTATCATTATAATAATAATGATAATAATAATAATAATAATGATAATAATAATAATGATAATAATAATGATAATAATAATAATGATAATAATGATAATGATAATAATAATAATGATAATAATGATAATAATAATAATAATGATAATAATAATGATAATAATAATAATGATAATAATAATAATGATAATAATAATAATAATAATAATAATAATAATAATAATAATAATAATGATAATAATGATAATAATAATGATAATGATAATAATAATAATAATGATTTATTGTGCTGGTTTGTTCGCTGCTGGTTCATATTTGTTTATATTCGACCTTTGTGTCGACATATAGGCCAGAGCTCAAGTTCTGGTGTTGGAGTGCGCGTGCTCGTGGGGTGCATGTGAGCTGGTTGAAGAAGGCAAGATTAACCAAACGCGTCAATGTTAAATATTCTCAGCCAGTGAAAAACCATTAGGAAGCCATTATAGACATGCTTTTAAGTGGAAAAGTGAATTATATATATAACATTTGAGTTTGATCACGAGTCCGAGTGATCAAGCTGCTTTTGTCTGCACCTTTTCATTCTTTAAACTTCATAAAACATGTTTGAGTTCAGTTTTTCACGATCCGTTTTCCAAAAGGATTATGAGCAGCATGCAGAGCTGCCCTCTGGGTTTTTAACTTATTCTGGCACGGCTGAGGAATACAGGAAGTTTATTCATGCATATTTAGACGATTCTCGTGTGCAGCGAACGTGGCAGAGTGTCTTTGCGATTACCCTGATGCAGTGGAACTGAGAGAGCACACTTGTGAGGATGAAAGGGAGAGCGGAGATGTCTTATAGATGGAAATAGGCAGGAGGCTCTGCAGCGAAGGCGGAGCTCAGCAACGCTTCCAGAGTCTGAGAGATTTTTGTGAAGCTGTCTCTCCTCTTTCTTGCCACAGGGGGAGGAAACGTCCACCAGTCCCATCTAAGAGCATATGCAGCATGTCTCTGGATCTGTCTGACAGGTTTAAGATGTTTGAGCCTGGTGAGGATAAAACGAGCTGATGTCTTCATTATGCTAATAACTCATTACACTGTTTGTTCATTCAGGCCAGAAGAATGAGAAGAAAGAATCTTTTCTTCTCAGAAAAAGATCAAAACAGCTGTTTATAATGAGACAGCACGCATTTTACAAACTATTGATTAGAATCAGTGGTCTCACATCAGAACCTGGTGTCCAGTACCAGCTCAGTGGCCTAGTGGTAGAGTGTCCGCCCCGGGACTGGGAGATCAGGGTTCGAATCCCGGTCGGGTCATACCAAAGACTCCTGGCTTGACACTCAGCACTAAGGGGTTGGATTGGGGGGTTAAACCACCAAATAGTTCCCGAGCGCGGCCACAGCTGCAGCTCACCACTCCCCACCATGGGGATGGGTCACATGCAGAGATGTAATTTCACTAGTGTGTGATGATGACTTGGGACTTTAACTCTCTTCTGTTTGTCAAATCCAACATGTCAGAGTCACCAAGGCCTTCTGCACCGCGACTACTCTTAATGCATCTTTTACTGGGATGGTTCTGCTCTTTAGACCAGCTGGCTGAACTGCATGACTCAACAAAATCCCAAAGGTCTGACACAAAACACAGCAGAACTCGTTCTAGATGTTCGTAGACGCAAGTTTGTTCCTTCAGCTGTCAAAAAGTCCCCGTGATAAAACAGACAGAGAGACTGGCATCGCAGGAAATAAATCCTAGTCATGAATCTTTGATCAGTATTTAAATCATGATGATTTAACAATTACTGAATGAGGTAGGACAAATGGGATTTATCCACATCAGCAGACACTGGGAACGTTTGGTATGTCTCGCCAAAATAAGAGCATGAATTCATGCTAAGAGTACATTCTCATATGGCTGTACATCTTCTAGAAACACCTCACGAGTCCCAATCACAGTCACAAACAGGCTTTCTACTGCACAGAGAGAAGTTTAATAGGTGATGTTTTCTGATAAAGATTAAAATGTCCCCCCTGCCGCCGGGTCGACCCAGGGAACGCCAGGAGGACTAAACCTTCACGATGGTCAGGGGAGGCCTTGGGATGGAGCTGGTGGAGGTTGCTGGGAAGACCACGGCCTTTAAGCCTGAAGTATGAAATAATACTAACTTTAAAAATGACATTTTTATTGTCTAATTTTATTAAGTCCAGTCAACTTTATTTATATAGTGCTTTACAACAGCATAAAGCCGACCAAAGTGCTTAACAAGCCAACATTATAGCAGCCATATGAAATATGTTCTTATTATTTAATGATATAACAGTAATGAATTAAATTTACCCTTTCGTCCCATAGCTCCTCCACTACAGGGCAGTAGACAGGTCTCTGATGAAGGTACTAACCCTGATACTCCCTCTGGATGCTTTGTGGCCAAAAGTAGTTCAATGCAACAATAGTTTAGTTTACTAGAGCTTAAACTTTCAGATTGTGCAGAACTGTTTCATCATTTGGAAAGAATCAGAGCTGCATCTTTATAAAACACAATGTGATGAAAACTTTAGTTTGCTGATTCCATTGTTTTGTGATTGAGAGCAAAAATTAAGATGAACTACAAAACCAGGTGAGTGTTTGCTTCATTTTATAGAAAATGAAAATGTTATCGCCCACGACCCAACCTGCCAGAGATTTAAAGTAAGATAAGAAATGATGGGTGTCGACCAAATGTTTAAGATTCAGCACAATCTCCTGTGATGCTGCAAGGCTATGTGAGATCTGTCGGGACTGAGAGAATGTGATGGGAATGACTCTCAGCTTCCATCGATAGGAATGTTAGCTCAGTATGAAAATGAGCTGTGGCAGCCATGCTGCTGCAGGTTTACTAGAGAAGATGTAGCTTAATGTTCGCTGAAGACTTTCTGAGAGATTTAATCAAATCCATTCACACACACACACGCACACACACACACACGCACACACACACACACACACACACACGCACACACACGCACACGCACACACGCACACACACACACACACTCACACACACAC
>SSNS01000380.1:400986-450986 GCA_006937985.1 Aphyosemion australe
GACAGAAACATCCTTTTGTTGTGTGGAGGCAGCGGGCCGAGGGCGAGGAGATGTCGAGTGCTGCTGCTGACGTTCAGGGCAAACGTGGTCCAGACCGCGAGCCAACGACAACAGCTGTGTGTGTCTTAGTGAGTCTGTGTGTGTGCGTGGTGTGTGTGTGTGTGTGTGTGTGTGTGTGTGTGTGTGTGTGTGTGTGTGTGTGTGTGTGTGTGTGTGTGTGTGTGTGTGTGTGTGTGTGTGTGTGTGTGTGTGTGTGTGTGTGTGTGTGTGTGTGTGTGTGAGGACAGCAGAAATCCTGGTGCCGGTTGATTGACAGAAGAAATTCCACTAAACCTGCCGTCAGATGCTTCACTCACATCCTGATCTCATTTCCTGCAAAAGGAAGATTTTAGAAAGGAAGTTCATGATTAATCTGCTGCTTTTACCTCAGGATTTTACAAAACGTGCTAATTTAAATCAGTAGCAGGTTAAGGCGTCCAAAGTTCCATTACTAAATAGTTTTTTGATTATTTGTGGAGGAAGAACGCCTCCAGTGCTCAGGCTTCTGGAACCAAACATGGTAACAAACATAGATGGAAACGTGGTCCATCCTCGTATCGCTCTGTGGACACCTGATCCAGCCGTGCAGGGCTGATGGTTTGAGCCCACACTGAACTCCTCTGTGGACCAACGTATTCTGTATTTTAATGTTTAAAGTCCATCAGTTGACCAGCTTTGACCACAGCAGGTCATTAAAACAGCACAATAAGCCCAAACGCACCAGCGGGTGATGCAATAGACTCTTCCTTCCTTTACAAACATCCATGACTGAAGAAATGACAGGAATGATTTTTGTATCAGACCATGTCTGGGTGTGAGTCCATGGCCGTGTAGTCGGTTCTCTCTTTAAATCAGGTTTGGGTCAAAGCTCCTGCGTCTCCGAGCGTGCCCTCCTGACCCTCTCAGTGCTGCGGTTGGCATCCTTGGCGCTCGCTGCAACCTCCCAGCCAATACAACCGTAATGCTCCCCATATGGCAGACAGCATCTCCTGCTGAGGGAATTCTTCATTTCTATTAATACTCACAGAGTAATAAAGGGCTCAATTGAATTAATCAGCTTGAAGACATTAATCAGACCTTAATGAAGTATTAACCTCTGCACTGAACGGCTGTTCCTCGTGTCTGTCTGCCTGTTTACATCTCCAGTCTCATCGACCCGCTGCTCCGGTTCTTGGAAGGTGTTTTGCTGATAACGGAGGATCTGCTGCTAACCCTGACAAAAAATAGAAACCTGATGCTGCAGCCAAACGTGTTCTACCATAAACAGCAACAAATGAAAACACAGATATTTACTCAATTCAATTAAACAGACGTTGAGTGCAGGAGCGGGTTCCTGCTATTGTTTCTTTTTGATGGATTAAATCTCTTTTTAACATAAAGTCTACTGGTCATGAACGCACGCTGAGCTGCAAACATGGAATCTATGGAAACACAAGCAGGTCTGCTGTTCCAGGAGGCGGGGGATGGGCGCTCCTCACACACCAGGAAGATGGAGAGAATAACGTGTCTCAGGTTCAAAAGAGTTTTAAAAAGGCTAATTTGATTTGTTTGGATTTTTAAGTATATGCAAATATTCTATTTTAACCAAGATGCATTTATCTGGTTTTGAATGAAGACAAATTTACCTAAATTAAACATTTAAACTTGCACCTAAAGATGTTCAGTAAAATTACAAGCAGTCATGACCTGTTTCAAATTAAAAGTAAAATGTGAAATCTCTCTTTACTTCTCGTTTCCTCTTGGGCTCCGCTGATGTTTAAAACTCATGCCAGACCTTCAAAAGGAAGAAAAGCCTCTACTCACTAAAATATGAAACAGTGGTGGCAGCATTTCTGTGGAAGATTCATTCATTCAAAATAAATCAGGAGTTCTGACTCTGTTGACATTTTCCAGGTAATATCGAGCTTTTCTGAATCTTCTGCCAACCTTGATCACGTTTGCTTTGTGCCTGAGCCGTGCCATCTGAAACTGAGAGTGAAAGTAAAGTTTACCACAAACAACACCAACAATGGGGGAATTTTTTTTCCTAAACAGCCACCTTCTTATATGTTTCTCTTTTGGGTATCTTTATGCTTAACTTTGGAAGTTTAAAGTGATTTTAAGAGTAGCGTTTACAAATAAAAGCCCATTGTGAATAGTAAAGTTGAAACCCTTCTGACTGTTTCTGCAGCAGCACCAATGAACTGTTCCAAACGGTTTATTTCAGATTGCAACAGTGATGTTGTTCACACAAATAAATACATAATTGTTACAGATCAACATATTATTTAACAACAACATATACACCTAAGTTACACAACAGAATAAAAATTATAGCAGGAAACCCCATGTTGAAATCCCGGACAAGCCCCCAATTTAAGTCTGTGCCCTCAAAATGAAAACCAACGCAAACAATCAAAGGCTTGAATTTGTTGCTGATTAATACAAAAATGTATTGATGACAAACAAATTAACACGTGATGCCAGTCAGCTGAAACTGATGCTCCTTGTTTCAATATTTAAAATAAAAGCAACTGCATGAAAAGGGAAACAGGAGGTTGGAGGGGCGGTGGTGGCGGAACATGTTCACCTACAGCTCTGAATAGGGCCAGTGTTGTTCCACTTTTTCTGGATTAAACCACTGATTTTCATTTTATTACTTTTCTATTGATTAGAATTAGAGTCTACATCTGAAACTTTCATGGTTTAAACAAAAATTTGTATCATTCTGCATGTTCCTGACAGAAAAGGCCTGGTCACACCTGACAACTGGTTTGTTTTTTAATCCCAGGCAACCCTGTGAGGAACAGCGGGCTTCAATAATGGATGAATGGATGTTTTTGAACCCAGCCTCTAGTGGCAGTCTGGGGAACTGCATTTTTCTTCACCAGGACCCATGAGTTGTGGGATCCTGGGGCCAGTTTTATTCACCTTGTACCCCCCCCGTTACATTTCCTCTGAGGACTCGACATCAGTTGAATCCATGTTTATTGTATTACAGAGGAGAAACGCTTCAGTTGAATGGTTATTTTTGGTCCTGGACCCAGTTCTGTGAACTCACCATCCCACACCGGGCCTAGGTTTAGGTTTCATCTCTGACTGTCATTTAAACTTTGATGGACAGAATAAAGGTTTAAATAGTAAAGGGCCTTCTAGAGTCCTAGAACCCCCCAAGGTGCTTTACAACACAATCAGTCATTCACACCCTGGTGGTGATGCTACATCGTAGGCTGCCTGCTCAAGGACACAACAGCAGCCGGGATCGATCCCACAACCCTCTGATTACTGAACAACCTGCTCCACCTCCTGAGCTGCTGCTGCTCATCATTTAATCATTTCTTCTCTCAAATAACGTCATGAAAACATTGATAAATCCTCCTCCTGGTTGGATTATTCCTCTTTCCTGGCATCCGTTGGTCTTTATTGTCTCATCGACAGCTGCTTTAAAGCTCTTCATGATCTGCTCATCTGGCCTGCCTTAAACCACCTAAATAGCTCCTGATGGAGGTTCCACCTTCTAGACTGGTCACTATTTATTTGGATTACGCGACTCTTTCTGTTTTTAATGCACAGTATTTGTATTTTATTGATTTTAAAGTCTTGGAGTTATTGCTGTCTAAATAAAATTAAAGTTATTTGACTTGCTGTCACTGATGTGGTAGAATTATTACAATCAGTCGGAGACTTTTCCAAACACCCCAGCTCTGGCATTACTTTGCTTCTCTTGAGCAGCACGGAGGCTTCAGCTTCCTGTGGAGGTTTAACGAAGCGTATAAATGTCATTATGTGTCCGGATAGAGTTCAGATTTAGAAAAATCTGTGGTTATTGTTCCATTTTTATATGAAATGCAACATTTTTCAGCTCATTGTTAAATCTAGATCAAACTTTAACCATGAGGATGAAAACGGCTCTGGCTGATATTGATTTGTCCGTTTGCGGTGTCCTTGATTAGTAAAGAATGTGACAACGGTGCCTAATAACTGTAATTATGGTGATTTTCCAAACTCCACACAATCAATCAATAAGGTGTTTAGAAAACGTCAGCGAGGAAAGGCAAACGGAGGCAGAAGGGAGCGAAAATCAGGAAGGAGGTAAATGATATACCATTAAACGAATGTAGCTTTTGTCTCTGCGCCGATGGAAAGAAGCAGTGGAGGTACTAATCATCTGCAGATCCACTTGTGATAATCATGTATTGTTACGGGGGGTCGGAGGTCAACTCTCCCCCAGTTCAATCAGCTGTGAGAGGCTCTGTTTGCAGAGAGACGGCCTCATCGTTCCAGTCTGCAGGGGAAATAATTAACTCAGGAAATAATTAGCTGCTGAACTTTACATCCAGTTTAATCAGGTTTTACATTTGGAGGTGACTGAATTTGCATCAGAGCCTGTGAACATCATTCCACCTTTGTGTCATAAACATGACGAACATTATAAAGCTTGTATTTATTATTTCTTGAACTTCTAAAAATAAAACTGTTTTCATTTTTAGTCTAAAACAGTGATGAGTAAGGCAACAAGGAGATGAGTACATGGAAAACATGACTTTGAATGGGAGAATAATTCCAGAGCATCGCTGCTCGTGCCAGATGAGCTCCAGATTACAATAATACCACTGGTGAGCAATTAAATCCATATAAACACAGCGTGCAGCGCGCTGGCACCGGCGTAAGCCCCACACACGCTCTCCAGGGTCCACGTGGCTGCAGGTCCGTCAGCCTTCACAGGTCCTGCCCCGTGTCCATCAGCGGGAGACCAAGACTGACCTGACAAACATCACCGGCAGCTGCCTGGACAAGGATAATTAATACAGCCAGCAATTTGGCAGAGCTACAAACGCGCCGACACCGGGACACGAGGCAGAGAGGTCGTGTCTACCAGAGAAACACACAAACGGATACCACAGGAAGAGCCAGCGCTAACAAGGAAACGCCTCGGAATTTAAACAGTGTTAGAAATAATCACATCCTTTGGTGCAAAAAGCCAAACACAGATCCCCAAGATGCAGCTCAGTAATTAAAGCCTGTTCATTCACACCTTTGACTGGATTCTTCTCCATGGCAACACTTGCTAAAGCTAATGAGCATCGTTATATTTAACATAACCCCGAAGCAACGTTCCGCCATCCAGGAAGATTTTCCTAGAATTATCCTCCATGAGTTTCAGTCTGTGAGCGCCTCGCTGGTCCTCAAGGTAGCAGACGTCTAAGCTGCTGGATCTACTCTTGTTAATAGTTTCATGACATTCTGGACCTGAGATGAACTCATAGGGATGAGCGAGTACACCGCTATCTGTATCTGTTCAACCATCTAAATGATCTGTATCTGTACACGGAGTGGGTGGGGCCTAAACCGGAAATGGGCGTGGTTTAACCGGGAGTGGGTGTGTCTTAACTCAGTACATTATTTTAAGGCTGAAATTGATATGGATTGATCACAAGTTGCTATGTGTATTGTTTATTTGAAAACTATTTACAGATCAGCCTCAGAATTGAGATTCAATGTTTTTGATCACAATAGTAAAGAAACTATTACAGAACAAGTTTTTCAATAAACTCAGAACATGAATAGTAAAGTGCATGAATGAATATAACTGAACTCACGCAGTAGGAAATATCAACTACTAGAATAAGAACTTTTTCATTTTAATTTTTTTTTATTTTATGATCAAAACTATTATTTCCAAAAGTTCTTGGCATTTTTTCCCACACACAGTTAAACAAAACAATGTTTAAGGTGTGTGTGTGTGTGTGTGTGTGTGTGTGTGAGAGGGAGAGAGAGAGCGAGAGAGAGAGAGAGAGAGGGAGGGACATTGACCAACGCGATACGAGCCGTTTTCAGCTCTCTTGTCAAATGCACCGCTATGAAACGTAACTTTAAATGTTACACAAACTGAAAAAGAGGCGAGCTGAAGACGGGAGTACTGATTACTGAAGCAATGTGATGAGAGAGCTGATATATGGCTACGAGCACAGAGGCGTCAGTCACTGTCGTGTGTGAGCGGAGCGCAGCTCCCGGTGTCGGTGCCAGATCGGCTCGGGGTCCTTCGCCTGCCGATGACGTCAAACTACGGCAAATCCACTCGGATTTCACACATAAGTTTTGGAAAGAGTTTAGCAGTTTTGTCTTGTTTCTCACCGCCTAAATATTTGCTTTATAGCTGTTTTTGCTAATAAAACACCATATGGTCGTAGTTTTGTAAAGAATGTGAAACAACATAAAACCAACACCAGATTCCAAAAAGCACAACAGGTTTTTATATGTGAAAAATTGTAAATGTATTTACAGAATTAGCAGCCATTTCTGTTTTTATGTGGAATTCTGGATATTTTGTTGGTTCTTAAATCCATTCATTCATTCAAAATGTTGCTTGCTATTTGTTCAATAAAGTGATTTTATATTTATTTTGCTCCTTTTCATCAAAATCAAGAGCTGCTGAGGATCTCTGTTTGATATTTTTGCTTTTATTTTACGTTTCCTTTGGCAAAACATATTTTCCCTGAAAAGTGTTTGTTTTTGGACTACAGGACTACAACCGCAATTTTGTTCAAACCAATCAAAATCTTCTTTGTCAACGTGCTACCATAACTTTTATGAACGTGGTATCGTAACTTCTGTAAGTCTTACGTTCAGCCAATCATGTAGTGTGACGTCACCGGCAGGCGCAGGACCCCGAGCCGATCTAGCACCCGAGCAGATCTGGTACCGACACCGGCGCTGCAGAGATGGTTTTGTGTTTCGGGAGGGGCGGGCGCTCTGTGTGACTGGCCAATCACAGAGCGTAAAGACAGTCAGTTACCCAATGAGGATTCCCCTTCCACCCGAACACAGATAATCATGAATTTTACTCGGTTTATGATCGAAACTCGTCAAAGATGCATTATCCCTATGAATTCACTTACACAACAAATAACTGAGAGGGGAAAACACACGAGGCCTGTTTAAAGTCCAACCTGGGGTCTTTGCTCATGGAGCTCATTAACCGAGGATTAGCAGAGCCGTTTGCTGCTAAACAATCCAAATGTTGTGGTTGATTCTTCTCAGACTCACTCATTTGTGAAAGTTTGAGTCTGACTGGAGTTCAGGAGTCTGAAAGACGGCAGAGAGGAGTGACAGTTTTACTGGAAACGAGTCTTGATGCTGAGTTTTGTATTCACTGGAGGTGAAGTTGAACATCTCCTTTTCTTCCAGCAGACCAAACCTCTAGCCTATAAGGGTAGAAAAGTGTTTCTACTTTGGAAACACATTTTTTGTTGATGACACAAGGGAATGACAAATTTCCCTTTGTGTTATGCTAGCGTCCAGCTGAGAGATCGGCTCAACTGCTCATCGATAAGACATTTTAATTATGTCTAAATAAATGTTTTGCATCTGAAAGGAGAAACCATGGAAGTAATGTAAACCTGTCAGAACAACAAAGGGAAACAGTAACTACATGACAGAAGTTTACGGTGGTGTGAAAAGCAGAAAATCCCAAATTCGAATGTCTGAGCTTTAAATTTCTGCGTTCAGCTTCTCGGCATGGCAGCATGTTTAGCCTGAAACAGGCACTTTGCTAGGAAGCACCAGACCAAGGCCTTGTCCACACGTAGCCGGGTTTTTTTAAAAACGAACATCCGCCCTCCCAAAAAACAGCGTCCACACCACCTCGTTTTTAGAAAAAACTCTGTCCACACGTAACCGCATAAGTGCATTGTTAAGCACATTCATAGGCATGTCAGACCAGGTTGCACATGGGCCGTCAGCATTTTTGTTGCAGACCGTGACATTACTAATAATTGTGCCCACATTTTCAAAGTTTACGCAAATTTCTCTTAACACTGGTAATTTTTGCATCTTTACTGTTCCTCTGCTTGATACAGGCCCCGCGCCCTTCCTGATTGCGCAGCAGCCGCAGACTCACTGGTGCGCCTGCAGCCTCTCAGAGTTCCCTGCATTGAAAACGCTGCAAAGAATAATTTCATTTTCTGTTATTCATCAGCATGTGACGTTGTGAAACCTAAAACTCCGGTTATTTCTGTCCACACGGAGACGCTGAAAACGGAGAAAACGCAAATCTTTACTTTGGCCGGATTTTTAAAAAAGATACGTTTTCGTTGCAGAGATCTGCGTTTCCGTGTGGATGACAGGCCGAATCGTAGAAAAACATCTTCGTTTTGGGAGATACCCGGCTACGTGTGGACAGGCCTAAATCTAAAGTATAAGTGAGTGTATGTGGGCCAGACTCAAAGGAAAGCCCAAATATCCAACATGTGGCTCCACACAGTGAGAACTCAGCGCCACACTAGAAGCAGAACAAACCCAGTGGAGCCATGTCTCCTCTGCTCATCGGTGGCCTATGTTAATATGATTAGACTGGATTATGGTAATGTGCAAAGGGATCTGGTGGGTGTGGGGCGATGCCTTGCTGCTCTCGTTTCAGGGAATACCTAATTGGTTGGGCTGCTTTGATGTTGTGGTGATGTGAGACGGGGGGCTGGTGGGAAAAGCCTGGCAAAGGTGCCCCTATACCTCCAGCCTGTTTTATTTTTGGCCTTTGAGGATCTGTGCTGGCAAGACGTAAAAAGGAACGAAACCTGATGAAACTGTGCGGATTCGGAGCTCAAATGTTGTGAATATTCAGGTGAATAGAATCAGCCTTAATCTGCTTCTATGCCTCTAAGCGAGGGGTTAAGTCAGCTATGGGATAAGTCTGACTGTGATCTGTCTAAGGCCCCATTCGCTTACATTCTTCTTTTTTTTCTTCATTCAGCAGACCCATGAGCCGACCGGAAGGCAAGGAGCGTTAGGCTCCCTACTGAACATGCATGTGTAAACACATTAACGACCTTTCAATCCTAAAAAATTGAAAATGGTGAAAAATTGAAAAGCTGCTACATGTAAGGTTTTTGACTTCATGGTTTTCCCATTCTGGGCTTACAGGTGTGCTCCTGCTGTGATGCTGGGCTGCACTCATAAGCACATGTTTAGATCAAAAATGATGTAGGCCAGGTGGGCATGCAGCTGTGTAAACTACCTGACTCAACAAGAGCAGCATCACTGTTTAAATGTGGTTTATGATCCCGGACGAGACCCCAAATATGCTACAACTCATTTTGTAATTTAGATAGAAACTGATCACAGGTTTTAGGAAAAAAATAGGATTTTATTAGACTGAAAAATAAAAGAATTTAAAATCTGGGCCATGTGATGTAAAAATGAGCTCTTTAACAGCAGGACAATTACAACTCCCCTGCGAGGCTTACAAAAAACACATTTCACCACTTCTTCTCAGGCACGGACAATTAGGCTAATTGAAAATGGTGAGGCCTATGGACCACCTGGATGGAGCGCAGAGAAAACATTTTGTTATTATGTAGAGAAGGAATGCTGCAGGATTTAACAGATAAAACAACGCTGGGAAAGAGGAAATCAAAATGGGAATCAATTATTAATAGGAGTTTGTTTTGCAAGATGTAAATAAGATTATGAATAAAATATCTGGTAAACACATGCAAACACCATCACTAAAATGGTTTCTTTTGAAAAAGTGTCACTATTTGGTGTATTGCTGTCTACTGGATTATTATTATTATTGTTATAGTAGGAAAAGGCCATGTATCAAAGATTCAAAATGTAATTTTATCTCATGAGCTCAGCTCAGAATCCGTCTTCTGACCGTCTTTGAGGAACTGGAAAAAGATCAAAGGTCAAATGCAAAAACATGGGAATGATCACTTTTCAGCTCCGGTGGCCTAGTGGTAGAGTGTCCGCCCCGGGACTGGGAGATCAGGGTTCGAATCCCGGTCGGGTCATACCAAAGACTTTGAAAAAATGGGACCCAATGCCTCCTCGCTTGACACTCAGCACTAAGGGGTTGGATTGGGGGGTTAAACCACCAAATAGTTCCCGAGCGCGGCCACAGCTCACCGCTCCCCACCATGGGGATGGGTCACATGCGGAGATGTAATTTCACCAGTGTGTGATGATGACTTGGGACTTTAACTTTTCTGCTGCCTAATAAAGAAACTCCAGAAAGCCGACGGTGAAGGCCAACAGCCACTCCTCAGGTGCGGTACAATAAAACCGTAGATCCTGAGCAACGAAACATTTGAGGAGCTGTAAGGTGATAAAATCAGAGCGGGGTATGTAAATGATGAGAGTAACACTAAACACACTTCCAGGCCTCGGGCTTGTGAGAGGAAGCGGGAATGCTGCAGCTGTGCATCTGATGAGGTTCCCGTTTTTTCCTGTTTTTGTGCTTTCATCGCTCCTCTCTGACTTGTGAGTTGATCTCAGTCAAAACTCTTTAAATGTGTCTCAATCTGTGAGCTGACTGGAGACACAGTGGGCGGAGCTACAGGAGAATTTATGTCTAATAAGGACTTAGTCATTCGTCTATGAACCAGGAGGAACAGTGCTGCATTATTTACTCACTTCTGTTTGTTTCAGCTACAACAAAAACCTCCACCTGGCTTCTCAGCTACATCACTGATGGAAGATTTCAATAGAATCAAAGTTTAAACTCAAGGAAAATTAAAGCAAGCTTGCATAACTTCTCAACATTTGACCAAAGGCTTTGAGTTCCATCATTTATCAAATTAAGACGATTTTCTTCTAAAACTTAAAGGACAGCAGTAGGAATGCTAGGCCTTTACTTCTCTCAGTACGGTAAGGTTATTTCACTCCCGCATCCCGTAAAGCAGATGTTTTTGTGTCAGAAATTATTATTATTATTACAGATGATTAAATTCTTGTGATAAAACACGATTCTGGTGCTTTTAGGATGTGGATGCTTGACTGAACTCATTTGTTACAAACTGCTGGCTCCTTTTACTTCTACAAATGTATGACTTCAGTATTTTATATCCTTTATTGAACTTTGAAGTAAAGATTTGTGCCTGCCACACATTTTGGCAGGTTTGTGTAGCGACTAGGGATGCAACGATACCACTTTTTTCCAAACTGATACGATACTTGGATCTGAGTACTCGCCGATACCGATTACCGATACTTGTACCACACTCAAAAATGCAATGAATTGGAATACAGGCTTTTTTGGGAAACATGAGCAGCAGGTTCTTTTTGATGAAAATAGTCATCTCTGCATTTTCAGGTGTGAGCCTGTTTCTGCTTTCATTCACAATGTTTGAAACAGCTCCCCCTATTGGTCAATATAGAAGACTATAACAGAAATGATGAGTCACAGCGAAGCCACTTTCAGGCAACTGGTATCGGTACCTGGAATCGGTTAGCTTTTTTCTGGTATCGGTATCTGTATCGGCCCAATACCGATACCAGTATCGGTATCGGTGCATCCCTAGTAGCGACGTCTGGTTAACCACGATCCGTATTGAGCCCTTTAAAACCTGACACCACCACCATCTTCTACAAGTTTCCCTGAGTAGCAGAGGCTTATTTATGCTTGATGATTTATAAAAAACATTTATTACAACCCTGATTGAGTTTAATAAATACTAACTAGATGAACTAAAGCTGCTAATATACAAGTTATCATTTTCCCTGTAATGTTTATATGTTCCATCTGATGGAAGTGAAAAATGGGCGTGACTTGAATGAGCTTTAACAGAATCACACTTTGAACCGGAGAGAAGGTTTCAAAGCCTAAAAGAGGCCCACTGTAAACGCTACACATGTAGCCAGGTCTTTGTGAAACCCAATGTCTTCCCCACCCATCTAGGAAAAAAAGACTTGGGTCCAACCACCACGTTTCCAGCAAAACATCATGAAACACATTCATAACAAGCCAGTAGGTGGCAGTAGTTCCCCGAATCGTTGGCGTCTTTGGTGAAAAACACTCCTTGGACGTGGAATAACTACGTGGTGGTCAATAACCGTCTCTGACGTCGTCTTTCACCTGTGGTCTAGTAACTGAGCTGGTCAGTAAGCAGCACAGGTCGCACATGTGATGTCAGAGCATTTTGGTCATGGAGGTGACGAAGCGAAACCTAAAACCCCGATTATTTACGTCGACAAGCAAATGCTGACAATGGAGGATTCACAAATTTCCACCTTGGTTACAGGCTTTTGGTGGCGTATATCGTCACTTTCATGTGGGTGACAGGTCACACCACAGAAATGATCTTGGTGGACACCCAGCTTCGTGTACAGGGTCCACTGTTTGTTGCTCAGCTAGACAGACGTGGCAAATCTCAGCCATCAACCAACCTACTTCTATTCACAGCAGACACGCAGAATGCAAGAAAACGGATTTACATTTGAGTTTGGACTAAATAATGAAGACTACTGGGTTTGGGTTAGGATCTGTAATGGTTCCTCCCTGAAGCCAGGCACTGACTGACCTCAGTCTGAGAGAACAAGATCCTGGACCTCATGGCTATCGAACACGTTACTGTTTATGCTGAGGCTGCGCTGATTACTACGAGTCAAAATCGTTTCCCAGAAATTGGACCTTGCTGTTTGCTGAGCCTGAACATGCTGCATCTGAAGGGTTGGAGCTCAACGACTCCATCAAAAGAAACGGGAGCCGCTCGCTGCATGGCAGCACAAAACAGAGGGCTGGGGCCAAGTGGAAGGGCCAGAGGGGGAATTGGAGCCTTTCAAAACGGATTAATCTGATATCCTCCTCCAGATTATAAAGAATAAGAGCTACTTAAAAAGACGAGCAGCCGGCTGAGTCTTCCTTTTCTTCACAATGAGCCGACAGGTTCTCACTCTCCTAAAGATGTGAAGATAAAAGCTTTTTAAAAAACTTTACACTCAGATAACAGCAATGAAGCACAATTTACAAACAGCGCGTCACATTCTCACGTCTCTCTTAGAACCCCGTTGAGTCAGATTACAGACGTCAATAAGAACCAGGTTTTCATATGTAAAAATCTTGCAATTTATTTGCATATAAAGGCAGCTAAATATATCACAATAAACCAAAGAGAGAACTAACGTTTCCATGAAGAAGGGGTACAATCAGAGAAGGAAGAGGAACAGAGCACGAAGAGCATTTACAGCTGTTGAAGACAACTTCAGACGACTATTGGCAACGTTTTTTTGTGCTAGCAAGATTGCATTTACACACAGTGCAAAATTAGAAAGAAAGCAACAAAATACAAATACTATCACTTTAAAGGACATCCATGTTTAGGCAGGTGTGTTGGTGGGAACAATCAACACCTGTTGGATTGTGAGCCACAGATTTTCCTCTCATTCAGAATCAATTTGTACAAAAACCATTAAAGAAACATCTGATGAGAGCGGTAAAGAGACGGAAACAAGGCATCCCTCTTTTCTTTTGCCAAACAGCTTTTACTACAGATGTTTTAGAAGATGGATATATAATATATATATTTTATACATACATTTCCAAATTAGAAGAGAAACCCATAATGAGATGATGGAAAGCGAACCTTCTGGCTGTGACCGACAACGTTCCGTCCCGGCGTCACTCCGGCGTTGGGTAATAAATAAGGACTTTTCTCTGAGAGAGGAGCTCTAGCTGAGAACATTAAAGCTAGTTTAAGGCAGCGTCCCTGTCAGCCAAAATAAAAAAACAAGTCACGACAAATCAAAAGGAACATTTTGAAAAATTATGACACAACGTTAAACAATGGCGTCCATCGTCTGGCCAACGCAAACGAAATGTAAAGGAATTGTACAAATTCACAAAGCATCATTTATTTTACAGTTCTGACCAATATTTATCAAGAGCAAGATTGTTTAACCACAAAATCCCAGAGAAAAGGAGAATACCGGCGTCGGCGTGGCTCAGACGAGCGGCGTTCGCGGCTTTAGGAGACACGCACACGTGACAGGAAGGATTTGTGGCCGTTTGCTTCTCTGTGATCAGGTAATCGGTTCCTGTGTGTGGCGTTCGTCTGGCGCTCTGCTCTAAGGCATCGTGTTTTTAGGAGATTAGCTAGTGAGGATGACAGGAAACGGAGAGCGAGATGGAGACTCCGCTCAGTCAGACGCATTACAGCGTTTGTTTTCCATCTGAGTGATCCGAGCAGGAAATCAGGACATGGCACCGTTTCAAAATAAAACACCGGTATTCTCCTTTAATGCTCCTAGTGACACCCCCCCCCACCCCCACCCCCAGCTTGGAGAAGAGCAAAAAAAGTTTGTTTGTTTTTGCAAAGAAACACTTAGAATTTTTTTGAAATTGAAACATTTATAGAAAAGACGCTGTCCATCCAGCCCGTGACAACCCCGTCCTCTGGTCTCAGGAGCTGGAGGGGTTGGGCAGGTCGAACACGATGGGGGGGTTGGTGGGCTGGAAGCTGACAGTGCAGGTTGACGCGTTGATGAAGGTCGTGTAGCCGTCCGTCATGATCCCGTACCCTGGGACAGGAGACAGTGTCAGACGGGAAGTTTTAATAAACGATCTTCTTTGTGTCGGGTTGGTTCTGACGGGTCCACCGCAGAAACCATCAGCAGGAATCTCCATTTACAGATCCTTACAATAGTAAACCTTTAGGAAGCAACTGATGTAGGAGAGCTTGGGTGGATGGACCCATCTCTGTGGCTGATTTGAGCCGTATCACCATACGCTGCCAAGGTTTGGACTCATGATAAATTCACCAACAGCTAAAACGGGTTTAATGAGTTTGAGTCAGCATGCTGAGCTAAAGCAAGAATCTTTTTTATTACCTCACAATGATAAATAATCCACCCTTGTGCAGTGAATCATTCATCCATTCACACAGCGGTGGTGATGCGCTACAGCGTAGCCACAGCCAGGGTTTCAACGGTTATGAATGTTGGTGGTACGATTTTAGTCTGAGGAATAATCAGGATTATTATTTTACATGAGTTGATTTCACGTCTGTATTAAAGGAAAAGTTCGCTTTTTTAGACATTAAGTTTTATGTGTTCCTTCGCCCACCCAGTGCTCTGTAAACTTTGACCCATTTCACACACACCCCCCTGCTCAGAGGAGAAGTGATTCATAAACGTAGTTCTGGCTAGTTTCGGGGGCGCTTTATCTGCGCCGTTTAGCCTCACAAAAGGATTAGCCTCTGAAAGCATGGCTAATTTACATCTCACAAACAAAGAGAAAAAATTTACAACGTCACATTACAGCGGGACTAGTTTTTGTCATTCGTATCCCTGCGCCGGTCACCGCAGCTATAGAACGGGCTCGTGTCTGGCTGCTAATCCTGGCTGTATGAGTGAAACAACAACTTCTAAAGTCACTTAAAAGTAGTTTTTCTTAAATATATCGAGCCATGGTGCGTACCTGCAGGTTCCCGGGTTGTAACAATAAGGATGTTACAGGATCACCTTTTCGGTTTGACACTTTTCCTGCTAAGGACGTTTCTCTAAGGCATCAGTGGCTTTTAGCAATCGGCTACTCCAAGGATACTCGGCTGGAACGAGTCAAAACCTTTCGTTTGTGCAGTGCACACTTCAAAGAGGATGATTACATCAGGAAAAAGTTTGGGAAAAGTGAAAGACTGTTTTTGAAGAGTTCGGCCGTACCAGAAATCTGGGTAAGTTTTGTTTTTAAAAAATGATTTATTCCGCTATGTCTGCCGTATTCATGCAATCATCTTCGCATTTTAGCACATTATTTATGCAATCATCTTTACACCGATGGTTGATCATAGACTGCAGTAGCTTTGTCAACAATCTGTGTTGATGTGTGTGTTTTGTGTAGCAAATGCAATTCTTCATCCGTGTACTCTGGCTCATAAAGATATCCTAGTAGTAAAATAAGTTTCTTCTTCATCTGATATAGTGTTAAAATGAAATTCGTCATCAGATGAGACGGAGTCTCACATGTTTTCGGCATTCGGCAGTGAAACAGCTGACATACAAAGCGCTGTTTAATCTCCGCGGGGACCGGCGCAGGGATACGAATGACAAAAACTAGTCCCGTTGTAATGCGACGTTGTAAATTTATCTGCTTTGCTTCTGAGATGTAAATTAGCCATGCTTTCAGAGGCTAATCCTTTTGTGAGGCTAAACGGCGCAGATACATCGCCCCCGAAACTAGCCAGAACTACGTTTCTGAAGCCTTTTTTATAAGACACACCATGCCGGCAAATCAGCGCAATATTACCGCAACGTGTGGCCACGGCGGTATCACGTCGCAGGAATTTTGTGGCATTTGTGCCGCGACGCTTGGTAGTAATATTGCGGTAATATTGCGGCTTCGCTGGTCTTATAAACGCACATTAAGCCTTGGCGCCACAGAGGGAGGTGTCATGACCATGTGATGAATTAATGCTGCGCTCCGGCCGGGAACTATAATGAAAATGAAAGTAAACACGCGCTTAAGTTTCACTTTTGTAAACAGAATCAGCTGAGATGATCATTTGGAGCGTTGCGGAGCTCCGGGAGCTTCTCTCCGTTAGATCTGCAGCTCAGATCATCTGACAGCTCACAGGGATGGTGGAGGACACACACCTGCGCAGCTTCGATCGCAATAAAAAGCAAGTTATGTCCAAGATACACGGAAGTCCGCCCCCATACCTCCTTTATGCCGCCATCGCGTAATCTTTTATGAAACGGACATGATTACGCAACATTACAGCCACGGTCTGAGCTCTTATAAACGACCTAACGCTCCCTGATGCCGCATCGGCTTTGCAGCAAATTGGAGGCATTGTTTTAAAATTGAGGCTTATATCACTTCTCCCCTGAGAATCTCTGAGCAGGGGTGTGTGTGAAATGGGTCAAAGTTTACAGAGCACTGGGTGGGCGAAGGAACACATAAAACTTAATGTCTAAAAAAGCGAACTTTTCCTTTAACACATAAATCATTCTATAAAGTTCATGATTACACTTTATAAAGGTTTGGAGCTGCAGAAGATCTCTATTGCTGCTTAGAAAAGCTCATCTGTGAAATCAAAGTGATCTGTGTCATTTTTAAATTACAGTTTAAAACTTTTAAAATAGCCTTAATTAGATTTGCTTGTTTTGAGTTTCTGTAAAAAGACAAAAACAGTTCACCTGTTGACACCTGGTCAGGGCTAACTCGTTTAATCTAGTCAACACAGAAGGATGGAGACGCCTTCATGAAATAAGACGCTACATTCCTACTAGTGCAGGTGTTATTATGAATATACTTAAATATAATTTCTACTTGTTCATAGCTGTAATTTCAAAATTGACTAGTAAGAATATTATTTGGACAAGGATAAATGATGTTATTGCTATGTAGAGCAGGAATTACAAAGAGGTGTTGTGGATTAAACGTTAGAATGGCTTGCCGTACTGGCTTGTTCTAGACAAATACAGGAGGAACGCAGTACAGCACTACTGCTTACTGGACGGTTCTAATATTACTGTTTAATCCCTTCAGTCACTAACGTGATCCGACTCAGGTGGAGCTTATTGTCTGCGTGATGATCTCAGAGATGGTCAAACAAGTTGGGGCTCCACAGATGGTCAAGTCATCGTCCTGAATTTCTCCTTAGCAGCTGTGGGAATCTAAAATATTCCCACACAGTGCTGTTGTCTTGATTTAATTGGTGGTGTTGGAGAAGACTTTACAGTCAGACCAGTTAATCCCTGCAACCCTAGCCACAGCTGCCCTGCTGGCAGAGGCGAGGCTGCTGTACACCTCCGACCACCACCAGCAGGTAAGGTGGGTTAAGCGTCTTGCCCAAGGACACAACAGCAGCATTCTCTGCCGGGAGCCGGGATCGAACTGCAACCTTCTGATTACTGGACAACCCGCTCTACCTCCTGAGCTGCTGCCATGAAGAATGGCAGCTGACAAAAATGTCTTTTCATAAATACTAAAGCATCATTTTTTTACCCTGGCAGGTAAGTTGATTCCCATGATCAATGTAAAGAAGACTGAGTGCTGCTGTTTTTAACTGTTGTTAAAGAAAACCCAACACTTAGCGGCATTGATGGCAGTAGAAGAAGAGTTGTACACTGTAAAACGTGTCCTAAACACGACGGTTGAAGTTTGTTATTTTGAACAGCGGAATCCTGAAGTCATGTAATTACATGCAGACGTCTCAGGTAATCGTTACGTAGATCCGATTTTATCGCTACAAAAGACGACACATCTGGGGATAAGCCCAAAACTTCCAATTTCACTGCATTGATTAAATCTGTGACTTGATACCAATAAATATAATCGATTAATAAGACTGTTGGTGTGATACTGCCCCCTTGTGGCAGCAACAGCAACACATTTCTACCTGGTGCCGGTGGTAAAATATGCTATATATATAACAGATTTAGAAAAATTATTAGATGAAAGATTAATTTTGTTGTAATAAATAACTTTTTGAAAGTGAGTGTTCATTTCTAACATTAACGTGTCTAGCTACTTCATCGTCTGCTCTGGTATTAGTATTTAGCGCTACGTTGCTCTTTGCATATAATATAACGGATCTGATGTGAGCCTGGACACTTAAACATCTCAACACCTCAGCATGATTACAGGACATATTAGGTGATAACATAGTGTTATCCAGAGAGCCGGCGTTAATATTTGATGGCAAGCCGTCCCTGTTTTCTGTAATGTCTAATCTAGAATTTGCATTTGTGCAAACAAAATAAAAACTGATTACTGCACAAATAATCTCCTGTGATTTAGTTTCAACAAATTTACTTCAACTGTTTCAGCTGGTTGTCCCATTTTATTATTATTAATAATAATAATAATAATAATAATAATAATCAGAATCAGAAGGGTTTTATTGCCATATGTGTGAGAAATCACAACATCAGGAAATTGCTGCGGTACTTGGAGCAAAAAGAAAGATAAAAAATAAGAAACAAGCAAATATAGGAAGTAATAATATGATAAAATAATTAATATAAAAAGTGGCAATAATTAGAGAAGCAGCTACTATATACACAGTGTAGGTACTAATATTATATTATTATATATAATATTATTACTACTACTACTAATAATAATAATAATGAGCCACAACAGGGCTCAGTAATAAAACACAAGTCTGAACCCCCCCCACCCCACGCTCGCTCCACGCAGCCGTGACGTCATCAGCTGATGAAGAGGCAGAGAAAAAGGACGAACCTTCTACCTTATTTTAATATTGTCAACAAAAAACGCAGCTCAGCACATTTTACCTGCAGATATTCACTAGTGAAAAAACGTAACTTCTATTAGCAAAATAAATAAAAAAACCATAAAAATGAATAAATGAATCAGGAAAGCAGGCAGAATGTTTTTTCTGTTTTTACATTTTACATTACTATTTAGAATGTTGTGTTTTCATCACATTTAGCTTGTATTTGATTATAAATATCTTCAGCTTTATTCATTTTAGGAGATTTTTTGTTGCATTGTTAGGGAAAATATTCATAACACAACATAATTACTTGAAAGGCTTTTGTATTCTTAAATAAGTTTTGAACGGGAAATGTTCCTTAAATGGTTTTTATACGTTTTAGAAGTATTATGGCTAAACATTATGAAAAACTGATCAGACAGTTTCTGGCTAACACCCTGGGTGATAATAAAGAAAACTCACTGGTAGTTTAGCCGTTAAACCAATGAAAAACTATCAGGTTTTAAACGAGAGAATAAAACCAGTTTGATCCAACAGATCATTCTGCTTAAAAAACCAACTGATTCAAGAGACGTTGGGCCTTTGTTGTTTAACAATGACCCAAACCTCTTTTTTCCATTATATCCAGCTAAGCTAACATACCTGATATAATCTGATTGAAATGTAATCTCCTTTCATTATGACCACACACACAAGAGCAGGGATCGTAACATTCCCAGTACCTTCGTGAATGCCTCCAAAGGCATGAAGTTTGGGTCGCACCCTCTTCTGAACCGTGTTGAGCAGCTCCACACAGCCGACCCGCTGCAGCTCTTTAGGAACCCAGTCTCTGAAACCTGCACACACATTCACAGGAAACCTTTTACAGACACCATCACTTCGGACCCGTCCTGAACCAGTGATGGACAGAACTAACACATAACCAGAGTGGCTGCAGGCTCTGAACCGTGTCGGTTTATGTAAGAAGAATATGCATCTAGAGATTATTAGTTTCTGTGTAGTAGTTATAAATGCTTCCTGATGCACCAAAGGGAACTGTTCAGCCAAATCCTCACAGGAGATTTATTACCAGAGCCCACTAGCTCTCCTTTTCCTGTTTGTGTGGATTTAATGCCGTCTTCTTTAAGCTCAGTTCAAACTCATAAAACTCAACCTTGTCAGTGAAAACAAGCCAGCATGCCAGCCTTTTCATTTCAACTCCGCAGATGCCAGATGAATCCCTGTCTTCATATCTCCTCCACATACACCCCCCCCTCCCCCATTTTCTGTCTCCCTAGATCTTGAGCTGGCTCCTCCCTCCAGCGCTGCCGTCCTCTGCTACGGTCCCTCTCTAGTCGTTTGCAGCGTCTGTCACACCGCGGTGAAATCGAGTTTCCATGCAATCAAACAGCCACAGCAGCAGCGGCGCCTGCAGCAGCAACTCTCCGTAGGCGAAAGGGAAGGAAATCACTCAATAAAGCCAGATGGAGAACACGAAGGAGAAGGAAACAACAACAACTGGGATCCAAACAGCTAGAAGGAAAATCTAATCATTCTGCAGTGAAAAACACAATAAAATCCAACATATGTACCCCCCCCCCCCCCCCCCCCCCCCCCCCCCCCCTTAAATCAAACAGAAATATTGAATTATGAAGTATATTTGAGTTCTGGCTTTAGATGCAAAACAGACTCGACACAGATGCTGTAGACACACTCAGCTCTGCCTCCAGACGCCTCATCCAGACTTTGAGTAATGAGGCACAACTTCATTATATTTGGCAATGAGGGGGCTGTGATTGGTTAATTGGACTCACCGAGCGGAGGTCCGTGGGTCATCAGGATGTCGATGCCCTCGGGGACGAGGTTCCATTTATCCAGCAGAGACTGACCCCGCGGCAGGTTGAACCCCCAGCCGTTAAACCACGGAGTCCTGCAGAGACAGAGGACAGGGGCTCACATTAGCATCACTCACTTCACCATTATTACAACATTCATCAACAATCATGTCCAAAAGCAATAAACATGACCCATTTTTATCCTTCTTTTCAACGTTTCATAATAAATAACATTTCATATTCATGTAATTTGCATCCCGTTACCGTCATGAATCATGTTAAGATGAACACTTTACGTCACTAGGGGCTGCATCGGCACATGTTTCTATTTAAATGAGTTCTATCTTTACCATTAAAGGGAAAAACAAGCACACATGCACTAATGCTGTGGGACGGTCCCCTAAAGACATGGATCCAAACAAACACAAAGATGCCAAATGGTTCTTTACCGATAAACATTTCTATAAAATGAGTTTTTGCTGGAAACACCAGATTCCTTTGATGTGCTTTCTGAGCGGTCACCATCTTACCTGCAGCAGTCACAGAGATCTTAGTTTAGACAATCAGGGAGAAACTCACTTCTCTCTGCAGTTTTTAAAGTTTCAGTTGCTTTATAGATACATAGAAACACTACTTGATATATGTGGTGTGTGTGTGTGTGTGTGGGTGCCTGTATCTGCTCTGTCTTCTCAACCCCCAGTGAGTCGTAGTGGATGGCTGCTCATACTGAGCCAGGATCCTCTGGAGGTTTCTTCCTGTTAAAAGGGAGTTTTCCTTCCCACTGTCGCTAAATGCTTGCTTAGTATGAGGATTGTACCAACACAATGACACTAGTCAGTGTCTTGATGCAATCTGCTGGGTTCCTTATATAGGAAACTTTTTTCTGATTGGCTTAATGAACTGAACTGTATTGAAATGTTTACTTTGTGAAGAGCCTTGAGACGACTCTTGTCGTGATTTGGCGCTATAGAAATAAACTGAATTGAATTGAATTTAGATTGCAGAAGGTTCACTCTTTTAACACTTGAAGCTGTTGCTTTCAAAGTGGTTTCAGTGATTCTTGAAGCCGAAACTAGACCAAGTTTACATTGGACAGCACTCTGCTGACCAGAAACTGCACTAACAGTTTTATGGTTGGGTAGGTGACCTAGGCGGAGGTCTCTATCTGCTTTACGGCAACAGCCCTTTACTGTGAAGGTAGCTAATGTGAAGGCTAGCAGTTAGCCAACAGTCAAAAAGCACAAGAACCGAAAAAAAAATTTAGCTAGGCATCATGGCGGAGCCTGGAAGTAAAAGTAAGAGAGTAATGTCTTTGGAGGTGAAGCAAAGAGAGATCCAGAGTGAACATCGGCGCGGCCTGCACCCTTCTGTGGGAGCTAAAGGAGGCTACAAAACCACAGACTGATGGTGACCTGGCTTTGTTGCTCCTGGACTTGTAAGATTTTTTTGTCCAACAGCGTGGATCTTTTTACTTCATGGCTTCAATTGGCTAGTGTTAGCTTGTTGTTAGCGCTAGCTACAGCAGGGTTGTTAATGACGGTTGTAATTCCACTTTCAACCACTGGGAGGGAGATGCTTGGAGTTATTTAGTGCTTCTTTAAATGGGTTCTGACTGCGTCTACAAGCTCAGAGAGACTACATATAACTTAAATAAATCTGAAACATTTTATTTGAAGTGAAACCAGGAATGGTTCAGATGCTTTCTCTCATCATAAATAAACACAAGAGTCTATAACAAACATAAGAAGGTTGGGTGATCTTTCAGCACATGCTAACGAATCAGGTTGTTCGTCCATGAACTGTGAACGCCTGCTTCAATCCGACGGAGCACGTGCTTTTACATTCCAGCAGTCACAGCCAGCCCAGGACCTTTTCATTTTAGCAGCTAAAACTGAACCAGTGGCTGCTCAGGCTGGTAGAAAGGAAGAAAAGTGAATTTGTAAACAGCAGGGAGCCACATCATGTGTCAGCCGCTTCTCCCTCTGCTACCCGTCTAAAGAGTGACTGACAGCAGCCGGGCCACCTCCAGCAGCCTGGTTGGGACTCTGCATCTCTGGGGTGACAGGCAGCTTCTCAGCCTCCCCCAGCACACAAAGAAAGCCTCGATCTGGCTGAGTGGGGGAGAGGAATGGATAGATAGATTCAGAGGGTTTAAACAGATGAGGAAATAAAGTGTATATAGGAGCTGGAGCCTCATTCATCACAATAGTAGTAATGGCTGACAAGAAGATGGATTATCATCACATAATACCTGAGTATATAAGTCAACCAACGTCTACAAACACGGGAGAAAACTACATTCTAATATGAGTTTGCAGCACAGAGGGGCCGAGCTGCTGATCAAAAGGTTTGAGCAGCGTCCAGTCACTTAGCGATGGCACCGCGGACGGTGCCTGACCGAAGGGAAATCAGGGCTCCGCGAACATCGATAGGCTGTGTTACAGTGAAGGATGGACGCTCCGGCAATAATCAATACCGAGTGTTCCAGAGCAGAGATGAGTAAAGCATGAGATCATCTAAAACAACCCAAAATATCACCACAACAATGAAAAACACCCATTCATCCAAACGGCTATTAGAATGCAGCGCGGGCTCGGCCTGTTAAATGTTTGTTCTCTGACTGAAAGGCGGCGGCAGACCTGAAGCCCGCTCTTTGATTTGCTCGCTGAGTCGTTGCCTTGTTCTCTCGCTCGGTGGAGAGCTGAGAAATGAGGTTAAAAATGAAATGTGAGGAGCGCGCAGGGGAGTGAAGGCCACAGACTGAACTGATTAATTAGAACTAATCACACAAATCGCAGCTAATGGAAGTGTAATGGATTATTGAGCAGGCTCCCCACTTCTCAGATGGAAATAGCGCTGCTGCTGCTGTGGAGGAACTCAGAGCTGGCCCAGTCAGCCGGCTGCACACAGAAAGCAGCAGCAGGGCATTCATCTGGCTCTGGGCTTGACTAATAGCGACAAGGCCAAACTTTGAAAAATGGCCAAACGTGTTTGTGCCCCCGTTCCAATTCTGAAAAATAAATCACGGCTTCTTGCAGCAAAAAATAAATAAACAGCTGGAGCCTTAATTTTGCTTGGTGTTTCACCCCCATAAACACATTCATCTGGGAGATGAAACATAAGCCCCTGACATGAGCCGCGGATCCGGAGCCGACCAAAAGGTCCTGACTGAATGCAGAGCGGGGAGCAACAGCTCCACGCCACAATGGCCCCATTGTCGGCTGCCTTCTATGAAATATACCTTCCATGTGAGCGCATTTGTTAACCTCCGCCTAGATTAATGACATCCCGCTCACACACAGGAGAGAGGCTGTGGCGAGTGTTCCACACGCCGCTCTGCTGCCAGAGAGTCTATACGGACCAGCGTGTGCAGAGATCAGACAACACTCTGAGCCAGTCTTGCCTTGACACTTGCCATCTGGAGAGCGTCACCGTAGCAACAGAGTAGCGACGTCTGCGGCTAGCGCAGAGCGAAACACTGCCACAGAAATAGAAGCAGAAAAGGTGGAAGGAGGTGCTGACGAAGGAGAAGTGGGGTTTTAAAGTCCGACCCTCAGGTGTTTGTGGTGTGATGCAGAACAGGAGGGGAGAGAATCAGATGGGCCAGCAAGAAAAATCACAACAACGCACGCTCGTGGCATGTCTTGTTTCAATTAAAACATCTGCAGCTCAATACAGCAGCATCAAAAGAACAAAAACCTGGTAACCACGGTAACAGGAACGTTTAACGATCCCCATCCTGAAGGAATCAAACGATGCAAACGGCTTCAAAATCTGTAGCTGTGGCCAGCAGCAGCAGAGCTGAAGCAGACAGAAGCCATTTACAACGTCAATATTCAATTAGGCCGCTGGACATCATTAGGACGGCGGCGCCGCGTCTCTCCGGGCGTGACACCACTTTTAACCCCTCAGCTCGCTCGAGCGGCGCTCTCTGGGTCCCTGGATGGGCTACAGCCCTCTACCACCACACACACACACACACACACACACACACACACACACACACCATCCTCCCTCGTTTAACGGATCATTTTAACCAGTTTCTTAACACCTCACTGGATTTGGCCTCTAAACACAGAAGCTTGGAGGCATTTTTCCTCACGAACCCTTCACAGTTTTCAAATCTACCGAAGATCACGCTGACTGATGCCGGAAATTAGGGCGGCAAGATATAGAAAGAATCACATTACACTTTCTAAAACCCTGTGTAGCAATATTAACAATACAGATGACCTAAATCACACTTCATGCTGCGCTCCTGGCCTCTAGATAATGTTTAATGGGTGACAAAAGACATCATTCAATCCATGGTAAACAGCTCAGAAATGCAAAGTAACGTCCAACCCACCATATCAAAAAACAATTATGTACTACAATCAAACAGCTACTCCACAATCTAACGTAACACACTGATAACATTCTCAAAGCACCCCCATTAGCATCCCCATGCTAGCGCCCCACCAATTAATAGTTTAATGATGGTAAAAACAAATCTCCCTTAAAAGTAAAAAGTTGTTTCTGATTCATTTAAAAACACGTCTTATCCTACTAAACAGTTTAACGCAGGTTACAAGTGACATCCACTCAGGAAATCAGCTTATGTGACTAATCCAGTAACTGAGCTGTCATGTGAACCAAAACGCTTGTTTCTGTGATCAGGGCAGAGGGATTAGAACCCTACATGACCCAAGGAGCATCTCTCTGGAGACTCTATATGAAGTAAACAGGTATTCTCAAAGGTCAGGCTAACATACACACAATCATAAACATGTTGGTGTGGTTTAATCAAGCTAAATGTGTTCATCAAATCTGCAAACACACATTTTTACGTGTTTAGAATTTTCCAGAAAAAGGAAGAAAGAGAGAAATTAACAGGGCGAGTGTTCCAGTAAGGACCGTCGTGAAAATATATCATTTAGAAAGTTAATCTGGCTTCTAAAGACCATCGTCCTCCTTTGTGTTTCATGACCCAGAGGGGGGAACCCGACCCAGCCGGTCTGCACCCCAGACCCGTCATTAAATATCTACATGATCCATTCAAACTTTACCTTTCAGAAATCTAAACTACGAGGTCTAAAGGTGCTGTTAGCAAATCAGAGAAAGAAAGAAAAGCTGCTAAATGGTTTGTTACTAACCCAACCACAGACATGTATGTCAGATGTTTTCTGGTTTCTACTGCAGTCCAGGACAGATTTGTAAAAGTCTAATCTGTAATTCCCCCGATGAAGCCCCGGACTAAAGCTCCTAATTACCCATTTATGCTTTATTAGATTTCTAAAACAAAAACCTCTGAGGAGGATTTCTGAGCACTCTGCATTTGCTCAACAAAGCAAATCCGTCAGTAGCTTACCATCCTCCGGTTAAGAAGAGCTGCAGCTTACACTCACCAGACCCTTGGTTAGGTACACCTGTTCAACCGTTGGTTAACACTACACTGTAAACGCAGACTTTGATTCAACTCAAAAATATCTAGTTCACTTTACTTAAAATTTTCTAAATTGTTAGAATTACTTGTTAATCCTGAGTTAGTTGAGCTGTTTCACATCCTTTCTTATTGTAATTGTGTTTTTCAAGTCCAATCAGTACTTTCTACTTACACAAACTAAGTTCATATTACTTAAACACATGTGGAAGCAGCAGTGGGTGAGGTGCATTGTGGGTAGTCATTTTCTTAGCTATTTTGTTCTATTTTGGGGTGTTTGTGCATGTTTATTGTGTGTGGGAGGTTGTGTTATGTTAAGTTGTGTGTTGTTCTTAGATATTTCATTGTTCAGTGTTGCAAAGGTGGGGTTATTTATTTTGTCATTTTGGCACCATAAGTGAGAAGGAAGGTCTCAGGAATGGGACCACTGTGCCGTTCCTCTGTGTGTGATAAAGTGGTGGTTCACACTAAAGGCTCTGGTCTCAGCTTCCATGAGTTCAACACTCACTGACTGCCTGCAGTCACGTGGAGCATGAGGCATGAGTTAGCTGCCATCTTTCAGTGTCTGCTTAAAAACAAGCTGATTTATAGAAATGTGTGTTTTCATAATTGTTTAAATTGTACCAAATTTCAAGTAACGCCCACTTATCTTGGCTGAGTATATTAAGTTATTGTGACTCAAAGTATTTAAGTTGTATCAACTTGATTTGAATTTAACTATACTGAGATTTATTAAGTAGGCTCAACTTCAAAAAAAGTACAGCTCACTCACATATAATAATTTCACAATACTTGCCACAATTAAGTTTGCTTACTTACTTTTCCCAAGGTAATCGGTTTCCTCAATATTTTCAAGTAAACTTAACTTGT
Organism: Aphyosemion australe; assembly: GCA_006937985.1. Classification (NCBI taxonomy): domain Eukaryota; kingdom Metazoa; phylum Chordata; class Actinopteri; order Cyprinodontiformes; family Nothobranchiidae; genus Aphyosemion; species Aphyosemion australe. The sequence continues at coordinate 428,070 of SSNS01000380.1, forward strand.
TGGAATTTACAGTGTAGTAACACAACCACTGACCATACAGAAACAACAACTGAATGTATTTAGGCTTCTAGACGTGGTGACTGGCTGAAGTTCAAACATCAGAATGAGGAAATAGGAGATTTCAGAGACTTTGAATGCAACACGGTGCATTCATGGTGCCAGATGGGTTGGTCTGTGTTTCATTACACACTCTACTGGGATTTGAACCCACAACCGTTTCAATGGTTTACAGAAAATGGTCTGAAATAGAGGAAATATCCAGTGAACAGCAGCAGACTGGTCAGACTGGTACCAGATGATAGAACAACAACAGCAGCAGCTCTAATAACCACTGGTTCCTCCCAAGGTCTGCAGAACAGCATCTCTGAAGAACAACACGTTGAGCCCTGGAGCAGGAGGACTCCAGCAGCAGAAGACCACTCCAGGTGTCTCTGCTGTCAGCTAAGAACAGAGAACTGAGGCTACAATTCACACAGCAGCAGCAGAGCTGGACCAGAAGAGACTGGAGAACCTTTCCTGGTCTGATGAGTCTGGAGTTCAGCTGCAACGTTCAGAATCTGGTGTCACCAACATGAAAGCATGATCCATCCTGCCTTGTACCGATGCTTCAGGCTGCTGCTGCTGCTGGTGTAATGGTGGTGGTGGAGGTGTTTTTGTCCCTCTTTGGACGCCTCAGTCCCACCTGAGCCTGGTTTAAACCCCACAGCCTACCTGAGTGTTGTTGCTGACCATGTCCATCCCTTTATGACCACATGGACCCATCTTCTGATGCTACCTCCAGCAGGATGATGCACCATGTCACAAAGCTCAGATCATCTCTAGCGTGACCAGTTTATTCATGAACTGGTGACCGAATAAACAAGCAAACATTGTGCTGGTCAAGTTCACATCTTCAGCCTCATTAGTCTGGTTAACCTGCTGTTCAGACATCCTGCCAGAGAGTCCTCAGGACAACATGAGTGCAGCACACACACACACACACACACACACACCCACACACACACACACACGTTTAGCAAACACAGTGCAGACTCAGCGGTCGGGTCTGAAGCAGCACAGACCTCACAACAAACAGCCAGACCCGCCCTGGTTCCAGAACACCTGTAAGGTCCTGCTTCATGTTAACACACACTCAGTCCACTGTGCTGCTCATTCATCTACTCCACAATAACATCTGAGGTCTGTAGTCTGTAATAAGGCTACCGTTAAACTTTGTATATTGTTTGATTTTAGAAACAAAGTTTAAAAACTACAAGGTTTTAACGGGAACCTTTAAAAACGATTTACTTTATTTTATTGCTGACAGAAAACATGATTTGTGGGTGACTACAGCTAAGACTATTTTAAAACTTGTGAGGAAAACAGAACATTTTCACCTTTAGGTCAAATTTTTTATGTTAAGAAAAACATAATTAAATAGTTCTATGCTGAGATTAAAGGGGATTTGGGAAATATTTAGAGCAATGAAAGAGGTCGTAATGTAATCCTGGGATACCAGCCTGATGCTGAGCACCGGACGCGACGAGCAAGCTGCCTGAAGATAACAGCAGCAAGAGGGAGGGAGAGTGGAGTGAAGGTCCAGCGATCCATCGTGTCTGACCTCTGAGTCACAGCGGCCCTGGGGTCACGGAGGGGAGGGGTCTAATTGATCAACCTGTCAGAACCAATGAGGAGGGCCATGTTAATGGGACTTTTATAAGCCCCGCGGGACACACCACCTGACACTCAGGGCTGTATGAGTGTGTGCAAAGCAGAGTGCACGGCCCTGTGTGTGTGTGTGTGTGTGTAATCCCAGGGCCCAGGTAGCCTTATTAAAAGGAGCCAAGTGGAGACTGTGAGTAGGTTTTGACAAATGGCCTCTCAACACCAAGGCCACCTTTGCAAACTTTGGGGAAGGAGGTAGAAGTCACAGGGGTGAAGGGGCCTGGCCGGTGTGAGTATATGTAAGCGTGAAAGTGTGTGTGCACGCTCTGTCGCAGCATTAATCACCTGCACCTAGTGACTGATGGAGTGTGGAATGGATTAATTCTGCTGCAGTCATGCTGCCAAACGCAGAGGCACCAAGGGTTAGCCATGAGACTTAGCCCTCTTAGGAAAGGCTACAACCGTGGGGATGGGGTGGTTCACACTCACTTATCCACACAGATACAGCGAGACTCACAGCACCTCCCTGGGGCTCGTCTCCACGCTGGGACGCAGCCAGCTGCAGTTTGACCTGCAGCCTGCTAATATAAAACAACCACAGCAGACACTTCACAGCAAACACAGCTGCTCTCAGCAACCGGGAGCTCTTCACCGCGTTCAGGTCTGAGTGTGAGAGAAAAATAAAAACAAGAAACAAAACACACAGACAAAAGGGCAAGTGGCCTGCGCTGTAGCAGGAAATCAAATAAGAGTAGAGTTCAGAGTGTATCGTCTACCGCCATTACATCTAAGAGACTTTTATTTAACCTCCACCCTGCAACACACACACACATGCACACACACACACATGCACACACACACATGCACACACACACATGCAAACACACACGCACGCACGCACACACACACACATGCACACACGCACACGCGCGCACACACACATGCAAACACACACACATGCAAACACACACACATGCACACACACACACACACACACACACACGCACACACACACACGCGCAAGCCTCCCTGCAGTGGGATTAGAAGGGACAGCCTGACTGAGAGCGAGTGAGTGATTATGTATGAATACACACATATTATAGCTAAGTATCATCAACACTGCACAAAGCAGAAGATTGGAGGTAAAAACACAGTTTTTATCTGAAAGTCAGAGTTATATTAATACAAATTCATGAGCAGACTAAACGTTTGAAATATGAAAGAAATGCAGATTTGATGGAACTGGACCCCAGACTACTACAGATAAGAGGAATCTGGGTTCTATTCAGACGCTGTATGGGGGCAGGGGCCACGACCCATTCAACAGAGCCAAGGGTCCCATTACCCTCCTCCAGCCTCGACCTCTGTGAACTTGATCCTGAAGAACAATGAAGGAAGGAGGAGGGTGAAAGGTGGAAGAGAGAGAGAGAGGCAGGGGGGAGGATAATATCTCTGGGAAATAAGTGAGCTCTCCTCAGTGACAAAAACCAGCAGGCAAGGTTTCATTTCCTGGTTCTGCTCCAAGGACCAGAGACGTGATTCCCCCCCACCCCCCCAAAAAATGTTTCTAACAGGACAAGGTGATCCAAAATGGAACGAGCATCCTCCCTACACAGGTGTGTCTTTTAGGCAATTCAAAAGCTCTGCCCTTGCAAAGCTTTTCTTTCCTAACAAAGACGACACCTCCAGGTCTGCAAGTTAATTAGGAAAAATGTTTGGAACATAAAAACTTTCATTTTTGACATAGAATACAGAGGGCTGAGGAGGGATGAAAGGAAATGAAAATAACAAAAATGATCCGTTTGTTTTGGCCTCTGTGGGTCTGACTGTCGATTCAGACCCAAAACCTGAAGGTCGGCCTCTTTTCATACAGAAAAATCATTTAACAGAAAGAGTGGGGAAAAAAGAAAAAATAACTGGGACGCTTTGACGTGATTTAGCCCTGAAACATGACAATAAAAAGATCCAAACCTCCAAGTCATGTGCTCTGAATAAAGCAGCAAAGCCTTCAAATCCATTCATGTCTTCAGGTGTTTACCCCTGGTCTTCTAAAGAAGATGCTTTACCATGTTGGCTCTCCCTCTCTGCACCTCTAGCTTTGACAACAGAGAGATTAGTGGCTCAGCAGACAGTCAGTCTACAAGTTTTTATTCATCTCCTTTGGTTTCTCTAAGAGTTCAGATATCTGTGACCAATGAAGGCAGACCTGAGCTGAGGTGGAACTCCTTACTACCACACTCAGAGTTTCATGAATCGTCATCTGGTGGTTCATCAGACAACAAGGCTGACTCCTACAGTCATTTTCAGGTTTTGCAGTTCTCCTGTGATGTTGTGAGTTTATCTACGCGGACTGTTAGCGGCCGTTCCACCTCCGACATGCTCCCAGTGGGACAGACGAGACAGGGAGGTCACGATGAGATCTGGTTGCTGCCATAACGCGTCACTCACACATGAACTGGGGGTTAGACTCTGTGTTGGGGTGATTCTTGGCTACAACAAACACATTTTAGCTCAATATGTGTAAAACGAGCCTAAGCCTTTTTTATGGATGAACATCCAATTATTACACTTCATTACAGTTATCGTCCATTTATCGTAATCGAGATGAACTCCTCGATATACCGTGATATTGGTTTTAGGCCACATCGCCCAGCCCTATGCCGTGCTCCGGCGCCATGCTTGTGTAACTGGATATAAAGCCCGGACCACACTGTGAGATTTTCGGCCGTCTTAGCCAAATCTCTCGTCGTGAACAGAATTGTGTCAAAAAACGGTGAACGTGAGGGTGATTTTTTATCTGTGGACGTCCAGTGCGACAGCTTTTTGAGCCGTCTCACGACCCGAGACAGCCTCCAGCAGTCGTCAAGCACTGCTTGAAAACCCACGACTCCCGTCTGCAGTTGACCAATGAAAACACACCGTTGGGACGCCGCAGCAGCAAGACTCCGCCTCTCTGAGTTTTGGTTTCAACTTATGTTTAAAATGCGGATTATAAACTACACACCAGTTTTTATTTGTGTTAATAGCCCAAATAAAACGGGCGTTATAAATAATTAAACAAAGAATGGGTTCAGTGGCGTTTTGTTGCTGAGGGACAGTCAAGGGTCAATACTGGGCCCAACCTTATTCAAAATCTATATCAATAACATTGTTCATGCTGTTGACAGTTCTCATATACATTTATATGCGGACGACACCATTTTATATGCATGCAGTTCTTCTTTGAATGCAGCTTTGTCCTCCTTGCAGCACAGCTTTAATTGTCTTCAACATGCCTTCTCCAACCTTCACCTTCATTTAAACACAAGTAAAACAAAGTTCATGATCTTCAACCGTAACTTACCGCAATCAACTTGCCACCCTAGTATTGTTTCCCTGGATGGTACAGAACTACAACTTGTCAGTTCCTATAAGTATCTGGGTATCTGGCTTGACAGCACACTTTCATTTGACATTCACATTAATTCATTACTCTCTAAAGTCAAGTCAAGGATTGGGTTTCTATACCGCAACAGGTCATCCTTTACTCATTCTGCAAAGCAAACCTTGGTCAAAATGACAATCCTTCCCATCTTAGATTACGGTGACATCATTTATAGGACTGCTTCCAAAAACCTTCTTCATAAACTCGATGTCATTTATCACTCAGCAATCCGTTTCGTCACTGGTGCCCCTTTCACTACTCATCATTGTGATCTGTACTCACTCGTTAACTGGCCATCACTCCATTCCCGCAGGTTGTTACATTGGTATCAATTTATATACAAAACAATCATCGGTAGAACACCGTCATATCTTCGCTCATTACTCATCACTTCCAACAACCAGCGCATTTTACGTTCCAGTAACCTAATCTCTATGGTTATTCCCAAAGCTCGCACCTCCTTTGGCCGCTCCTCATTCCAGTTTTCTGCTCCCAATGACTGGAATGAACTGCAAAAATCACTAAAGCTCACTACCTACGTTCCATTATCTACCTTCAATAATTCATTGCATTCAATAGTTTCTGATCAATGTGCCTGCTGCTGAGTACTTAAAGATTGTTTTAAGTCTGTTTTGATGGCTTGTACATATTATATATGAGAACAGTCCTTTGTCTTTATGTCAAGCTGTTTTATCTTATCTTTATCTGCTTTTTTTTTAATCTTATCTGTTTTTCTTTGGTGTGAAGCTAACTATGTGTCTGTTGCAGCTGCCTCTTGGCCAGATCGTTGTCGTAAATGAGAATGCGTTCTCAATGGACTCATCTGGTTAAATAAAGGTTAAATAAAATAAAAATAAAGAAGCTGCGAGTGAAAAAGGAGCGCTGATGCGCTGTCACGGAGAAGAGTAAACTGAGACAGACATTGAGGGCAAAACTTTAGATATTGGAGCGATCTGTGACAGATAGTTACTTTTCTGTAGTTTAGTGTTTTTTATGTATAAAGGAGGATGAGAAGGGTGGATGTCCAGCAGACAGATGAGCTGTTTAGCTGGAAGACGGGAAAAGGAGTGGATCAATTAGATGAGCTGACACTAAAAAGAAGTGTTAACTGTGGTGCTTTTTTCTCTTTTTAGCTTTGTTTTGGTTATCTGTCTAGTGACGCATGCTTTGCAGAGGTGCGCTCATGACGTAGCGTGTCCTGCTGGAGCGAGACGTCTGGCTCACTGAAATCAGTGTGACACCTTTCTGGAGTTCTCATGCGCTGTGTTGTGCGACAGCCAAAAAACACACAGTGTGGTCCGGGCATAACACAACAAAAACATTAACACAACAAGGGTGATGGCGCACAAAGATCTGTGTCTTAAAGGCCCTATCAGTGATATTCATAGAAATCATGGTAAAAACTGCGACTCTTTAGCGCCATGCAGTTTCGAGTAAGTATTGCAGCTACAGTGGCCCACTCAAAAAGGCAACAACTCCAGCGTTCACTCCAGCTATCTGGTTCGTTTTTTTATAAAAAAGCATGAGATTGATTTATTTCCAGTCTCTGTAGCCTAACCCACACAAAGCATATAACTACTCAAGCAGGTAAAAAACATTTTTTAATGAGTGTTCAGTCTTAATGCATAATGCCACACGTAGCCCCCCCCCCCCCCCCCGACGATGCGCGCGCAGCCCCTCCCCCCGCGCGACGAGGCGGCGCTATCCTACACCCCCCTTAGTCAACAAACATCACGGCATTTCTAGGGGAAACACTGCTGTTAGCTGTTGTATCAACCTACCAGTCCTGAAGGAAGCTAGCATAGCTGCCTGTCACCGATTCACACAGGGAGGAGGGGTGGCATCAGCTGTGGCGTCCGGTGTCATGTGGATCAGAGCAGCGGAGTAAACAAGAGTCTGCCGGTTAGCCATCAGCTGATCGGTGTGCGCCGCAGTGAGGATCGAGATGGAGCTAACATCAACCACTGGCTGTTTAGCGATCGGATAGCCGATGAGGTTTGGCTGGAGCCGGGGACACGCTGTGGAAATAAAGTACCGGTAACTAATGCTAACATGGCTACCGGCTAGCGGACCACCGTTGGGAGAGACATGGCAGGCTGCGGTAAGAGAGGAGACTTTAATAGAAGGAACTTTCTTGAAGAAGGACTTTGGAACTGATACGTTGGGACCGGATTGGGAGCTTTATTATGAAGAAAAGAAATGATCAGCTGAGGTGAGTCATAAACCACACTTGGAGGCTGGTGTCTAGCTGTTGCGGGCGGGGTTCTCATCATATGCGGCTGCTGAGTGTTGGAAATCAATAAGACCTGACATATTTGATGTGTCTTTTGATTTCATTGTTTGTTATTCAAACTAACAAAGTCCAGCAACAGTGTAACAGCTAGTCTCGTCTCTTCTTAGTTGCATTGTCAGACGCCATGCTTCCACGGCACACTGCTGCCCTCTGCTGTTTCTTTCAGGTTACAGTCATAGTGCAAACGCGTAACTCAGAGCTCGTATGTCCCTAAATAGCTACCGTATTTCAAGATGGAGGATGACCATGGAGCGTCGACCACAATTTATGTATTAAAAATGTAAAATTTGAAGCTGAGAGGAATATTTAGAATTGATGTTGGTGAGAAATATTAATGAAAAAGGACAAGTTTGTGCACTGGATACACAGAATTTGGTAGTAAACAGGTAAAAATATTACACATTGTGGCTTTAAAATATGTCAGCGTTGTAGATACAGATGATTGTTATTACACATTATGACAGCCAAACCCTGCTAAATTATTCTGGACTTTCAGATTTCAGCGAGAGCTGTGTATTGTGCTTGAGTGTTTTTATGCAACAGCTAAAGGTGGACAGTCAGCAAATTTTAAAGCAATGTTCGATTCAAGTGGAACAAATACATCAACAGCTTTTCTGTCCGATCTTCTTCTGGAGTTCTTAAATTCAATCCTTTTTCAATCCTTATCCAATGTGCACCCCAACAAAATTTAAGTTATGTAAATGAGAAGGTCTAATTCTTAAAATATACTATCTAAATGCTCACTCAATTATGCCCCCTAGTAAGAGTTTGAAGTAAGAGGAAGACCCATTCAACAACTTTCAGTGGAATTAGACTTTCTTCTCCTCCTGAAGATGGTTATAATGATGAGACCAGGGGGATCAAAGCAGCAGTTTCTAGGAGCCCTGTCCCCATCACCCCCCACCATGTCCGGACATGACAGGCAGACCAGTTTCTGCTGCTTAGGTCAAAGGCCAAAGAGGGGGGAGGATGAGGAGGGATTTCAAAGGCAACAGGAAGGGGCACACAAGATCCAAGTTAGAGCAGACACACAGCCATTGTGCTGACCTTACAACAAGTGGATGTCACAGAGGGCACAGAGGCAACAATACACAGGAAAACACACAAACGGGCATGGCGAGTCTCATGAGGGTGTATATAAGAGGATGAGGAGCGCAGTTGCTGACATGGAGCAAAGATGGCTCAGATGCCTTCATAACAAACTAAAATGTTAATTACAGTCCTTAAAAACCATCACCTATAGTCCTATACCTTACAGATCAGTAACAGCAGTTACCCAGCTCTGACCCAATAACAGCATTACTCAATCTTATGTTAAGATATTGTGCTGCACATGTGGCACGTGTAAGACACTACCAATACTTGTGATTCCTACCTGTCTAGTCTCGCTACTAGTGGTGTATTACTTTGTGTTTTTAGCATATTTACCACATAGATGTGTTGTTTTTTGATGCTGCTGTCCACATGTTAATTTATCCATCCATCCATCCATCCATTTTCTTCCGCTTATCCGGAGTCGGGTCGCGGAGGCAGCAGCTTAAGGAGGGAAGCCCAGACCTCCCTCTCCCCAGCCACTTGGGCCAGCTCCTCCGGGGGAATCCCAAGGCGTTCCCAGGCCAGCCGAGAGACATAATCTCTCCAGCGTGTCATGGGTCTTCCTTTGGGTCTCCTCCCGGTTGGACGTGCCCAGAAAACCTCACCAGGGAGGCGTCCAGGAGGCATCCTAACCAGATGCCTGAGCCACCTCAACTGGCTCCTCTCGATGTGGAGGAGCAGCGGGTCTACTCCGAGCCCCTCCCGGATGACCGAGCTCCTCACCCTATCTCTAAGGGAGAGTCCAGCCACCCTGCGAAGAAAACTCATTTCGGCCGCTTGTATCCGTGATCTCGTTCTTTCGGTCACTACCCAAAGCTCGTGACCATAGGTGAAGGTAGGAACGTAGATCGACCGGTAAATTAAGAGCTTCGCCTTTCGACTCAGCTCTCTCTTCACCACGACAGACCGGTACAACGCCCCCATCACTGCAGACGCAGCACCAATCCGCCTGTCGATCTCACGCTTCACCCTTCCCCCACTCGTGAACAAGACCCCGAGATACTTAAACTCCTCCACTTGGGGCAGGACCTCGTCCCTGACCTGGAGAAGGCATTCTACCCTTTTCCGACTCAAGACCATGGTCTCGGATTTAGAGGAGCTGATTCTCATCCCAGCTGCTTCACACCCGGCTGTGAACTGCTCCAGCAAAAGCCGGAGATCACGTTCTGACGAAGCCAACAGGACCACATCATCTGCAAAAAGCAGAGACCTGATCCTTAGGCCACCAAAACGGATCCCCTCCCCACCTTGGCTGCACCTAGAAATTCTGTCCATAAAAGTTATGAACAGAATCGGTGACAAAGGGCAGCCTTGGCGGAGTCCAACTCTCACCGGAAACGAGCCCGACTTACTGCCGGCAATGTGGACCAAGCTCTGACACTGGTCGTACAGGGACCTAACAGCCCGTATCAAGGGGCCTGGTACCCCATACTCCCAGAGTACCCCCCACAGGGCCCCCCGAGGGACGCGGTCGAACGCCTTCTCCAAATCCACAAAACACATGTAGATTGGTTGGGCGAACTCCCACGCACCCTCCAGGACCCCCCCAAGGGTATAGAGCTGTTAATTTAGTGGAGTAAATGTTGCGTTCTAATGGTACCAACAACATACACTGCATTTCTGGGTACCAGTTGTGTACTGTGTCCACTGATGCTGGTGTGATAGGCTTACATGTCCTTTTCTCCTTTGGGATGTTGAATTTTTTGGCAGGGATGTTATTAGTGCAATTTTAAGATTAAGATTAAAGCCATCAGTTGTCACACACACAGGTGTGTGGTGAAAATTGTCCTCCGCATGTGACGCATCCCCGTGGGGAGCGGTGAGCTGCAGACACGGCCAAGCTCGGTGGTTTGACCCCCCAAATCCAACCCCTTAGTGCTGAGTGTCAGGCGGGGAGGCATTGGGTCCCATTTTTTCAAAGTCTTTGGTATGACCCGACCGGGAATCGAACCCCGATCTCCCAGTCCCGGGGCGGACACTCTACCACTAGGCCACCAGAGCTGGTGATGCTTGTTTAGATGTTTGGTATCAAACGCAGCAACTGGCTAATGACAACTTACTTTAATCCTTCCCAGTAAAAGTCTTATAGACCTCTTAAATGTTACTGTTTCTGTATCTGGGTAATAGCGCACATCCACACAACGCTGGAGGGCAAAAGGACCCTCTGCAGCCGCTATTCCAGACCTGTATCTCTGCAATTTAAGCTAACAAAATTAAACGTAGGGATGTAGATATTACTATTTTAGATAATCTAACACATCTTTGTGCAGATGATCAAAAAGTTACATCTCAAAGCTAACAGTGTTTTGTGCAGAGCTTCCAGATCCGTTTGAAATAGTTAACAAGCTGCGTGGATGACAGTCCTCAGAACTGGCGGCTAGTACGGGGATATGTACAATTATTTGGTTAACACGCCTGGACTTTACACAGCTGAAGCAACAAAGGTGTAACTGGATCTGTTCTGGGTTGAGCGGGTTGATGCTGAAGGATCGCCATGACACGGTTCGTCTTTGGAGATGAACAGAGGCCCCGTTTATTCTGACGAGCTCCGTAAACAGAAACACGAAGCAAACGCCATTAGAGGCTGAGCAGATCTCAGGAGGGACAAACAGTTTATAAAGACATAAATAAATAACTTTTATATATTCGACGTATCTGACGAGCTCAGTAAACACAAAACCAATGACATTAAGTTTAAGATTATGATCCTGAGGTGTACATTAAATATGCACATGGTTTATTTTGAGGTAGTTAGTTTTGAGTGGCAAGGGGGGACTGAATAAGCACTGGCTTCTTCCCACTCCCTTTGGGCTAAGACTTTTTTTTTATTTGTATATATCTTTTCATTTTTTACTGTGTTTATATTTTTAAATTATGTCTTGTGTTCAAATAAACATTTCAATCAATCAATTAAAGAATTGAATTGGAGGTTCTTGTAGGACCCAAAAATGCATGTAAATCCAGGAGGCAGCCAGGTCGGTGTAAAAAACAAAAGGTCTCTATTAAAGCAGTGGTCTGGAGGAGGATCTAACACAGGATGCTAACAAACACAAGGAACTGACAACAAGCAGATTACTGAGCTGGGTTTAAATAGACTTAGGAGGTGAGTGGAGATGAGCAACAGGTGTGATGAGTACTGTTGATAATACATGTGTGACTAGTTAAGACTGAACCAGAGAAATAATACGATACAGAAACATAACAAGAAGACACTAAAACTAACTGCTAAAAGAATATACTAGAATGAATAAAGAGTATACTAGAATGAATAAAGAGTATACTAGAATGAATAAACTATACTAGAATGAATAAAGAATATACTAGAATGAATAGACTATACTACAATGAATAAAGACTATACTAGAATGAATAAAGACTATACTAGAATGAATAAAGAGTATACTAGAATAAATAAAGACTATACTAGAATGAATAAAGAGTATACTAGAATGAATAAAGACTATACTAGAATGAATAAAGACTATACTAGAATGAATAAAGACTATACTAGAATGAATAAAGACTATACTAGAATGAATAAAGACTATACTAGAACCAATAAAGACTATACTAGAACGAATAAAGACTATACTAGAACGAATAAAGACTATACTAGAATGAATAAAGAGTATACTAGAATGAATAAAGAGTATACTAGAATGAATAAAGAGTATACTAGAATGAATAAAGACTATACTAGAATGAATAAAGAGTATACTAGAATGAATAAAGACTATACTAGAATGAATAAAGACTATACTAGAAAGAATAAAGAGTATACTAGAATGAATAAAGACTATACTACAATGAATAAAGACTATACTAGAATGAATAAAGACTATACTAGAATGAATAAAGAGTATACTAGAATGAATAAAGAGTATACTAGAATGAATAAAGACTATACTAGAATGAATAAAGACTATACTAGAATGAATAAAGAGTATACTAGAATGAATAAAGAGTATACTAGAATGAATAAAGACTATACTAGAATGAATAAAGAGTATACTAGAATGAATAAAGAATATACTAGAATGAATAAAGACTATAAAAGAATGAATAAAGACTATACTAGAATGAATAAAGACTATACTAGAATGAATAAAGACTATACTAGAACGAATAAAGACTATACTAGAACGAATAAAGACTATACTAGAACGAATAAAGAGTATACTAGAATGAATAAAGAGTATACTAGAATGAATAAAGAATATACTAGAATGAATAAAGACTATACTAGAATGAATAAAGACTATACTAGAATGAATAAAGACTATACTAGAATGAATAAAGACTATACTAGAATGAATAAAGACTATACTAGAATGAATAAAGAGTATACTAGAATGAATAAAGAGTATACTAGAATGAATAAAGAATATACTAGAATGAATAAAGAGTATACTAGAATGAATAGACTATACTAGAATGAATAAAGACTATACTAGAATGAATAAAGACTATACTAGAATGAATAAAGACTATACTAGAATGAATAAAGACTATACTAGAATGAATAAAGACTATACTAGAATGAATAAAGACTATACTAGAATGAATAAAGACTATACTAGAATGAATAAAGAGTATACTAGAATGAATAAACTATACTAGAATGAATAAAGAATATACTAGAATGAATAAAGATTATACTAGAATGACTAAAAAATATATTAGAATATACTTTTATCTTTATAGTACAACCCATTTTACACCTGTGAGCCCCAACTGCCACCATCAGAGGTCTAAAATCAGCAGGTGGAGATAAGGCCAGCCCTGTCCTTGCCACCGCAGCTGTGCAGAGGTCAGCAGGAAGGAGAGGAAGTGCTGCAGGACCATGTGAATGCTATCGGCGCTGAGCAGAAATCAGTCGGTAAAGCTGCCCTTGTGTTTATGGAGCTGTCGTTACTGCTGTGATTGATGGCTCTCTATAGACAGTCCACATCTCCCTCATGGGCCACACAGCAAGGTGGGGGATGGAGTGGGAAAAGCCTAGGAGTGAGTGGAAAGAAGAACTAGCTATGATGAAAATTTATTTATTCTCTGTTTTTTTTAAATGAATGTTTTTTTTGCTTGATTTCCCAGATACAGGTCAGCTTCAATCGTTTAAACGAAAGAATCCAAATCTTACTCTACCTCGGGTCACTGAAACAGTTTTTTCCCTCAACAATAACGATGACGAATTGATTTCATTGACACCCCTTTCATTCATAACGAAAACGAGATGGCGACGAGCTAAAAAAAGCTCTTTGGTGACTAAAACATGACGAGACGTGCGGGAGTTTTCGTTGACGAAGCGAGACTAGATAAAATTTAAGCTCTAAAAGCACATTTCCGCCTGTCTCACAGAAACTAAATGTAACAGCACTGCTGTCTGTGTCCCAGCCGCAGCAGCAGCGGACATTCTCTCCTTCAGCAGTTGAGTGAAGCCGGCCTCCCACCCGCATCAGAAATCCAGTACAAACGTAGCACCAACCATACATGGATGGGAAGCCAACTTCACTCAGTTCTGCTCAGCACTCATTGAGGAAGTAAATGATCAGAACTACGAGCGACGAGGCTACTTTTAAATATAATCGTTATATTAACACGTTTCTTATCCATAAGCTTCCTGAAAAAGTCGTGATTTTGGGCAGATAAATGAAAGAAATGACAGTTTTTAACAGGTTTTATATGAACACGTTTCAGACGAATGTTTTAAAGTCTGGTTCCTGCTAACGGGTCACATTCCTGCTTTTTAAACCAACAGCATCACAGTTTAGGCCAATCTAAATGTTTATGAGCATCACTGTTGATGCTCAAGAGCAGAACTGGGTTATTTATATTAATTATGTGGGTCATGAAAACTCACTGCAGGGCTATGGAAAACCTTGCTGCATTTAAGAAGGTGGGCTTTGCAAAATATACACTTAAAAACATCACGTTGGAGGTCTGATAACTCAACTAATAAATAAACAAAATAAAAAATATTTTTATTTCTATTTAAATATTGTATAGAATACTCTGTATAGAGTCCATTCTGTTAGGAAAGAAAATCATAAATTTCTTTTGTGAAAATCTACTGATTGATGCACTGACCTGCATCAGTAAATTATATACAGTGTTGATCAATTATTGTTATTATTGTTTTACTGGACAAAATCTGGGGCAGCTAAGATTGTGTCCTATCTCCTTTAGCCCTAAAATAAATGATGTTGGTCCCACGTATAAAATACAGGGACTAAACAAGATAACCATCCGGGACCGTCACCCCCTGCCACTACTCACGACTGCACTGGACTCCATATCCCAAGCGCGGATCTTCACCAAGCTGGATCTCAGGACCGCCTACAACCTGGTCCGTATTAAAGCAGGGGATGAGTGGAAAACAGCTTTCATCACCCACCAGTCACTGGGAGTACCAGGTTATGCCCTTCTGGCTCTGTTATAGCCCTGCTGTGTTCCGTCTCATCAATGACGTCCTTCGTGACGTGCTCGGCAGGTGGGTGTTCGCCTATCTCGATGATATTCTGATCTACTCCAAAACCGAAGCAGAGCACCTCCATCACGTCCGGGCTGTCCTCACCCGGCTCCTGGAAAATTACCTTTTCTGTAAACCAGAGAAATGCTCCTTCCACCAGCGTACCATCTCCTTCTTGGGCTTCGTGATTTCGGACCAGGCCATGCTGGATTCTCCCGGACCCTGAAGCTTCTTCAACGAGCCCTCTGGTGGCCCAGGATGGCGAAGGATGTTAAAGAGTACACCGGGGCCTGTGAAGAACTGTCAGGCCCCGGTGTCAGAACTGTCAGAGTCTCAACCTCCAGATCATCCCCCTCCCAGCAGCCCCTCGCCGGGATTCCCATTGTTCCCCACCTACGTCACAGACCGTGACTATATACGGAAGTCGACTCCCCTTCACTTCACTCAGTCATCATTTCTTCGTATCCATGATCAGAGTTTCGAGCCTACCAGCTCCATCCAACTACTCGCAGCCAACGAGTAAGTCTTTTCTCTTTCTCTGGAACATCACAGCGTTCCCGTTTCCCTTTGGGTTACGCTCGGGTGTTCCTAGATTAAATCGCGTGTCGACGCTCGTTACTTCCGCGTCTGGGTTAGCCACTCACGCTACAGCTCAACTCCCACCAGTCACCTAATCCTTCTGACACCATCCCATGTACTTCACCTTTGGTATCGAGGTTGGAATGCATTCTGCCCCTTCATCTTGGAATGAGCTATAATAGGACCTGAAACTGGCGGCATGGCTCCATCCAAAGATTTTTAATTGATCTCGAGTTTAATGGAAAAGGCAGAGCTGGAAATTTAAACCCATTTTTGTTATGTTATATATAAAAAAGAGGGAATTAAACAATAAGAAAATAGAGTTCTGGTTAGAAACCATTTAGGAATAATTGCTTACTCACTTCATTCTATTGATATTATTTCTAACAGTATATATATGTCGCTTTGTGTTGCGTTGTCCATTTTGCTCTAAATACTGTCACACATATGGTTGTCTATCCTGGCTGAAGGTAGGCAGAAACCTCACTGCTTGTTATTTATTTTTAAATGTGTTCACTTTCATTTTCCATCTTATTTATCCACTTTGTTAATACCATTCACACGAGTCACATTCTAACATTCGAAGGAATAATCAGATATCATGTGTGGTTCCTCGTTTTAAAAAGGACACCGGGAAGCTGACCTTTTCTGTTAAAGCTCCATTGGACTGGAACAAATTACCGGACGACCTAAGGTCTATTACATCTTTCCATTTATTTAGAGCTTTGATGTACGAACATATAATCAGTGTTTGCAAAAACACGTCGGACATTACTGACGTGATTTAATATTGTCCGACGAAAAACTTTAAATCGTCGGACATTATGACCGACGCCGTGCGTCTTCTCTGAACGTGCCAAAATAAAATAAACTTCCTGAAAACCACAAATTGCAGACTGTTGATAATTTGCTCTGTTCCTTTAAGAGACGCTGTGGCTGGTTGAGGTGAAACTGGAAGTTGGAGATGCGGGTTTATCTCAGCTGTTTGTTAAACTACTCTAATAAACTGCTGTTAAGGACAAAATGTCATTCTGTCTGACGATTTAGTTCATCACAAATATCACAATATAAAGAAATGATCTTAAATTACCTCACGTCTGTCATACAGCTGCAGCGGAGCTGCTTAAACCCGGTGCGCCGGGCACCGTGCGCAGCCAGATCAATTCAAACACTCAGAAGCGCTCCAGCAGCTGCTGCAGAAAACAGAGACGATCTCTGCGGATTATTGAAAAAAAATGTCAGTGTCAGGCTACAGCTTCAGTCACAAAAAGCCCTTATGGATTATTACAATATTTAGAAATACTTTCATTTATAATATGTTGTTTCTGGTGTTTCATAATAATTTATAATAATTATATGATCTCTAATAATTTCCTGATAAACTCTGTTGGTTTATTTTCTCAGCAGAGGGACTTTCTAATCCTCATTTTCTGAATTTTTCAGAAAATCACATTGATGGTTCTTTTTTCAAATTATGTCAACAGATTATTGTCACAATAAAAACATGTGTAATATGTAAAGGTCAGAGGTCACTACAGTACCCACTGTTAAATAGATACAAATCTGAAGCCCGCGAGGACGTTGTCCTACGTGGTTCAAAAATGTCCTGCGTGAGACGCGTGGCTTAAAAGTTTTCGCAAACACAGTATAATGCCCACCTGCTGTTTGTGATTTTTTATGGATTATTATTTATGCATTCACCGTAACTTGATATGTGTCTGTTCTATTTATTATCTATTATGTATGTACTGACTTGTTGCACCATTTGTTTGTTTATGTTTTTGTGCCTTTGCTCTTACCCCATTGATTTGACGTTTGCTTGGAAAATCTGTATCATTGTTTTTCTTCTTTTCATCAGAATCTAACTGAACTACTTGACATTGTAGCTTAATAGATTTTTTAAATCTCAAAGCAAAAGAGTTATTAAAAAGACAACAGAGGTTTAAAAATTAAGAAAAGAATGCAAGTTTAGGCCTTTGAACATATTTTGTTAACCATCATCAGCGAGTGTAGCCTTCCACCAGAGTGGTGTTTTCTGAAGAGAATACCAAACGTGAACTGAGCTGGTTTTAGACGGTACCAGGCACAAAAACAGAACACCTCGAGCAGTCTGACTGAGTCTCTGCCTCAATCTGTTCCCAATGCACTCCGTCCTAAATCATTAATGTTATCTTTCCCTCTAAAAGTTGCAAGAAAACTCAGTGGAGCTTGCACCTCTTCTGGATCAAAAACCCTGCAGCACTTACCATCTGCAGAGTCGTGTCCAGACTTGTTGTCATTGATGGTATAACTTATTCATGTGAGCTTTTTTATGTCTGCTGAATTCAGCTGCACCAGCACTTAGGTTTGTGACCTTTCACACCAATCTCTGCTGAGAATAACGGCCCAGACAGTAAGGTACACTTTCTCCTTAAATCTATGTTTAGGTAGGAAAAACGAGCTGGTGAAAGGTGCATCAACCTCTGGTTACAGCAACTAGGGACGCAGGCCTTCCTCTGCTTCCTCTCATAGCGTGGGATAGAAAACAAGACCAAGTCCTGCTGGGTCCAAAACCAGCACACAAACAGCAAAGAGAAATCTCACATTTGGACCGATTTAGATGTCACAGATGTGCATTTATACCTTTAAGACTAGAACCAGAACTCTGACAATAACAAACACCTTCCAGCTGATGGAGCAGCCTGGAGCTCTTAGCGTCCTCTCTGTTGGATGAGCCGATAGTCTGGAGTTGAGGGTGAGATCAGGGAGGATGTCTGCTGAGACACTGCCTTTATTCTCTGCCTGCTTATTTAGCCTTCCAGGGGATTGTGATAGCATTTTATAGCCTGGAGCAGCTTCCTCGTTCTATGCATCCCACATGCAGCCCATGTGTGGATTGTTTGATAAAACCTTCATCACTTAAAATCAGACTCTTCCTCCGATTCGTAGCTAGAGACCTGCTGCCTGATGGGAGAAATACTCCCCCATGTGAAAGACAAAGGACGCATGATTTATGGGACAAACCACCCTGACATACAGAATACAGAAAACAACTTACCAACCCAATAGTGAAGGGCAGTTTGAGAGTGGAATCATTATTTTACAGCTACAACATAATCACAGTTCAAGCTAACCTAAAACATTCATTTAACATGGATTTAGAAAAATGTATTGCTGCTTGGTAATGGTGAGTTAATGTACACCCCCAATACAGGACTTGATGTTTGACTCTGAGATCAGCTAATCCCAGATTAAGTTGGTCATGCTAACCAATGACCAGCTGATTTTTTGGGAGCACCTTAGATCAGGAAGGTTTATGATCTGGACTCTGTCAGGAACCACTGATCATGGTGAGTGGTCTGTATTTGTATAGCGCCTTCTTAGGGTTCTACAACCCCCCAAGACGCTTCACAACACAATCAGTCATTCACCCATTCACACGCTGGTGGTGGTGAGCTACATCGTAACCACAGCTGCCCTGGGACGCACTGACAGAGGTGAGGCTGCCGTACACTGGCGCCACTGGTCCCTCCGACCACCACCAGCAGGCGGGCACAACAGAAGCATTCTCTGGCGAGAGCTGGAATCGAACCTGCAACCTTCCGATTACTGGACAATAGGGATGCAACGGTCCACTTTCCCCACGGTTCGGTCCGTACCTCGGTTTTTGGGTCACGGTTTCGGTCCACTTTGAAGTGTAGAAAAGCTTAAGAAAAACTGAAATTTCCTAACTTTATTTTATTCACGCAATAATGTAACTTTTCAGATGTATTACTTGTAGTCCAGTGTATAATAATATGTTCAGAGACCAACAGAAATGTCACTTTTAAAACGCCTTTTCAATGTGGTGTCAGTGAGAGGCTAGGGCGACCGAAGCGGGACCGGGAGGGACGCATAATTTGGAATTGTAGGATGTCCGAGGAAGGTCCCGACTCGGGAGTGTGTTGTGTGAGGGGTTGTGGTTGTGGCGTCAAATAAAGTGAGCCTCTGAGTTCACCGTTTTCTCTCCTCGTCTTTATATTCAACTGCAAACCAGAAATGTTCCCACACGGAAGGTTTGTTTGAAGACGGCGCGTCGCATGTCGCCGTGGCTAAGTTTCTCTCTGTAGCGCTTGATTTGCTCAAACTTTCAGCTCAGTGGGGCGGGTCAAACCTGTGACTGGATATTTACTCGCGGGTAGGGAGGGGGTCTGCTGTGAGCAGCTTCAGACGAGACTAGAGCGGGCACGCGGAATGAAATTCATCTGCCTGGACAGACAAACGCACCCTGGTGCCGTGGAAAGCTAGCCTGGCAAGCCATCCTATATATGTGAATATATAGTCTGGCCACGAACCATTGACGGCTCTCAGTCGTGAGGCGGGATCTACGGTTGTCTTTCAAACTGTCAGCATGCAATTGGATAGCGCTAGGACCAATCAGAGTAACGAACAACGTGACGTAATCACGGCGACGGAAAAGCAGGAGGCAGTAATGGCGTCTAACATCAATGATTTCTGTCGTTTTTGTATAAAAACATGTGAATATCAGGTGTACTGGGACATTGCACTACTTTGTTTGATAAAAATAAGAAGCCGCTAAGTATATCAGACAGACTTACGCACGTTGGAGTCTAAATAATCCATGTTGACGACAAAGCCGTTTCAAACCAACGTGTTTCCTGAGTTGCCGCCATGTTGCTTGGGTTCACGGCCTCAGCGCTGACGTCATCGGCTACTCCCGCTCTGTGATTGGCCCACAATATAGAGCGCTGTGATTGGCCCAACCAAAACTATAGCTAGCTGTGATTGGACAGCCACAGGCTGCAAGGGTTCCTATGAAGCGTGCCTAGACCAAACTCTGCAAAGCAAGAATTTGGTCTAGTTCACTAGGCTAGTGTAAAGCATGAAATAAAAGGACCAGCGTGAAAATAATGACAAAACCGAAGTCCCGCGGTACACGAGGGTAGATTGTCCCGTGCAGGGAGGACCGAACGGTCCGGGATTTTACCACGTACCGTTGCATCCCTACTGGACAACCCGCTCTACCTCCTGAGCTGCTGCTGCCTGATCGAACTATACAAAACAAATAACAGCTGGTAACTAGAGACAACTAGACAATCAAACACCCTTACTGAAGAAGTACCTTCTTAATACATCAATCATTCTTTTTGCTTTTAAGTAGTGAAAGTATACTTCCTTATTTGTGTTTCTCAGTTAAAGTCCTTTGCTTGATTTTTAAAACAACATTTTTTCTGTGTACAAACTGATGACACGCACCAAGCAGTGTAGGATGAATGGCGTAATTTGTTAGCTTTTGGCTAACCTACAGAGAACCCATTTATTCCCACCTCCTCACCTGCCCCACAGCTTGGGACTAACCAGCCCAGCCATTAGCAGCAGTATTATTCATATCCTGTTAGTTAGTGCAGGTAGATGGTTAATGGACACCGTGCCATTAATTCTGCAGGTACAAAAAGACGTGACCCTGTTTTAGAAAGCTGCTATGATGCCGTGCACTCTCATCACATGACCGTTGTGTGGTTAACAGGCCTTGCAGGGGAAACACACCATCAGTGTGTTTACACGGGTGCATCTCTGAGCTGGTATTAATAATAGAGCCACTTAGCATTCAGAGGAACTGGTCTCAGCCTCGCTGTTTGTTTCACAGGTCATTAAATTTATGCCGCAGCCCTAATGTTCATTACAGCAGCAAGCTGGCCAGGGGTCCGTAACACTCGCTCACTGTCTTTAATCCCCCGCCGTATTCCTACACCAGCTTTCGTTTCATCCTGCACCCATTCTTCATCTCTCACATCTCCGATCATTTACTCAACAACAATCTCTTCCTGCTAATTAAAAGAACCGTGACACACTTTCCAGGTTTCTGGTCAAATTACAGCTTTCAGTCACGGCACACAGACAAAAAGCATCATTTAAACCAAACACCTGGGCAAACATTCTAGTTTCAGAATGCTCTTGATTCCTATAGTTCTTTTCACTGTGCTGCAGGGAGGAGAGCTGCATGTAGCCGATTACTGCACCAGTTAATGGGCTGGTAATTCAGGTTTCTCTGAACAAACTCACCATGCTGCAAGGTTTTCTTAGATTTCAGAGGAACGACATAAAGTCACTCTGATAAATGTTTTTCTCCATTTCTATTTGTGATAATCCATTATTCCTTTGTCTCACCCCTCTAACCTCAGGTTTGAAAAGCAGCGTCCTTCTCACTGGATGGTGGTTTATGGGGGCTACTTCATAATTCATTAACACAGTAAATCAGCTCGGTATGGATTCATGCTGCAGCTGCAGAAAGATTACTGCAATGCTTTAAGGAAAGGAAACAATAATGATCTAATTAATCCTCTTGAACACTCAGAACTCCTCCTAGGGAAAACAGGTAAGACACCTTTACTGCCCTTTAGAGAGCCTCAGACACAAAAACAAGCTTCAAAAACTAAATCTGTCAAAAAGGACGACTCAGAATTTTAAACTTGTTTACATCTTTTCATGAGGTTTGGTTCTGAGTCACTGTTTTATGGTCAGATGGATAAATACTATAAAAAGATGTGTGTTCAAACTAATATTTGGTTTTGATCTTAAAACTGAAAAAGTGTGTAATCCCTTTTTAAAAATTGGTCATTCTGAGCTGCATACGCGTGAAAATATTCATCAACCCCAGTGCCTGCATTAGCCGCAGAAAAACCATCAGGTCAGAAAAAGCCCGTCTCTTCTACGACGCAGGAAAAAACGTAGTGCTCATGGTCTAGGTCACCTTGGCTCGCGGCCGCAGAAGGAGAGAGCAGAGCACATCCCAGCTAGTAGAAGATAACCGTTAGCAATAGCAACTCCCCACATGGCGGAACACAACGGGGCTTGTGGTAACTGTAGCATCAACGTTGCCTGTTTTACCCAAGAAAAATAGCAAGTGAAGGCAGCGGAAGAGTCGCCTTGCTGTTAGCCAATAGAGCTTCGACAAACCCTCTGAAACAGGAGCATGAGGCTTTCTCCACAGAAAACGACTCACTGGGCCGTCATCCATGCCCGAGACCACAGCAAGGGACCGAGAGCTTTAATTAGTGTTAAAAAAGAAGCTGGATGGAAAACATCCACAAAGGTTCTGAGAATCGAACAATCTCCCCTCACACACACACGCACACACACACCCCAGACCCACCTTAAAGAACAAAGAAAACATGTGTTTTAGATGCTAAATATTTGAATGATGATTCGTTTTCAGACACTTTTCAGCTCTACCATGAACCGTGTAATAAAGGATGTTAGTGCAATCATCACAAACATTTATATTTGATTCATTGCTTTTGTTTTAGATGAAAACTGGATATAAAGATATTAAACAAAGAACTTTGTCAAACTAATTCAACTCTAATGTAGTAGCAGACTGGGTTTTATATCGTTTCCCTCATGAATCCAGAGCACTGCAGTCTGATCCCTAACTCT
>SSNS01000380.1:458486-475400 GCA_006937985.1 Aphyosemion australe
AAGAGGAGTCAGGGAGGCACGAAACAGCCGCTCTGCTTGTTTTAACACACGTTTGTGCTGATTTGGTCATCATGGTAATGCTGCTGCTGCATTACGGCTGCCTCTGACCGGATGCTGGGAGTTTGTGTGCAGAGTGAGCCGTCACAAGGCAGAGAGCGCGAGTGCAACAACAAATCCTAACCCTCTGGTTGACTCCCCTGACACACACTAGCAGACATTAAATAAAAACATGCTCCTACTCTCCAGCTGCCAACCTGAACAAGCCTCCAGCGACGCGCCGCCTCCTCCCCGAGCCTGCTGCATCCCCAGCTGCAGGAGGCTCCACACAAACATCTGTAACCTGACAAACACCTGCAGCTGCACGGGCCAACAACAACACACACCGACGGCAGCACCATCCATCAGAACCAGGGCCCGTTAACAGACGCTTGACAACTTTTATTTTATGAGCCATTAGGCTAAGGCCTGGCTTTATAACAGCAATGAATCATTTCCTCATTAATTCTGAAAAATTACAGTAATCAGAATGACACCACTGCCAACTACACATAACTTCACTGATATCAATGATAAATGTAGAGTTCCTTATTCTGTAAACTCAGTTCAAATATTACGTTATAAAGTTAGGAGCAGTGGGTTTTTAGAAATTAATTAACAATTTATTGATCCAGCCAATAAAATGTGTTTCTGTGGAATTATTTCACGAACGTCTCTGTGTGAACAACAGAAGCCGCGTTTCTGAGGCACAACCAAACCACAAATGTACCATCACAAGAAAGTGGCACTAAAACACCACGACAAGGACGGAGGCTGTGTCGGAAGAGTCGTTTTCCAACTGAGGGTTTTATTTTCTAATCAGTAAAGTTCCTCAAATCATCGACGATTTCAAAACTTTCTTTTTTTCAGTCACACCAACGTTTTGCCCATATGGTACAAGATCAGTTTTAGTTTAGTTTTTGCAGCTGAGATTCACCCGGTGTGCACTGGCAAGCAGCGAAACCCGCGAGTAAAAAGTTCCGCTGCCGTTCCGTGATGCGTCCATGCAGCAGGCTTTACCCGGTAAAACATGTTCGCTGCAAGTCCGAAAATACTTTGAGGGCTGCTAGTCCGTTTGATCGCTGCGGTTCATCTCCGTCCTCAGTCTCCATCAAAGTTATTAAAAAAAAGAGTTGAGTTTACATCCTTGTCTGTTAGTGCAGCCAACCATTACCATTCTACTGTAAACTCAACTAAATAAAAGTGACAAAAGGCCACAAACTGGCTTGTTTTGACTAGCTTCACCAGTTTCAACGTGTGTAAACGGTCTTTTTGCCAACCATCACGGCAAAGGGGGCGGTCCCATGAGCGTCGTGGCATCACGTGCAAATGGTCAATAGAAAGTTCTGTGGTGGTCTGTTGAGTCGTTTGTATTAAGTAGGTTAACTAGAGAATTTGTTGTTTTGAGTTGATTCGTCCCTTTGTTATCTTGTGGTTCGTATTCTTGATTTGATATAAATGAATTTTGTTACATTGATTTTTAACACCAGAGCATGCGTCCGTCACTATTGCTCCAGGCCCCCTAGACAGCCTGGAGAAGAACAACTCTCCATAAAACTGACGATGTTGGGACTTGCTATTTATTTTTACCACCTGCTTCCACCCACAGCAACCTTCTAACCACTGACATCAGTAAGATCTGCGTTGGTCCACTGACTGTTAAAATACTGGACAAACCCTCCAGATGTCACTCATAGCTTTCTGAAGGGCTTGTTTGAAGCCAAATGGGAGGTTCCCACCACCGCCATCTTGGCCGTGTAACTCATGTCGTCACTACCGCCAAATACAAAAATGAGCAAAGAGGTGGCGCTGTGCGGCTGGGCCACGTGAGCCCACACTCAGCGGGGCTTGGTACTCAGTCCTACTAGTGTTATGTTAAACACACAGCATTTCCCCCATTCAACCAGCAAAATCAAATACAGAAATATAATTTTACTTATTGATAAAATGAAGCAGACTTCTTGGATGGTCTCTCACAATCAATACCACATGCTAGCTGTCAATCAAATCTAATTATTCATAATTTCAAGCATTTAATTAAACCTAAACAGAAGAGTAACAAAAACAATCCACCCCCTCAGAGTTGTCATGACTGTAAACTAGACCTATTAAACCTAGAATGGTTTTCTGAACCAGGCTGTAAACATGTTTATTTCTGCTGTGAAGTTGGCTTTTTTAACATGGGAGTCAATGAGGATTTGCTCTCTTCTGGTGCCAGCCCCTAGTGGATGAGGGTGGAACTGCAGTGTTTCTCACTTCCCTGTTGGCTTCACTTCTGGCAGGCCAAGTTTGTCCCTTGGTTGGGTCCTGTGGACCTCGCAAGCAGGGGCGTCGGACTGGGTGGGGGGGGTTCCGTTTACCCAGGGCCCACTGCAGGGAGGGGCCCTGAGACAGCCTTGAATAAAAATGTTTTTTTGTGTTCCCCCCCCCGATTAACTTCAGCGCCTTGGCCTCCTGTAACAGGTGTGGAAGGCGCTATACAAATAAGGGTTGATTGATTGATTAATGTCTTAATAAACGTCTCTTTACCTGGATAAAGAGGTTAAAAAACAGAATTTTGCCTTAAAAATAATAACTGAATTGTCTCTGAGGCATCTATCACCCCTTAAAAATGTGCAAAGTGGTTTAGTCCACACCTGCGGCCAGGGGCTGCACCCGCATCTACAGCTATGAGACTTGATATCTCCGACAGCCAGAGCTGGAGGCAGGAGAAAGTCATGTGTTTCCCCAAGAAAGGGAAACCTGGCTTCCAGAAAAGAAAAGAAAAGGAGAAAAAGTTAATTGAACAGCAGCAAGTATGGGATTTTTCAAGAAGAGAGGTGAGCAGCAGCAGCAGAACCCAGTTTGAGCTGACATTAGGTCTCAGACTGAAAGTTGCATTCATGTTCAGTGTTTAACGCCTTTAGTTTCACCATCAAGATCAGTTATAAATTCATTAGTATTATTAGAATTATTACCGCGGCCGCCGCCAAGAAATTAGCAGACTTTGCAGTAAAACCAGGTTCTCTCTGTGTGGATATTTCAGCTCCTTCCCACTCATGGATCAGGACAAACTTGGTATGATGGATTCCTGGTAATCTCAGGAATGTGAAGCTGCCAGTGTCATCATGCTATACGAACACCTGAATGCACCAGAGCTCAAAAACTGTCTTGTTAATCCCAGATGAGCTACTTTAACTCTAGTAAGGTTGCCCACAGTGGAGGTAACTGACTTTAGGCCATAAATGATGGCCCATAATGAAAGCATAGTCTAATTATTACATGAGTTCTTGTTGCAAGGTATGGAGAGCCAAAAGTGACACAATTCAATAAATAGCTAAAGCATTAATTAATTTTATAAATGTATCATTAAATATTTTAAATATTTAATTACATGAACCATAAAAATATTTAATTCATTAAAATAAATTTATAGATATTTAATAATTTATTTCATTATTTCATGTTTGTTCATGATTTTGTTTTATCTGTCAACCTTGCCCATCAAAATCAGTGAGCAAGGCTCAGGTTGATGACAAACATGGCAGCTTATATGTTAGAGGGTTTTTATTGACCTGGTCAGAGAGATTTTAAGCCTAACAAGTAAAACAGTTGCTGACTCAGAATCAGTGGAAAAACAGTACAAGAGGAATTTCCTCACTGATAGAGATACTGACTACAGAATACCTGTAGAAGTACTCCTGCATGTGCTTGGTCAATTTAACCTATTGCAACAATATATATCAGTATTAGCAAAGCTTAACATCATGAACCCCATGGCCCTTTAGATGCAGCAGCAGCAGAAGCAGCAGCAGGGCCCTCATTCTCTCCAGATAGCACTGAGATTTCACTTTTATTATGCTGGCATTTGTTTTTGCTCAATATAGAGGTTAAACTAAGATCATGTTTATTAACGTGTCTTATAGCATGACAAAACATGTGCACAAGAGATATTAAACAAGTGAGCGTGGGGGCCCACCTAGATGGCTTGTACCTAAGGCCCAGAATTTGGTGCTACGGCCCTGCTCGCAAGACCCCAGTCCCAATGCAAAGCTCTAGTTGGAGATGCATTGACAGCTTTGCCTTATTGACCACAACGAACAGGAGCAACACTCTTATTCCTGCAGATGAAGCTCCATCCTACCATCACTCAGGAAGAGTTTTTAAGGTATCTTAAAGTCTCGTTCACAAAAAACACCTAACACATATTAGAAATAGCCGATATAAAGGCGTCTTCATTAAAACCTCTATAACTAAAACATACATTACTACCAGAGATTAGCTACGGTGAATTCACAGAGCCTTATCTGTTACTACTGGACTTCATCCGTTTGCTTCATCACTCCCTCAGCTTTTCCGACTTAGCCATACAGTAGCGTCATTAGTGATATTTGTTCTGCCTTCCCCTCCTAGAGTTAATATGCACAAACTGAAAAAGTGCATAGATGCATGTGGGTGGAAACCCATCTGTTGTTACAACGTGGGCAAAGGGTGGAGAGGAGGCTAAAAGGAGTCCAGAAGAAAACAAAATACACCTAAACTCCAACATCACACACGCACACAGACACACACACGCTTATAAATGCACGCACACACACACACGCACACACACACACGCTTATAAATGCACACACACACGCACGCACAGACACACACACGCTGTCGCTTATAAATGCACGCACGCACGCACACACACGCTTATAAATGCACACACACACACACACACACACACACACACACACAGAGCTGACCTTTGCAGTGAAAAATGAATACATGAATAAAACTAAAATCTGCAAATGACAAATCTGCATTTGGCCCTCCGGGTTTCCCTCGAGGTGAGCTTCAGAGAGTCAAATGAGGGCACTTGGTTTTAATCTTGCAGCCTCTGGGAGGCACATGCATGCACAAATGTATGCAGACATGTGCACGCTCACACGCACACACACACACGCGCACACACACACACACACACACACACACACACACACACACACACACACACACACACACACACACACACACACACACACACACACACAGAAGCAGGTGGGTTTGAATTACTATTGAATGAATGAAGAAAACACTGAGAGCCGCACAACGGTAGGAACATTCTGTGAAAAAAAGAGGAAATAAAAATAAACTAAGATGCATCAACAAGACACAAAAGAAAGCTGGAAGGGAAAAATGAGAAAGGGCAGGCAGGAGAATAAATTATGACTGGACGGCAAGCAGGAGGAAGGGAGGAGAGGAGAGGAGAAAAGACTGCCCAGTGGACTGTAGAGGAGGAGAACGGAGAATGGGAGGATCAAGAAGGAGCAGAGGGACCAGTAACAGTTTAACCTTCGACCAGGGAGTTAAATCGTGGTCAAGACAAGAATCACAAAACAGGTTAATCTCTACAGAGGAGGAGAAAAGAAGGGAGGTTTCCTCCTCGTACTTCCCTGATCTAAATCAGCCAGTTCACTAAATAAGTTTAAATTTTCTCATTTAGTCCACCAAACACTTCAGGAGTACAAAAAACATTTAATGAGAAGAAGAAACCAAATGTAGGCAGAAGTCACCCTGGAGAAGCTGGCAAAATGTACATCAACAGAGTTAAGAATGTTCTGTTTTTACGGTTTTCCCGTAATCCCGCTGACCTCGGTAAACACGAGTTCCTGCTGCTGATACACGTCTGTCTTTTCTTATCCTCCAACACATCAGCCACCTTTCTTTTAAAATCTCATGTTATTCAGCTCATTAAAGCAGCTGAGGACGCCGTACTGTTGTGACATTTAGCAACAGGTGTAGAGCCCCATAACCTCACCTACAGATGATGGCTAACCCAGACCTGACTGCACACATTCTGGTTTGGGGGCTGATGCTGATTTTTGTACGGCTCTGACCTGCTGACACGAAGAACCATCATTATGGAACAATCTACTTCAAGAAATTAGGCAGGCCTGTTCTGTGGAGGTTTTAAGGCTAAGCTAAAGACCCACTTTAGCCTTTTACCTTATCTTATGGGTCCTAAATCTGTGTTTTGGTTTTATTGTAGTTCTTTTATGTTCTATATGTTTTTAAATGCATCCTGTTTATTTTTTAATGTTTTTATTTTTTTGCTGTTCAGCACTTTGTTTGAAAGCAATAAAGGTATTATTATTAATATCTATAATTAACAGAATCATTGTGGCTGTAAAAACTTGAACACTGATGATCTGGTATTGCGAGTGGGAATTGACTGGTTACAGTGGGGAGGGTGTGCTGCTGACCTCGACTCGGGACGTTGTGAATCGGTGGGCCGAGTACTTCGAAGACCTCCTCAATCCCACCGGCACGTCTTCCAGTGTGGAAGCAGAGTCTGAGGACTTTGGGTTGGGCTCTCCAATCTCTGGAGCCGAGGTCACTGAGGTGGTCAAAAAACTCCTCAGTGGAAAGGCTCCGGGGGTGGATGAGATCCGCCCGGATTTCCTTAAGGCCCTGGATGTTGTGGGGCTGTGTTGGTTGACGCGGCTCTGCAATATCGCGTGGACATCGGGGGCAGTTCCACTGGATTGGCAGACCGGGGTGGTGGTCCCCCTATTTAAAAAGGGGGACCGCAGGGTGTGTTCCAACTACAGGGTGATCACACTCCTGAGCCTCCCTGGTAAGGTCTATTCAGGGGTTCTGGAGAGGAGGGTCCGTCTGATAGTCGAACCTCGGATACAGGAGGAGCAATGTGGTTTTCGTCCTGGCCGTGGAACACTGGACCAGCTCTATACCCTTGGGGGGGTCCTGGAGGGTGCGTGGGAGTTCGCCCACCAATCTACATGTGTTTTGAGGATTTGGAGAAGGCGTTCGACTGTGTCCCTCGGGGGGCCCTGTGGGGGGTACTCTGGGAGTATGGAGTACCAGGCCCCTTGATACGGACTGTTAGGTCCTTGTACGACCAGTGTCAGAGCTTGGTCCACATTGCCGGCAGTAAGTCGGACTCGTTTCCGGTGAGAGTTGGACTCCGCCACAGCTGCCCTTTGTCACCGATTCTGTTCATAACTTTTATGGACAGGATTTCTAGGTGCAGCCAAGGTGGTGAGGGGATCCGTTTTGGTGGCCTAAGGATCAGGTCTCTGCTTTTTGCAGATGATGTGGTCCTGTTGGCTTCATCAGAACGTGATCTCCGGCTTTCGCTGGAGCAGTTCGCAGCCGAGTGTGAAGTGGCTGGGATGAGAATCAGCTCCTCTAAATCCGAGACCATGGTCTTGAGTCGGAAAAGGGTAGAATGCCTTCTCCAGGTCAGGGACGAGGTCCTGCCCCAAGTGGAGGAGTTTAAGTATCTCGGGGTCTTGTTCACGAGTGAGGGAAGGGGGGAGCGTGAGATCGATAGGCGGATTGGTGCTGCATCTGCAGTGATGGGGGCGTTGTACCGGTCTGTCGTGGTGAAGAGAGAGCTGAGTCGAAAGGCGAAGCTCTCAATTTACCGGTCGATCTACGTTCCTACCCTCACCTATGGTCACGAGCTTTGGGTAGTGACCGAAAGAACGAGATCGCGGATACAAGCGGCCGAAATGAGTTTTCTCTGCAGGGTGTCTGGGCTCTCCCTTAGAGATAGGGTGAGGAGCTCGGTCATCCGGGAGGGGCTAAGAGTAGACCCGCTGCTCCTCCACATCGAGAGGAGCCAGTTGAGGTGGCTCGGGCATCTGGTTAGGATGCCTCCTGGACGCCTCCCTGGTGAGGTTTTCTGGGCACGTCCAACCGGGAGGAGACCCAAAGGAAGACCCAGGACACGCTGGAGAGATTATGTCTCTCAGCTGGCCAGGGAACGCCTTGGGATTCCCCCGGAGGAGTTGGCCCAAGTGGCTGGGGAGAGGGAGGTCTGGGCTTCCCTCCTTAAGCTGCTGCCCCCGCGACCCGACTCCAGATAAGCGGGAGAAAATGGATGGATGGATTATATTATTGTATATCAGGTGTGTATATCCCACATACCTGTGCCATCACATGACCAAACAAATATCACATAGCCAGCTAACCCCCCTACTTTTAACAATATGATGTCGTTGGGCTCAATCCAATATTGTTTTACCTTTAACTTATATGCTGTGACTTAAAATCATAATTTAAAACTGCAGTTAAACCATTTTTCATAAACTGAAATGACAAATAATGCCTTGTGTCATAAATTAAAGATGTAAACATATACTGATATGTACATCAAACGGGTTAAAACACAGCCTAGAGCAGAGGAAACAAAAACAAACTACATTTGGCTCCAAGAGACCTTAGGTTCCTTTAAAAGAGATTTGATAGACAAGGTGCAGACGCCTGTTCATCCTTCCATGGCGTGAGTAGGAGGGGAGGAGGGTCAGGCCTGCTGAGCATCTGTCATTAAACGGGGTAAGTTGTGTGTCTTTCACGGTGTGCTGCTTTCACTCCATCAGCTCCCTCTGCCAAACAGGAGGGAACCAGGTCACTGCTCCATTTTAGACAGAAAAGGTCCAAACTGAGCCAATGAGGTCCTCAAATATTAATGGTCTTAGGAGGTCTGGGTGCTTTAATCTGTGTTTAAGGCTGCAAGCAAGTGAATTTAAAATTATCCGCTGATTTTTTTTACAAAACGCTGTATAATAATAGAGTTTACTAGTTTAAACTTGAACTGGTTTTACACTACATTATGCCAGCAAACATTTGCTTCTTTACTTATATTTTTTAATATTTAGAGGTTTTCCTGTATAAAAGGGACTTGAGTTGAGTCTGATAAACAACTTTGTTTAAATGTCTCTATTGGAAACTTTATCAAAAGCAACAGGATAAAAAAATCATTCATACCACAATCTTCAAAAAATTTTTAAATAAAAATTTGTGAATTTATTTTTCTACATAATAAACTGGAGATGAATGTGTGAACATTTTTCTCCTCACCACTGATGAGATTAATTAACCGAGACATCTTTTGGGAACTATTTTAATATCGGCAGGTTTTCACACCAATAAACCTTTAGAAAAGGAGACTGGCCTTGTTCAAATCAAAGAGTAGGCTTCAGAGCAGAATTCAAGCCTAAAAGCACGACATCCGAGAGCACAGGGGAAAGATATTTAATGTTCAACTATTTCACTTCAATCACCAGCTGAACACTAAATGAATAATAAGTCATTTCAAACCAACATTTGATAATTAAAAGGTGTGAAAAAGGAAGGCTGGGTGATGAAACCAGAGGAATAATACAATTATAAAACATGGCCCAGGCAGGCGCTTGTTGCAGATGAAAGTTCTAACAGCACCAGCGTAAACATTTCCATCTCTTTTAAACACTTAAATATTTAAATAGTTTCTTCTGCCTCACGGGGCTGGGAATGAATGAAATAAACAAGTTCATCTGTTGTAATAAAATTAACTTCACATTTCAGCAGAATCATCAAAACACAAGCATGATGATGTCGTAACTGTCCTCCTGAGGCTAGGGCTGGGCGGTATATCAAAAATGTTTCATTATCAAAATCAGCAACAGCCTAACCGATGCCACTGTCCCAGGTCAGTAAATCTGGTAATAAAAAATGAAAAGATGTGTAGGTTGGTGACGTTCATGTCCCTTTAAGAAGCTGTAGCACCTGGAGTCACATGACAACCTAATACACGTGACAGCCCCATCTAGTGGACAACAGTTGTTTATGCGCATGCATGTCGTTATCGTCCATTTATCGTTATGGAGGTGAACTCCTCGATGCTGATGTTGGGCCACATCGCCCAGCCCTACCTGAGTCTAAAAGCTAACCACATTCCTTTGTGGTCAAAGCAAGAGGCGTCCTACGTTCTTCACTGGACCTTCACAATGATCTGAAAGTCTGAAACATGAGCAGTGGGCCTACACCAGATTGCTCAGCTTGTGTTTTTTTTTTTTTTTAATTCTTTGATTAGCACTCCAACATTTCAACAGAGAACACAAGTCCACCATAGGCAACATTTCAATCTAACAAGGCTAATCAAAAGGGATTGGCTGAAGCACATGCTTATTATGCCAACCCTTTTTACAAGAAGAATCATTTAACATTTAGTTCACGTACATAAGACTCGAAACAACCAAAAACAAAAAATAAAAAGTTGACCTTATATCATAGACAAGTAAATACAATAAATCAAATGAAATTAATTACCATGACAGCAAACAAAAAACAACCAAAGTTTCAATATTATTATTAACATATATATATATATTTTTTTTTTCATCCCTGTTTTATATATTTTTCTAATATTCTAGTTTTAAACACGTTTTTAAACACAGAGTGAACTACACCTTTTTAAATCACTTTCATAACTATTCCACAAGTTGACTCCTCTAACAGAAACACACCTCTGTTGTTTGTTTGTCCTTATCTTGTTTTTTTGTTTTTTTTTTTTATCTATTCCCCTTAAGTCATATTGACTGTCTCTCACTTCAAACAGCTTTTGAGTACTGCGGCATAGCAAATTATTTTGTGCTTTATACATTATCTGTGCTATTTTATATTCAACTAAATCATAGAATTTCAGGATATTTGAATTTATAAATAAGATATTAGTTGGTTCTGTATAGTTTGTTTGATTTATAATTCTTATGGCTCTTTTTTGTAACTTAAAAATAGGAAGGGTATTGGTTTTATATGCATTGCCCCATATCTCTAGACAATAAGTCATGTATGGAAGCAACAATGAACAATAAAGCGTGTGTAATGATTTCTTGTTCAGGACATACTTTGTTTTATACAGAATAGCAATGATTTTTGACATTTTTGTTTTCACATGATTTATATGAGACTTCCAGTTAAGCTTATCATCAATTATCATTCCAAGACATTTATTTTCGTATACTCTTTCAATTTCAATTCCATTTACCCTAATTTTAGAGACATTTTTCATTTGTCTAGTTCCAAAAATAATAAATTTGGTTTTATTTATATTTAGCGATAACTTATTTACATCAAACCAGTTTTTTAAAATATTTTTAATTCCCCTTCCACTATAGTCAGAAGTTGTTCTAGATTTTTACCTGAGCAATACAGTGTGGTATCATCAGCAAACAACACACTTTTGAACAATTTGGAAACATTGCATATATCATTTATATATAAATAATTTAGGTCCCAGCACAGAGCCCTGAGGAACACCACAAGTTGTCTTCAACTGATTAGATTTTACATTATTGATTTCCACATATTGATATCTATCATCCAGGTAACTTTTCATCCACTTATATGCTATCCCTCTTATACCATATCTCTCCAACTTCTTCATTAATATTGTATGATCAATCGTATCAAAAGCCTTTTTTAAGTCTATAAGAACACCAACAGTATATTCCTTATTATCAATTTAAGTAGATATCCCTTCTACCAGTTCCATGACTGCCATTGAAGTGGACCTATTCCCCCTAAAGCCATATTGATTATCACTTAAAAGATCATGCTTTTCAATATATTTATCAAGTCTATTCACAAATAATTTTTCTAAAATTTTTGATAACTGTGGAAGTAGTGATATTGGTCTGTAATTTGTAAATTGACACCTCTCTCCACTTTTATGAATGGGAATAATTTTTGCTATTTTCATCTTTGAGGGAAACACACCAGTTCAAAATGACAGATTACAAATGAATGTAAAAGGATTCACTATATATTCAATAATATTTTTAACTAATATCATGTCAATACCGAAACAATCTTTGGATTTTTTTATTTTTTAATGTTTTCACAATATCCAGTATTTCTTTCTGCGTTACAGCACCAATAAACATGGAAGACAAATTCCGAGTAACATGTTTGGTTGGTTCGTTATCATTTCTCGACTCTGGAATTTCTTTTGCTAAATTATAACCAACATTTACAAAAAAGTTATTAAATTCGTTTGCAATGTCTTATTTTATTAAGCACAATATCTTTATCTCTTTTAAAGAAAACTGGGTAATTTTTATTTTTTGATCCCTTTTTGATTATACTGTTTAATAACCTCCATGTTCTTTGTGTATTGCTTCTATTTTGCTCCAGCAGTGTATGGTAATATTCTTTCTTACTTGTTCTTATAATATGTACTAATCTATTCTTATATAACTTGTACTTTATTTCAGCATTTTTCGTCCTCTGTTTTATAAATACCTTATACAAATAATTTTTCTTTTTACATGCATCTTCTATACTTGTAATCCATGGTTTATTTGATCTATGGTGCTTTCTAGTTGTTTTCATTAAAGGACAGTGTTTTTCATATAGTGAGAGAACAGTTGACAAGAATACCTCATATGCTCTATTTGGGTCTTCATTTGCAAACACCTCATTCCAATTGTGTTCTTTTAAGTCCACCTGGAGGGCAGCCATGGCTTTTGTTGTTCTATATCATATCATATCAAATGATTGGTTCTTTTGTTTAGTTTTGATCCCAAAATAATTTTGAAAAAGTGCAAAAACAGGAAGATGATCGCTAATATCATTTATAAGAAGTCCACCAACTATTTCATAGTCAATTTTATTTGTAAATATGTTGTCTATCAATGTAGCTGTATCAATTGTTATTCTACTTGGTTTTGTAATTACGGGGAAAAGGCAGTTACTATACATTGTATTGATAAAATCTGTTGTTTTCTGATGTCCATTTGGATTTAGCAGATCTATATTAATGTGTACGTTTTTATCGTTTAAGTTGCTATACATTGTTGATAATTTTTCATTAAATGTATCAAGACATGACCCTGGTGTCCTATAAATGCAACTTATAATTATATTGCTAGCTTTTTCCACATGGATTTCAATAGTAACACATTCCAGTACATCATCTATGGAACTTGACATACAGTCAATCAGGCTACATTTCAAAACTTTATCTACATATACAGCAACCCCGCCTCCTTTTTTATTTACCCTATTTATTGTAAATAGTTCATATCCTTCCAGTCCCATTTCACTAACTTTCTCATTATCAAGCCACGTTTCTGATACTGCGATTATATTAAACTTTTTTAACTTACTTAAGCATTCTGTAATTCTAGAAAAATTTTTATATGTTTAAAGCAGCAGAGCAGACGACTGCAACACTAATGGTGTGATTGTTTCACGCCGCTACGTTTCCTGAGTGACGCTGTAGCGTCCGTGGCTGCGGAAAAGCTCGGCCACACAGTGAGGGGTCACTGAGGGGCTAAGTGAGACCTCACGCTGGACAAGCAGGCCAGGGCTCAGGCCACGGTGGCATATGGGTGAGAAGAAGGTGAGGAAGCTGAGGAGGGTGGGGGAGCAGCCAAGCTGTCCACTCTGCTTCTCGTGAGACCCCCAGCTGTCACAACAGACACTTACCAGCCCTCACACTAAACACCCACAAGGGAGAAAAGGGGGGTAGCATCCTTCCTCTTTCAACCAGAAAGATGGCCAAAAGGAAAAGGGCCGTGAGTTCTTCTTCCTGCTGCTCGGACGTCTGAGAAATGCTGGGATCTGCCTGCTCACCTCCACCGCTCCCACCTGTGAAGCCAGGCTGTGAACCTGCTAATTATAGCTGCTAAAGGATGAAGGTGTGACCTAGAAAGTTATTTTAGGTCTGGCGAGCAGAGAGAAGTCACAGCAGGACAGAGGAAGCTTCAGCTTTAACTGTCACACAACTAAACACACAGAAGCAGGGAAGGTGAGCCGGGGTCGCGCTGCAGGAGCCGTTCAGATAAACAGACAAGACGTGCCTTCAGAACCAGAGATACGTTCTTCTGCGCGACCCACGACAGACCAACTCTACACACGCTAATTATTCATGGAAAAACCATGCTCATGGTTTTGGAATGGACATCTACAAAATATGATGTTGGGTAACTTTAATGGACAAATCCATGGTTTGTGAGTTCTGCTCTAGAGGAATAGAAAATGACTAGATTTGTTAATCTAATTACAAACAAGAGATTCTTGTAGTAACACTAAGATCCATTTAGTAAAGGCTGTGATTATCATTATATCTGTGGTAACTTATGATAACTCATCATCATCAGGTCTCTCATCCCAGCTGGGATTCTCCTCCCAGCAGTCCTTCCACACCTGAGAGGCTACTGAAAAGCAGTCCTGGTACCACGCGTATCACTTAACCCCGTGTCCAAACACAGGTGTAACACGAGCCCTGGGAGCAGGTGAAGGTCCTGAGCTCATAAAGGAATGTGCAAATTGGGAATTACACCCTGCATGTAGGAGAGGCCCCTCGCTGAGAGCACACAGCAGTTTCTGAGCGGACGGCAGCTGGAAAACTGCCAGGATCCGACAGCTAAGAAGACACACCTTTATCTCAGGCATCCACAGCACAACGAGCTTAAATATGACTCAGCCACTCGGGAAAGACGTGAAGAGATGGGAGCAGACTGAGACAAGCTAGAAACAAGTGAAAGGTTCCTTACCATGGCGTTCCGTATATCCGGAATCCCTTTATGGTGACGTCTGAGTCCTGCAGGTACACACAGTTTGTGAGGAGCGACTGGACATTGTCAAAATCCTCGGGTTTGAGTTTGGAGACCGAAGGGAATCTGTAGTAATCCTGCTTGACCAGCTCTGCCATAAAGTCCTTATCAAAGGTGAGCTCGTGGTTTCCGGCGATCACCACCTTAAACTCGTAGGGGAGGCCACCTGGAAGAGAGGAGAGCGGCCGACGGAGTTCATCAGTTCAGTTTAGCAGAATTAAAACAACCCTAACTGGTGTTAAACCAGACCGCTACAGCTGTGCTCACTAAACAGGGTCTCTTGGATCAACACCAACCAGCAAATTAAGGATCAAAAAGCAAAACATTACAACTGATCATCTCTCAACCTAACACAAGGTTTTTTCAGTAAGCTAACAGCTCCTTAAAAACTCCTGGTGTTGGTTAGTTAACGCTCTCTTAAAGACAGAAACGTAGTAAAAATGTAGACCATATTAATAATACATAGGGGTGTCGAATTATTGCGATTACTGGACAACCTGCTCTATCTGCTGAGCTGCTGCTGAATAAAGAATGAAATGGGTTGGGGGGGGCAACAAAGCAGAAATGGCAGCAATTCAAATGCATCCAATGTAAAATGTTTATGTACAGAAATGGAAAACCAGCAACACGTTTTTGTTCCTTTCATCAGGTGAGTGTGTTTCTACTGAAACACCATGCTGTCCAAATACTCAGTACGTGATGCGCTCCCCCACCAGCAGCTCCCCGTGTACCTAACCCCCAGCACAGATCACGACGGAAGAGAAAGTAGGATAATTGGAGAAGGAAAATACCTTCGATTCACAGTCACAGAGGTTACAAGCACAGCTGACAGCTGGGTTTGACCCCAACAGACCACCGTCCATCTCTGTAGACGTCAGGCAGCTGAAAGAAGCATGAACCTGAACCTGAACTAAATAGAGAACAACATCTATTACAATTCTCATCCGCTCATCTTTCAACTTCTGCCGTGCCCTTTTCTCTTTTCTGTCGAGGTGATTTGTCCCGGTGCCCTTCCGCTATCAAGGAACTGACTTACTACTTTATTCCAGCTGACTGGGCACTCAACAAAAGGTTCTGGCCTTCATCACCTCCCAATCACTCTGGAGCTCTCCTCTTCCCCCTGGACCCGACTCTTTAAGCTTCCTGTGGTTTTAAAACTGTCTTTCTTTGCCCGCCCGCCACGTCCGTTTCATACAGGCTGGAGTTAGAAGTGTAATTTATGCAGAGATGGTTCTGAGAACGACTAGACACGCTGGTCCTGGAGGCAAAAGCCCAATGCCTGCTAATATGAATCATTAAACAAAGTTATTGTTCTGTGTGTCGGGTCCGACAGTCATTTTGTTCACTTTTCTACTGCAAGAAAAGCAACGGTCAGTTTTCCAAAATCAACAGATTTTTGTGTTCCACCATCAGACGTGCTGATGTTTGAATTTGTTTTGATGGTTTGGGTCGTTGGAGCTGAAACCAGGCTGGGCCTCTGAATGGAAAATGGTCTGAATATCTAAATGTGGTTATTTTACAGATGGTTTTATACACAGAAACAGGAGATATAATAGACCAGAGTGTGCTCAAGAAGGGCTGCTCTTTTGGAAAAACATCTTAGATTGTTTATATTTCATTCATGAACTAAGCTGAGTTTCACAACTCAAAGGTTTTCTGTTTGCAGTGATGAGGGTGAGCAGGAATGTCTCCATAGGAACCTGGCTCCACTTTAACAACACAAACAAGGGTTGAAATTGTAGTATGTTTTGTCTTATGAGCTTGTCAAAAGGGTTCCACCCACCCACCCACCCACCCATCCATCCATCCATCCATCCATCCATCCATCCATCCATCCATCCATCCATCCATCCCAATCCAATCCAACCCAATCCAATCCAATCTTATTTCTATAGCACTTTCTACACAACACTGTCGACCAAAGTGCTGTACAATATAACAAACCAGCTCCGGTGGCCTAGTGATAGAGTGTCCGCCCCGGGACTGGGAGATCAGGGTTCGATTCCCGGTCGGGTCATACCAAAGACTTTGAAAAAATGGGACCCAATGCCTCCTCGCTTGACACTCAGCACTAAGGGGTTGGATTGGGGGGTTAAACCACCAAATAGTTCCCGAGCGCGGCCACAGCTGCAGCTCACCGCTCCCCACCACGGGGATGGGTCAAATGCCATCCATCCATCCATCCATTTTCTCCCGCTTATCCGGAGTCGGGTCGCGGGGGCAGCAGCCTAAGGAGGAAAGCCCAGACCTCCCTCTCCCCAGCCACTTGGGCCAGCTCCTCCGGGGGAATCCCAAGGCGTTCCCAGGCCAGCCGAGAGACATAATCTCTCCAGCGTGTCCTGGGTCTTCCTTTGGGTCTCCTCCCGGTTGGACGTGCCCGGAAAACCTCACCAGGGAGGCGTCCAGGAGGCATCCTAACCAGATGCCCGAGCCACCTCAACTGGCTCCTCTCGATGTGGAGGAGCAGCGGGTCTACTCCGAGCCCCTCCCGGATGACCGAGCT
>SSNS01000380.1:479199-486699 GCA_006937985.1 Aphyosemion australe
CCATCATCCATCCATCCACCCACCCATCATCCACCCATCCATCCATCCATCCATCCATCCATCATCATCCATCCATCCATCCACCCATCCATCATCATCCATCATCCATCCATCCACCCACCCATCATCCACCCATCCATCCATCATCCATCCATCATCATCCATCCATCCATCCATCCATCCATCCATCATCATCATCCATCCATCCACCCATATAGGTCATTTTATATCCTGAAAACGATATACATAACGATATAGCATTGTTTCTTTTATTAAATTCATAGTTAATATAAAATTGCAAGTGTTTGCCCCAACTCACCAAACCCACGTTTCTCGACCGTGTGGACTGGAACCATATCTTTGCAGATGTGCTTGACAACTGCAGTAGTGATCTCCTTCCATCTGCGGGAGCTGTGGTTATATGGTGCGCCACAGGTAAACGCCTGTTGCAGCGTCTGTGTCTGGAGTTTGTTATGAGCGCTTATGCTACCACTCGACGCTGCTTTTACGGCTTTTGCTTGTTGACACTCTCTGTATTCTTTGTCGTGGTTCTTGCCCAGCTGATAAAATACATTTGTAGTGTTGGAGTCTGTTGTTGGCACCGGGAACCGGCAAACTTTACAAACAACTGCTTTCTGGTCCGCGTTCGGGCTTCCTACACCGAAACCACATCCACACAACAGAAGTTTCCCCTCTTTTAGGTACAAGCTCCCAGGGGCGGGGTTAGGCCCGGCTACTTGGGCTCAAGCCCCGGATGTTTTCTGAAAAGCCCCAAACCTAAATTTCACGGATAAAAAAAGTCACATGCAGTACCAAATTCCACCAGAGAGGGCGCACTTGCCTCGTCTGCATCAGGTCTGCATACAGCCTGCTGGAGTCTCCCTTGAAGAAGAATCGCTAAGCAGCAAGCAATCATGCTGCAGCTAAAACACAGGGTGGTGTTTGTAAGTTTTATTTTGGGACTAAAAGAACCACAAAGGAATGAAAACTGTGATGATTCAGGTTTGTGCATCTCAGTTACTTAATGAAAATCATGAAATTGCTTAAATTGTGGTTCAACAGTAATATTTAAAAGACAAGCATGATGGAATCCATAAACTAATATTTTGTTGAACAACACTTTGAGGCGACCACAGCAGCCAAATTATTTCTGTGACCAAATCAGACTTCTGCACCTGTTGACAGGTCATTAGTAAAGTGTTCTAACTCTTCTGGGACAGTTTTGTTTGTTTTTTAAATTATTCTTCTCAGATCAAGATCAGTTTCTTTCCCCCAAGTGATCACCACTCTGAATGCAAGTTTATCCTATGAATTATTCTATTTTCTTACTCATGTAAACATTAGGACCCACATTTTTGCATTGTCGTTGTGCCAGCAGCATATTCTGTTGTACAATGAAACTAAAGCTTTTCAATTCTTATTTTTTTGCTTAATTATAATTTAGCTTTTTTTAATTTGTTATATTTTGAGTTTCTAATTATTTCTGTGACTATTGTGAGTTATGCCTTTTCATAGGATATGAATAAATTTGAGGATTACTATATAAACATGGCTGAAATCTTAATGTAAAATCCAAGAGGGGATTTGTTTTGATTGTACTGGAAAGAAGTTAACAGTATATTCGTTATATCAGTTCATAAATGTAATGTAGTGCTTTTTGTCTGCGTTAAAGTGGTCAAAAATGTGAACGTCACTCATCTGGGCTAAGCCCCGAATCTTTTTCAATCCTAAATCCGCCCCTGCAAGCTCCTCTGTTTGGGTTGGCAGGTCATCCTGTTGAAAATTACCTTGGTCTGAACTGCGTCCGCTACCATCCTTCTCCATGTTTGTTCATGCATGGCTAGCGTGGCGCGCCGCGCGTGCATGGACATGCCGTAAGGCATCATGACGTAAAATACTGCAGTAAAACGCCGTATCGTGGTGTAAACGATAGATCTTCATATTAAACGATACATTTTCTATCGTACAGACGAAACATTTCGTCATATCGCCCAGCCCTACATCCATCCATCATCCATCCATCCATCCATCATCCATCCATCATCCATCCATCCATCATCCATCCATCATCCATCCATCCATCATCCATCCATTATCCATCCATCCATCATCCATCCATCCATCCATCCATCATCCATCCATCCATCCATTATCCATCCATCCATCATCCATCCATCATCCATCCATCCATCATCCATCCATCATCCATCCATCCATCATCCATCACAGAGAAGGAAAGATGGAGACATTGGTGAACCTCAGACAGGTTTAGGTTTGCATTCAATGTTGGTCAGATCTGAAAATATTTATTTACTGGCAGAAACAAGATCTACATATATTACATGATTATTGCCCAAATGTACAAACACCCATGCGCTGAGGTTTGACAGACAGGAACAGATTTGTTTCAACACTCCTAACTTTACTTTGCTTCCAAATGTCATGTTGCTGTGACCAGTAATAACAGTTATGATGCAAGGCAAGAGGGCAAATTGAGTAAAACGCTCAATAAATACTTCAGTAAAACCTGTGTTTGATAGAAATGGGTTTGATTTACACCCAGATGTGAGGAAAAAGAAGAAGTGAGTGTACTTCTTTATTTTGCAGCTCGACAATTTGGACAAAAACTAATAGAAACGGAGAACACAAGAATACAAATTCAATAAAATGCCAGCTGAAAAAAAGATGAATTCAACCACATCCAATTTCACTGGAGTCTGAAAAAGAGTGTTTCTGAACAATAGAAATAAAAGAATCACAGCTCCTTGGTCTCCTGGTTTCATCTCTGCTCTTTTAAATTAGCTCCTGTCGCATCTCAGGATCATAAATTCCAGTCCTAACCTAAATGAAAGTGCTGCCTCTCGGTCCCACAGCACTCTAACTCGATCACGCAGCCATTCACACACACACGTGTGCTCACACACACGCATGCGCGCACGCACACACACACACACACACACGTGTGCTCACACACACACACACTACTCCACCATCAGCAGGCAGGATGAATCTGGAGAAAACAAAATTACCGTCAAACAGCTCCACCTTCATTAATCCTCTGAGGATTTCTACAGCTCTTTATTGTCACTGTGACTCATTTTATCCAGTTTTGATGAAGCAATACATTTTCCCCCATTCTTCAATAAAAAATTAGGGAAAAACGGAACTAAAGGTCTGAAATGTTTTGTCGTTTCTCTAAAACAGGCAAAAAAGACGTCTGATTATTATAAATGCTTTAATAAAAACGTCTTTAAGAGAGCAGGGCTTAAAAAGTAGCTGAAATGATGCAAGTGTGAGTGGTCACAGTCTGAGATAGCATTTGTCATCATCTCTCACATCTTCACATTGTTCTTTGAAGAAATAAAACAAAATCAAATGATAAAAACTCTATTTACAGCAGAAGAGGGAGAAACTACACTGCTCACAAAAATTAAAGGAACCCTTTTTTATTGGGCCTGGCATGAAATCAATGAAACCTGTCTGATAATTTTCTGGTTGATTAAGCAGCTGAGGGCATTGTTCATCACTTTCAGCTGTATTGGTGTTCATGGACTTAACGACAGGTGCACTAAAGTGGCA
The DNA here is from genome assembly GCA_006937985.1 of Aphyosemion australe. NCBI lineage: Eukaryota > Metazoa > Chordata > Actinopteri > Cyprinodontiformes > Nothobranchiidae > Aphyosemion > Aphyosemion australe. The sequence continues at coordinate 482,779 of SSNS01000380.1, forward strand.
ACAATTACAAAACCCTCAAAACAGGACTGGTTTAACATGTGGAGGTCATTTCAAGTTTCTCCCTCTTGATCTTTTTTGGCTGGTTTTCCACTCGTGCTAGTTTTGGCTTGAGTAATTATCTCTACTGGCAGCATGAGGCGATTCCTTAACCCTACAGAAGTTGCACAGGTTGTCCAACTTCTCCAGGATGGCACATCCACACGTGCTGCAGCAAGAAGGTTTAATGTGTCTCCCAGCACAATCTCCAGAACATGGAGGAGATGTCAGGAGACTGGCGGTTATTCTCGGAGAGCTGGACAGGGCCGTAGAAGGTCCACAACCCATCAGCAGGACCGACACCTGCTCCTTTGTGCAAGGCGGAACAGGCTGAGCACTGCTCGTGCCCTACAGAATGACCTCCAGAGGGCCACTGGTGTGAATGTCTCTACCCAAACAATCAGGAACAGACTTCATGAAGATGGCCTGAGGGCCCGACGTCCTGTAGTGGGCCCTGTGCTCACTGCCCAGCACCGTAGAGCTCCACTGGCATTTGCTCAAGAACACCAGAATTGGCAAGTCCACCACTGGCGCCCTGTACTTTTTACAGACGAGAGCAGGTTCACCCTGAGCACCTGTGATAGACGTGAAAGAGTCTGGAGAAGACAAGGAGAACGTTATGCTGCCTGCAACGTCGTTCAACATGACAGGTTTGGTGGTGGGTCAGTGATGGTCTGGGGAGGCATATCCATGGAGGGACGCACAGACCTCTACTGCCTAGGAAATGGTGCTCTGACTGCCATAAGGTATCCAGATGAAATCCTTGAACCCTTTGTCAGACCCTACGCTGATGCAGTAGGTCCTGGTTTTCTCCTAATGCACGACAATGCCCGGCCTCATGTGGCAAGAGTATGCAGGCAGTACCTGGAGGATGAAGGAATTGAAACAATTGAATGGCCTTCACGATCCCCTGACTTAAACCCAATAGAACATCTGTGGGACATTATGTTTGGGTCCATTAGGCGGCGCCTGGTTGCTCCTCAGACTGTACAAGAGCTCAGGGATGCCCTCACACAGATCTGGGAGGAAATGCCACAAGACACCATCCGTTGTCTCATTAGGAGCATGCCCCGACGTTGTCAAGCATGCACACAAGCTCGTGGGGGCCACACAAGATACTGAAAAGCATTTTGAGTTGCAGAAATGAAGTTTTTGAAATAATGGACTAGCCTGCCACATCTTCATTTCACTCTGATTTTAGGGTGTCTACACAATTGAGCCCTCTGTAGGCTGAACACTTTTATTTCTATTAAAAGACTTGGCATCCTTTTGTTCCTAAGACATTGCCCTGTCGTTATTTGAATAGATATCCAACTTCATATTGAGATCTGATGTGTCTAATGTGTTTCTTTAAAGGGTTCCTTTCATTTTTGTGAGCAGTGTATTTCATTGATGTCAAAAACACAAGGTCAAATTTTGCATCTGATTGTTTTTTTCTGTCTCCATTAATAAAAAAGTAGTTTCTCAAGTGCAAAAATAAAAAACACACCTTCCTAAGGTGTTCTAAAAATTTGGTTTTCAACACTAAATCTTTTATTTGGTCCAACAACCTGACAAACAGAAACTTTAAAATATTAATACAACTAAGAAGATCCCAAGTGCTTCAATTAGCATTTGGTTCTTTAAAAGTTAAAGTCCCAAGTCATCATCGTCACACACTGGTGAAATTACATCTTCGCATGTGACCCATCCCCATGGTGGGGAGCGGTGAGCTGCAGCTGTGGCTGCGCTCAGGAACCATTTGGTGGTTTAACCCCCATCCAGGGAGGCACTGGGTCCCAAGACCGTTATACTCCTCAGTGGGTTTAATCCCTGAAACCAACTAAAATCTTCATGTTCCTTATTTCAATCATTCTGATGTAGCTGTGACCTGAAGTGGCTGGAGCTCTGACTTCTTCACTCCGCCTTAAATGTTTCAGCCAGACTAAATGTGTTTTTCCAGTAGGAGTAGTAGTCCTCCGTCTCTCCACCTGACTGTAAAATCTTGTACTTCTGTGTGAGAATCCAGAAAGTCAGATGGAATCTTATTTCCTAAAGCATTTTTCAGACCGCCAGAGTAAAAATGACGGCCAGTGATGACAGAAAATATGTAGTTTTCCAAACACACACGAGTTCACTAAATCTTTTCAGACTCTGCAGCTGCATTAGGTTTTAAGTGCATCTCGGCAATCAGTCGGCATACAGCAGCACCGATTATTCATGGAGAAAAACCAAGAAAATATCTGGTATATAATTCAGAACAAAGTGGAGTCTCCGCTGACTTCACTCAGACGCTCGGCCTTCATCAACAAGGACACAAGAAGCAGCTTTTGAGGGAATATCAAACGCTTTCATGCAGACTTTAATAGGAATTCATTGTGTTTGTAAAGCTTACAGAAATAATGGAAAAAGGCAAAAACATAAACAGGATCGCTTCTGTCCTTTAGGCAGTCCTCCAAGCACCCAAAACAAACAAAAGCATCTTATTTTCTTAATATTACAAACATCAAAATGACTGATTTTTGCTTATTTAAATATAACAAGTACATGTATAAAGATGTCAAAAGCTGATTTAACTATATATATATTATATAATTATAGCTTTTAGCTCTGAAGATGAACATTAGCTCTATTGTGACTACATGTACAGATTTAGTACATTTCTTAATTTCTTTTAACAGGCACTTATATTTTCCTACCTGTGGTTTTATACATCAGCCTTTAACCAAGTCACCTGTCCTTAGGCTTTGACAAACAGGTGTAGCGACTCTGGACTTCCAGGCTTCACGAGGACATTACCGAGCCGACTACACACAGCTATTTTCCACTTTGCTCTGCATCGATTTCCCATTATGGCTGGTATCTGTGCTTTACACCAGCTAAACAAAACCTCCAGACTCAAACTGTGGCCGACTGTTACAGACGACCTGGTACGGCTGCACAATTAATCCAATTTAATCTGGGTTTTGAACAATTCTAACAAAACGAGTCCATTGTTTGCTCCTCCCTCCTGCGCTGCTCCGAGTTGCAAATCAAGCGCACCTCCCACACAGCGTTGTCAACAGCAACTTTGTCACTATTTCTAACAACTTTTCAGACCCCCTTCTTGATTTCTTATCCTAAAAGCACCTAGCGAACAACTTAAAAACCTTTCTGATAACTCTTAGCCACATTCGGTGTAACTTTGGCGTCGATATTCCCCACAGGTTAGCAAAACATTAGGAACCGGGATGAAGTGCATATGTGATGTATGATATGTCGACTGACTAAACCTTTCTCTGTGGATCTCATTCGCTGAAAAACTGTTGTTTACAAGCTAGACCCAGCGCGCCACATCTGAGGTGGATTTAGTGAAGATGTTTTATCAGAGCTGCAAGCTCAGGAGCGTGAGACACACAAGTCTTCATGTGTGCTTTCGCTCAGGCTGAAGATAATAGTTCATCTCTCTGAGTGTCACGTTGCATCACGCTGCTGTACACACACACGCACACACACACACACACGCACGCGCACGCACACACACACAGGCGCACACACACACATGTGCACGCACACGCACACACACGCACACACGCACACACACACACACTACGGCTCTGCTGACAGGACTAGATGATTATTATGCAGCAGGACGTTGTGGAAGGTCACTACAACATAGATGTTTATATATTTATATTAATATAGCAGATGTTTGCACTGTATCACTTATTGTTGTCAGTATTTGCTGTCATTTACAGTTTTATACAGTAATATATAGTTTTCATCAAATTAGGTCTGTTTGGGCTTAAGTTAAACTTCAGCCTAGACCCTTTTGGTTCTAAACTATGAGGAAGTGTGTTGGCTCTATTACATGAGGAATCAGGGTGTGTGTGTGTGTGTGTGTGTGTGTGTGTGTGTGTGTGTGTG
>SSNS01000380.1:496699-503179 GCA_006937985.1 Aphyosemion australe
CAAAAGGAGCGAGTCTGAGTCCGTGTGTTGCATGCTCTAGGTTGCTGCAGCCTGCAGTTGGTCTTTATTCTGTAGTCACTGGGAGATCGTGGCTTTGTTCTCTCACACTGGTGCAGAGCAGCCGTGCACCACATAAACGCAAAACTAGCCAGAGAGATAATGATATTTACTACCGACTGTGTGCAGCAACCAGGACTGTGCTCCTATATGCACACACACACACGTTACTCTACGCTAGCAGAGTGGCACAAACATCGCAGAGAAGCTGCTGATTAGATTTGGTGCTCTGTGGTGCCGGGACGCCACGCAGCTTTAAAAGATTCAACAGTTCTCGTCATGGAGAAAGGATGAATGTGGAACCGCATGGGACGACTAAACAGGCACAGACACACACACACACACACACACACACACACACACACACACACACACACACACACACACACACACACACACGCATGCATATTAAAACAAAGCAAGAAGAAAGAAAAGCTCCATCTCCTCCTCTTCCTTTGAGATTTAATCCAGCGGGAGAATGTAAGTAAATACCAGCAGCCCCTATCAATTAAAGCGAGCTCGGGCCAAGAAACCTTCATGATGGTAATGCATTGGTCTCTCTCACACACAACACTAAGAGACAGAGAGCTCCAGCCTTTTCCTGTTAACATACGACTGTATAACAACCCCGAGCTCAGAGGTAATGTATACAGCAGTTCAGGAGTTCAGCACAGGCCTCTGATCTTCTGTAAACGGAGACGGGGAAAATGAAAAAGTCTTCCTCTGCTCCAGCAGCAGGTAAAGGAATGTCCTCCTGTGACAGACGGACCCGTGTTAGCATGAAGGGTTGCGTTAGCGTGTCTGAGACAGGGACGAAGTCTCCTCTCACCTTTCTCTGCAACATCACAGCTCGACGTTACCGTAAACTGTGATCACATCTAGTAGTTCTGATTTTAAAATGGAGGATTAATCGTTGTTTTTTTATTAAACATAAATTAGATTTCAGACAGCCCAGTTTTAATTAATACCACCGTGCTCCTGTTGTGTACTTAATTACAAAATTCAAAAGTGACAGAAGATGGGGCACGCTTTGAACTAAAAACAATCTTTTTAATAACAATACGCTAATTTAATTGTTGCGTTTTTGACAAATTGCTCGCTCCACCTGTCAAAAAAATGTGACGACTGGCTGCACTTTAATCTAAAGACAAGAAATATTCACCGAGGACTCCCAAATCACAAATTAATTGAATTACGAGTCTCTACTAAAATAAAATGAATGCAGAATGTTTTTACTGGAGATAATGAACAAAGTAACGGCAGCTCTTCCTGAGCTCTGGTGGCTACGGGACACTTCATCTGACTGAACACACTTGGCTTCACGGCCTTTTGGAAAAACACACAAAAAGCAGGGTCAAAGTTCAGCCTGAGCGTGTGGCAACACTTACCTCACAGCAGATAAGACACCCTGAGTCTGACTAATGCTACATTCAAATCTTTAATAATTAGCTGTTTTCAAACCCGAGAATCATCCGTGTGAAAGACAGCTGAAAGTGGGGAACGTGTCAAACACAGTCATTTAAATATGTAATGGAGACGTAACGTAATCCATCAGTCACATAAACTCACAGCAGCTTTGCTAAAGCTCACATCTGCTTTTACCAGGAACAATGCTTTGATGTTTCAGGTTAAGCTCAAGTGGTTTTAGGAACAGTGAAGGGCGTCTTTATTCTAAGCAGAATAATATGAAGCAAAAAGAACAAGAAAGAAAATCTGGAGTGTTTAAAAACCCTGAACATTAAATGATGTCTTCCTGCAAGTGGAATGACTCATTTACCTTAATGGACAAACGCGTTAAAGTATACACAGGTACTTCAAATTACACATGTATGGTATTAATCAACACGGTCCTTTTTCAGAAACTTAAAAGTCTGAAACCTCTCCCTTAAACAGTGATGGTAGCGTCAAAATACCACAGGAAAAAATAAACCGATACAAAAACTTCTGAACCAGAGGAAGTGTTTAGGTTGTTTTTATCCTGTTCAGATTAAATCTGTCTAGGATGAAGGATTAATTATTTAGTAAAAAATAACGCGTTAAAAAAAATTAACGCATTTAACCCTTTAAGCCCGAGGGTCCCCCAATTGGGGGATGTTGAAGTTTAGCAGCAGAATCCATGCCCTAAATATCAATCTAGTCAAGCTGCACCTCTACAGAAAGCTCAGAACCTTGGCTACAAGACCATGTAAACATTTTTAATGTGCTCCAAACACAACTAACACTACAATCACATGAGTGATCAGAAATCACTCTTCATTTGTTTTTGCCTTCATTTCTGTCTCTAATGATGCTAAATCAAATCAAATTGCACACACATTCTATCAACCCATTATTATTATCATCATCATTATTATTTTTTTTTTTTTAAGACAATGCCATTATCAAAATGTACTTAAAACAGTATTTTACTTTTAGGTCTGTCCTATTTTTGCCAGTGATTTACATATATATAAATTTATCTCCGTTTTGAATTGAAATACAATTTAAAAGCATTTTTTTAGAAATTAAAAGAGCTTGTGTTTACAATAATGTCAATGACTATTGTTTGATTCTCTGTCTCATTATTTTAAAAAAATTGCTTTTGGGGAAATTTTCTTGAACAATTAAAATGCAATTAATCAAGATTAATTAATTACAAAGCCTCTAATTAATTAGATTAATTTTTTTAATCGAGTCCCACCCCTAATATATCTATCTATCTATATAGATAGGTGGGTGGGAGGGCGAGCAGGTAGGTAGGTAGATGTGTAAAGCAGCAGAGAGGAGAGAGTTACTCTCACATGGGGGAGCATAAACACCTGTCTCACTCTAGTATGAATGAATGCCTCGACTCTGGCGCTCTTTCTTGTTTCAGGAAGTAGAAGTTAGTCAGAGGAGTCGGGGATGAAAAACGGCAGGATCGAACAGGCAAATAAAAGCCTGAAGGTGTTTCACCATGTTGTGGAGTTGCTAATGCTAATGTTAGCTTCTTGTAGCCAAGATGCGGTCACTAGCCAGGGTGGCTGAGTCCATGAATGCTACTTTTCCCTGTGCTGTAGAAGAGACCGGCTTTTTCTGACTCCATCGCTTTCCCATCTATTTCCTTTCTGCAGCTAATGCAGGTGACTAGGGCTGCACAATATATCGAAAATTTATCGTTATCGCAATATCACCATGCGCAATAGGCATATCACAAAGAACAGAAAAATATCGCAATTAATGGTCATCTCAGATTTTTGCTACACATAATGCATTTTGTCAATCAAATGGAAACATGAAGTTTTTGACAAATCAAACAGAGCCCTTCACACATTTGGCCAATCGGTTGGGTTCTTATAGGTTAGATGCCTTGGTGCCTAGGTGGACGGCACTTCATTTGGGTGGCTAGCAAACACCTGAGTTAGCTTAGAGAGCGTCACAATGACTGAGGGTAAGACGTATGCGGAAAATGTTAGCGAGAAAGAACTCATAATTCCAACAGCATGACTATTATTTCAAAGTACTTGTGTTCAACAAACACAAGTACTTTGCAAGACATGCCAAACACTTGTGGCAACCATGAGGGGAAACACGACAAATCTCCGTTGTCACCTCCAACGCAACCATAAAGATCTATATACTGGGCTCTAGAAAGCTAGCGTTAGCAAACCCAAAGTCTCTGACGTTAAGACAAGTAAGAGCACAACAGCCCAGCAGATGCCCATGGGTGGAACTCCTTATGAGAAACAATCAAAGTGGTACAAGGAAACAACTAACGGAAGTAGTCGGTAAGTGCTACAGGGGTAAACATATTTGTTTAGCTCTGTAAATGTTCTACAGCATTGTCCTATTGTTTTAAATCGCTCCCACATATTTTAATGATTATTGTTTACAAAAAATATTGAAACAGATCATGCTAATTTTGTAATGTAAACTTGCATGATTTCATTTTGTTAGTGTATTAATACTAATGATAGAGGATGGAGTGGTGTGTCTAAAGTATATATACAAAAACTGCAGATTTAAGTATTTGTTCATTTATCGCAAGTAATATCAATATCGCAATATTAAGCACCGTTATAGCATATCGCAGGTTTTCCTAATATCGTGCAGCCCTACAGGTGATAGTGGTTGAAGACTGTTTTCACGTTTAACCTGCACATGCAGCTCAGAGTGAAGGGTTGTGTTTCAAGAGAACAAGCATCACATGGATTCCCAGTGAACGAGACCTTTACTGTAGAAGCTAGCACCGATTCTGCAGATGCTCCAGGATGGAGGGGATGAAATCCTATCCACTTCATAAGGAAATGTAGGGGCCATTACTCTGAAGATGGCGGCAGTGAGTCGCCGAAACCATCAGTAAATTGGAGACAATAAGCAATTTACAAATTATAGGCCAGTTTCATTATTATCGCAATTCTCAAAAATCTTAGAAAAGCTATTTGTCAATAGGCTTGATAAATTCATTGAAAAACACAATCTGTTATCCAACAGTCAGTATGGTTTCAGAACAAATAGATCCACATCAATGGCACTAATAGTTGAAGAAATCACCAGTTCTATAGACAAGAGGGAATATGCAGTTGGAGTATTTGTTGACTTAAAAAAAGCATTTGATACAATAGACCATACAATATTAATTAATAAACTTCAAAAATATGGTATTAGGGGTGTTGTTCTCATTTGGAGCAGAAGTTATTTAATCAACAGAAATCAATTTGTGCAAATAAATAATTACAAGTCTGAACATCTTAACATCAATTGTGGGGTACCACAGGGGTCAGTTTTGGGTCCAAAGCTATTTATTTTATACATCAATGATTTATGTAAGTTTTCCAGAGAATTAAAATGTGTCTTATTTGCAGATGATACAAATTTCTTAGCCTCGGGGGTGAATCTGCAAGATCTTTGTGATTTGGTTACAACAAAAATGGCTAAACTTAAATTATGGTTTGATTTAAATAAATTGTCATTGAATTTAAAGAAAACTAAAATCATGCTGTTTGGATAACGGAAAATAAATACACATATGGCAATAACAATAAATGATATCCTCATAGAAAGAGTGTATGAAAATAAATTTCTGGGTGTAATCCTTGATCACAAACTCTGTTGGAAACCGCACATAAAATATGTTAAAGGAAAGGTAGCACGACATATTGGGGTGTTGGGAAAAGCAAGAAATTTTGTGAATCAGAAGGCATTATACATATTGTATTGTACACTGATAGTACCTTATGTAACTTACTGTGTTGACGTGTGGGGAAACACCTATAAAACCACCCTATATTCACTTTGTACGGTACAAAAACTTGCCATAAGGTTGGTTAGCTATGTTGGATACCAAGAACATACCAATAGATTGTTTATAAAATTGCAAATTTTAAAGTTTAAAGATTTGATAGAATTTAGGACTGCATTATTCATGTATAGCAGATCCTGGTCCTGGAGGGCCGCTATTCAGCAGGTTTTGTGGTTTCTCTGCTCAAACACACTTGATTCAGTGGTTGAATCACCTGTGCAGCAGCTCCTCAAGCTCTGCTGAAGCCTGCTAATCACTTGCTAATTGAAATCAGGTGTGTTGAAGCAGAGTTACAACTAAAACCTGCTGGATACCGGCCCTTGAGGACCAGGATTGGGGACCCCTGATGTATAGAGTCAATAAAAAACACTGCCTGATAATATTCAAAGGCTGTTTGCAGAAAGACAAGGGGGATATAATCTGAGAAGGGAATTAAAAATGAAACAGCATTATGCTCGAACAAAACTTAAAAGTATGTGTATGTCAATCAGTGGAGTTATATTATGGAACAGTATGAAGAAACTATCAAACAAAGTATAAATATATTGCAATTTAAAAAATTATACAAAGAACAAATTTTCTCCAGATACAGACGAGGAAGAATGAGTCATACATAAATGGTATATTTAATTAAATAGATCTGGTTACATTTTCATTTTAAATCTTAACAATGAGCTGCAGGTGTCGCCAGCATTTTAGCTGCAATAAAAATACATATACATACAGTCATTCTGGTTTTACGGAGCAGAGGAGAACACGCCAAGCAACGACACTAAACAGGTTTCATGATCAGAACCAAAATCAGAGGAAAACGGGTGTAAATGCACATCTGGGCTTCGTCGTCTCTCAGTCAGCCTAATGCAGTTTGACATTTACGCGACACAAATGGAAAATTTCAATCCTAAATGAACTGAAGTCAAAACAGTTTTTCACAAAGCTCGTACCGATTTTATCGCTCTCCCGGAAAAAACATCAAAACACAATGCTGCCCATTTCCTCTGTCTATAACCTCTATAACCACCCTCCCCCTCTCATCCAGCACACACACACACACACACACACACTCTTTCACGGTGCAATACCATTTCTCTGAGAGGAGCACAGAGCGCCTCTCTTATCTTCAGCGTTTCAGCTGTCTGCGCTAATTCAATAAACTTCAGAGG
>SSNS01000380.1:506963-564460 GCA_006937985.1 Aphyosemion australe
CACCCAGTCACTCGCTCACCCAGTCACTCGCTCACTCAGTCACACAGTCAGTCACTCACTCAGTCACTCACTCAGGTCACTCAGTCACTCACTCAGTCACTCGCTCACCCAGTCACTCGCTCACCCAGTCACTCGCTCACCCAGTCACTCGCTCACCCAGTCACTCACTCACTCACTCACTCAGAGCACGCCTTGGGCTAGAAAAAGCTAATCATTAGCATTAGCAACTCCACAACATGGCGGAACATGCTTGGGCTTATTTGTTGGTAGATAAAAGATCAACACTGTTTTTACCCAACAAAGAAGAAAGAATGAAGGCAGCAGAAGAGTCGTGCTGCTGTTAGCCAATCAGAGGCAAGATGTTTGAATATCGTGAATATTAATGGGTACGACTCGTAATCCTGTTGTTCTCCAGACTTTAACCTTCAACAACTTCCACCGCTGAAACAGAATCCAAGGGGTTCAAATGAAGGCAACTGGACTTCTTTGGTTTCTTGAAGACGTTTCGCTTCTCATCCGAGGAGCTTTGTCAATTCTGACTGGAATATGGGAGGGTCGATCTTATAAACTGTAGCTGTCTGTTGTTGCTCAACGAGCAGCATCTGCCTGTGAATGCCCCTCCTCCCTACCTCTTGATGAGTCGTTAGCCTCGTTAGCCTCTATTGTTTGGGAGTCGTTGTGTTGATTAGATGCAGGAGGGTGTGAAGTGGACTGAAACTGTTTTGGAATTTGGTTCAAAGCTGCATTGTAGGTGCTGGAAAGGTGAAACCTGAGTCCTCCTCCTCTATTTAAGGATGGTTTCTCCATTTTGACATAGATTGCTTCCTTAAATCCTCTATCAAACCATCTCCCATATTCCAGTCAGAATTGACAAAGCTCCTCGGATGAGAAGTGAAACGTCTTCAAGAAACCAAAGAGGTTCAGTAGCTTCATTTGAACCCCTTGGATTACCATGACCTGGATGACTGAGAACCTTCACCAGCACGCTGAAACAGAAGCTCCACAGCTCTACTGTGCTACAGACCACAGCAGATTTATTAAAAAAAACAAATAAACAAGTGAAAGAGACCTTGAAAAAGACAGAAGCTGTGTGTAACAAAGAAGACGTAGCTGTAAGAAGTTCAATAAAGGAAGCAGTCCATTAGCTATGTATTTGGGTCTCATTGTTGAGTTTCTACCTCATGTAGTCCAAAGTTCAGATGAGTCACCAATCATAACCACGTAAAGGTGAAGCAGCAGCTGGAAAGCGTATTGTAGAAAACAAATCCCTGAAAGGTTAGAGAAACTAATCTGAAACATGATTTTTACTCCCGTAGCTGGGTCGTCACCTTCATGTAACACACATAATCCCCCAACAGCGAGAATACTGATGACTACAACCTAACCCTAACCCCCACTAGCTTCAGACCTCAAACAGCGACACAGAAACACAAAACAGGTCCGTTTGACAGAGGGAACCAAAACATGACCGGAGTTAAAGAGAGACGATGGCTGACTCGAGCTCTGCAGGTTTATAGTAGTGAGATAGCAATGATGTTGTGTTAGCATTAAACTTTAGCTGTTAGCATCAGTGCAGCGATGAAATGCTGACTGACAGGCTGGATAAAAGCAAAGTTAGGAAGCCAAATTAGACACAGGACGATTTGTTCTGAAAGGTCACCAATTTTTAGGAGTTTAACTGTTTTGATGTTTGAAATCCATGAGGTGATACAAGCGCAGCAGCTTGATTTCCTAGAGGGGAATTGCTGCATCTTGTGTTAAATACAGAGTCATGTGTGGAAAAAACATTAAATTATAGATGTTTCTTAGCTGACAACCTACTAGAGGAGAGCACACAGGACCATGGGTGGATATGTAAATTCCTGTATTTGAGCCAAAACCTTCTCCGTTATCGTCCTCTAAATATTTCCTGCTGTTCCTCAACGTGCCGAGCATCCTGCACTCCTATCAGAAATAAGCTGAATTTCCGGCTGAGTTCCTCTCCCTGAGACAGAAAAGTTCTGTAAGTAAACCCTCTGTTCCAATGCTCTGTGAGAAAAAAAAGCCATGACACATGAAAATATCCTCCAGGAGTTCATTAATAAAACCGAGACGGGACTGAGAGTGATTGGATGCAGGCAGCGTCATCCTAAAGTGATTCACATTTACAAGCTTCACATTTCTGCAGATGGCAGTGATAATTAACACGGCGTCAAAAGGAGAGGGAATTTGTTAAATGTGGATTATTTTAGCATACAGGGAGGTGACTCTGAGTATACATATTATAGGGTTCGTACGGGTGCTTGAAATCCTTGAAAGTGCTTGAATTTCAATAACGTGTTTTCAAGTTATGGAAAGTGCTTGATTTCTGTATCGAGTCCTGGAAAATGCTTGAAAAACAAACGGCACAGTTTTGTATATAAGATCACCCAAGTTAGTTTGATGAAAAAACTCAATTTGTTATTTTTTGTTAACGTTAAAATCTAGAGAGCGATTATTTCGCCTTTAGTAAAGACGGCTGCGGCTGCTCTCAGAGGGTCCGCTCCTTTCTGTCACACCGGTCTGTTAGCAGCAGGCTCCTCCTACTATAAAGACCAGCCGCTAGACCGGCGGTGTACGCTGGCTTCGCTATGAAGCAGACCTACTTTACCGATGATACTTTTATGCTAGTTGCGTGAGAGCTCTGCTTTGGGTCTGGGATCCAGCGGGTCTTTCTGTGATAATTAGTTATGAAATCAAGACTGGAGTAGAGCGGGGTACCGAGAAAAATGGTAAGAAATATCTTTTTCGGTGCTAAAAAGTCTGTTATGAGCCGCAAAGCCCCATTCCTCCCGCTGCAGCGGGTCACGGCAGGCGTCGGCTACTCTCATTTACAAACTTTGTTTACAAAACACCTCCAAGTTCGCGAACTAATAAAATACCGAAAAAAATCAAAGTTTTGGCTGCATCTGGGGAAAGTAAACAGCAGCAGAGCTAACTGTAACACATGTTCAGATTTGTCACTGAACATGTAAATACCAGTAATTTAATGAAGCACCTCGTCGTTCATAGCATCTATTTGTGAGCTGAAGCATGGACCGTGTTGTTTGGCTGCGAAAGCAGACCCGAGTTCCCGTGGCAAGCCATTTTATCATTTAAAACAGCTAGTAATTCCTATTTTACATAGCAACAGTATAGTTAATCCTAGTCCAGATCATATTTTTACTAGTCACAATTGAAACTAAATATATCAACAGGTATTTTTACTAGCAGAAATACAATCCCTAAAACCTATTTGTTCATCAAGTATAATTATTTATTTTTATCAATTAATGGTTCTGCAGATGGAGGGAGGGTTGTGATCAGATATTTCAGTAATGGGTGATAATAGTCAGAAATTTAGCAGGAGCAGGATTTTAAAAATAGCTTCTATAAGAGCTGCAAAAGTAGGAGCAAAACTTGACCTTAGACACATTTCAAAATGTAAAATGTTATGTTTTTATTTACTTTTTCCCTGCTTTGTGGAATATTACAAGATAATATTTATAATTATGTTCTGATTAAATTTTTGTTTCCCCTGATCCATGTCATAGGATTTCAATACCAAGTCCCAATCCAATACCTCAGCAATGCATTCAGTTAATAAGAAGAAAGTAGAAAACATCCAAGTTGTCCTTTCAGATTTATTTATTTGTAACTTGGAATATAATAGAATACTTTATTTGTCTGAAACCAAACAGTAACAGAAATTTGTCTTTTAACAGGGCTCAACTTCCTGTTTTGATGTTATTTCCTCAGATTAGCTGCCAAAAACCATCACTCTGTCAGGAAGAACATTGATTAGAAATGTGTTAATATTAGGAATATGTTTGATAATAGCCTCATTGCTCATAATTCAAATTGTTTAAATAGTATGTGGCTGTGTTTTGCAATAAGCACCCATGTTGAGGCTCGCTCTTCCCTGCACAACACGGCTCATACCGTGGCTCTAGGAGACTGCAAAAACCAACGTTTGCAACCAGAGAGTCATACAGTGTGATTAATATATGGCCATCTTGGCTGTGTTTTTGCTATCAGTAGACAGTTTCTCTTTGTCTCTTAGTGTATCTTGAGTGTCAGATGGCTGTGTGTTTTTGTCCGAGTTGCTGCTGTGAACTGGGAGAGCAGCGTGTTTGGTTTTAAGGTAACAGACTAGAACTAAAAGCAGGCAGGTTAAAATTAAAACTAAGTCATTGTCATTTTGTTCGGGATCATTTCATCTGAGGATGAATTAAGGTCACGCTAGTTGCTTTATAAGGTTATAGCTAATCTTTTTCATCTGATTCCAGTAATTTAAAATCACGTGATCAGGCCTGATTTTCGATCCTGTGATCGGATAAGATCATCCCTATTATCTAACAGTAATAAATTCATATGGTAGTGAGGTGAAACTGTCCTCTTGAGTCCTAATGTATTGTTTTGTCTTTGCCGTGTGGTGCTTGAAAAGTTTGAAAATTTACCTTGAAAATGCTTGAAAAGTGCTTGAATTTGACAGTGGAAAAAGTGTAAGAACCCTGATATTAAAATGACTGTAATGAGCATCACCTTAGCAGCCTCTGATAAAACAGAAATAATTTAAACAGTGTCTCACTAAGCTTTACTTACTTTACTTTATTTTCTGTCTGTGAGTGAAGCTTCTATAAAAACACATTTCAATTTCTGCAGATTGAACCAACTCAAATAAGCAGCAACTTGATTTCTTTATTTGTGTAAAGAACAGAAATATTATGTGAATATCACATTTCATCACAAAGCTTTAACCTGCAGCAGCAACCACTCCGCTCTTCTCCACATACACGTCTAAATCATCTGCAAATGCTGCAGAAGTCCTGTGCCCTCACTTATCAACTGTACTTAGGCACAGATCTGTGCGTCTATCGTACGTAGGAACTAATTTACGCAGTGTGTGGCATTCTTCATTTTGTACTGGTGCGTAAATGTTCCTAAATATGAGAAAATCTCAGACCATGCGTAGGAACAGCATCTAGTGGTAGAACAGGGGGACTGCAACACTTAAGGTCTCAGTCGTCCACGCGTGTTCCTCATTTACTAATTATTCTACCCTATTAATATTATGTTGGTGGAAAAACAGCTTTTTTGCATAATTTGTGCTAAAACCAATAAAAGACACCTGTGACCGACAGGAATCTGACATTGTAGCATGGCTGATCTGGCGTTATTGGAGGGTGTGGCAGAGCGTAAACTCTGGAGGAAACGCGTCCTCCTTGTGCACAGATCTTCCTGCAGGAGAACCTTCTGGAGCCATGCTGTGATTTGGAACCCTTTGCGGAGCGACAGACAAACCAAACGAACCCGGCATCTACGAGAACCCCCTGAACCATCCTCCGCTCCCCGATCATACACGCGTTGTCAAGGTAACCAGACTGAATGACAGCTCCAAGGAGGCAGCACTCTCAGACAACATCGATGTCCAAACAAGAACAAAACTAACTCCAAACAGAACATGCACACCTCCTTAAATGTAAACTGCAAATGACAACAGAATGGCACATTCAGTCTGTTTTTTATTCAGTTTTATGGTGAATCATTTTTCTGACAGAGTCCTCTCCTCTGTCACAGCTGCATTTACAACCTTTGCCACTTGTTTGTTTCTCCGCTACTTCAGCAACCAGCGCCTCGATCTCGCTGTCAATAAAGTTTTTCTTTCTTCCCCCGTGAAGAACGTAGGGAATCCCTCACGAGCTGAAGACGTGGTGTGACCAAATATGGTTATTGAGGGCGTTTCTGTATGTAAATTATGGTGAACGGACACGAGCACCGGGGTACGCACAGGTGGGATTTATCATCAGACGACTGCAGAGAAACATGCGTACAAGAGGCCACCGCATGTTTCATAGATTAGGATTTAGTTTGTTCGTACGAACGTTCTAAATTTCACTCGTAGGAGTGAATATAGGACGGTTTCTACCAATGTTTGATAAATGAGGGCCCTGGACTCCAAATGTGTTTTTATTTTCTAATTCAGATTTTTCAGGCTCTTGTCAAACATTTCTTTCTCCAAAAAAAAAAAGACCAAACATCTGTTACTTTCTATAGGAGACCGCCTCTAACGCTAATTAATTAATTATCATAATGATCACCAAATTCACCAGTGGACAGTTTGTTGAAGCAGATTTGAGACGGACCTGGACACAGCCATGAAAATAAAAAGATGCTGCTTATAGTGAAATCAATCAGAGAAGTTTTTATTATAACAACCTTACTTAAATTATGAATTTACTCAGATTTTAAAATAATTTAAGATTAACGCAAGAGGATTAGAGTTCTGATGCCCTTTTGTTTATAAGATTTGGAGTTAAATCCTATATTAAACAAAGACCTCCGTTATTCCTCTTAAATCAGGTCTTATTCTGCAAACACCACTATCGGCATTATCTTCTTTTAGTTTAGGTTATTCTTATGGGGGGGGTTGCATTAAACACAGAGAATTGGCTCTAGGTGATTGTTAAAAATAATAATGAAAGAAAAAATAATTATATATTAAGACTAGAAATAATTCGGGTCATGTGTATTTGTGATTGTGCAACAAACGAGCCAAACTGTGTTAGATTAAATCCACCGGCGGGTTCACGCCACTGCTGATGCTACATGGGCTAGAGCCTAGAGCTGTAACATACGACCAACTATGACAGCGATATAACTTCTGATAAAGAAAAGTAATGTGAGAATCCTGATTTGACAACACTTGTTAGAGTGTTGTTGTCACCAACATACCAAGAGCAAAGGTCAGAGTAGCGTGTTAGCCTATGTTAATATAAAAGGAAAAAGAGGATGGAAATCCAACAAGAAATAAAAATCAAATAAAGTACAACAAGGAGTTTTCTATGACAGCATCATCAAAGTCTTCCTCCTCCACTCTGATGGTCCTGCTGGGTCTACTGGTGCACCCATCGCTGAGGAGCTACAGACCCTGGAAAGGTGCTAAAAGTGTAACTTGGTTAAATCTCAGAGTGAGATCCACCACAACATCCGCGCGTAATCTCATCAGTTTCACTTGATTAATTCCATGTTATTTAATGTTCCGATCAGCACACGGGGAACCCAAACTCAGGAGAGCAGCAGAAATGCTTCCACATACTTCTGTTTAAGAAAATAAATAGTCTGAAAGTGAAACCCTGCAGACGGCTCAGAAAACTCACATTTACCTGGTTAAAATAATGTCAAACTGTTCCTTCTTCTACTTTCTACCATGTCTCCTGGACAAAAAGAAGGTGTAATAATCAACAGCAGATAAAACACAGGATGGACATCACAAAGATTACCGTTTACATAGATGTATATGTGTATATATATATATATATATATATATATATATATATATATATATATATATACACACACACACACATTAGGGCTGCACAATATATCGAAAATGTATCATTATCGCAATATCAGCATGCACAATAGGCATATCGCAAAGTACAGAAAAATATCGCAATTAATGGTCATCTCAGATTTTTGCTACACATAATGCATTTTGTCAATCAAATGGAAGCAAGAAGTTTTTGACAAATCAAATAGAGCCCTTCACCCATTTGGCCAGTCGGTTGGGTTCTTATAGGTTAGATGCCTTGGTGCCTAGGTGGACGGCACTTCATCTGGATGGCTAGCAAACACCTGAGTTAGCTTAGAGAGCGTCGCAATGACTGAGTGTGAGACGTGTGTGGAAAATGTTAGCGAGAAAGAACTCATAATTCAAACAGCATGACTATTATTGCAAAGTACTTCTGTTCAACAAACACAAGTACTTTGCAAGACATGCCAAACACCCGTGGCAACCATGAGGGGAAACACGAAAAATCTCTGTTGTCACCTCCAACGCAACCATAAAGATCTATATACTGGGCTCTAGAAATGTAATGTGAACTAGCATGATTTCATTTTGTTACTGCAGTAATACTAATGAAAGAGGATGGAGTGGTGTGTCTAAAGTATATATACAAAAACTGCAGATTTAAGTATTTGTTCATTTATCGCAAGTAATATCGATATCGCAATATTAAGCACTAGTGTTGTCAAAAGAACCGGTTCTTCGGTACCAACCCGGTACTACAAAAATGTAAACGTCACGGTACCAAGATTTCGTTGGTACCGGTAGTACCGAGGACCCGTCTAAACCCGGATCCTTGATGCGCATGATTCGTGCATTTACTGGGCGCGTGCATCCGCTTCTAAAGCAACACCGCAGAACGCAGAGTGACGGCGAGCGGTGGACCAGCTGATGTGGTAAATAAAGTTCATTCACGGAGAACGCCCCACTCTCACGGAGAACCCCCGCCCTGACGGAGACCCCCCGCCCCGCTGTCACGGAGAACCCCCGTCTCAACGGAGACCTCCCCGCCCCGCTGTCACAGAGACCGACAGGAGAGACGCTTCGCTCCAGCAGCACCTCCCGTTCTCATGCTTTCTTGTATTTTTAATTCCAAAACTTGACAGGATGTCCAGACAGACCCCTGAGTTCCTCTGTCAGCGCTTGTCATCAGGAACACGACGCTCACCTCCGCTGATCAGTGACGTAGGAGGTGAATTTAATGCAACATGACCGTTCAGACTAGTCGCTTTCAAAAAATTCGCATATGTGTCAGAATCAGTACTACATAGAGTGTGGTGTGAATACACCATCGTCTTTATTAACTATTTAAATCTCCTATACGTTTAATTAGGGTAACAAACAAACAGGATGACATAAAGGCGTTGACTGCTCACAGACCTGAGTTTTTCTTTTTTTAATGATTGTAATGTGTATCCAAAAGATGAACAACAATGTATGGCTCAGTCAGTGTTTGGATAACTAGCAGGTTTACAAAAATATATGAACAAAAACACATTTTGATTAAATAAAAGTGCATTAAAACATGTTATGATAGTAGTACAATAGTAACTCAGTTCATTTTTCTTATATACAGCACTGATTCACAAAAGATATCATCTCAAGGCACTTTACAGGAAAATTAATGTTTTTATTGATAAATTTAGTCTAAATTAAATTTTTGTTTGGTACCGAAATTGGTACCGAGATCCGTGGATTTTCACTGGTACCGGTACCGAATACTGAAATTTCGGTACCGTGACGACACTATTAAGCACCGTTATCGCATATCGCAGGTTTTCCTAATATCGTGCAGCCCTAACACAGATAGTATTTGACCATGAAAATAATTAGTATTAGGTTCTACATTTCATTTATAAAATCTTTTCCAGCATTTTGGGACCAAAGAGAGGAGAAAATAACACGTAGACCTGATTTGATGTGGTTTACAAACAACACTTGAATCCTTTTAAGGATTCTTTAAAGAGTCCTTCCAGTTCGAGTCCTCCGTCTGAGCCGAGCCACATCCAGACACGCTGGATTCAAAGCCATTAGAGTCCCAACTGGAAGCATATGCTCCAAGTTGCTGAGCGTTCCATTTCACAGGACGACCACGACGAGGGGGCGCAAAGTCCGGGGGGGGGGGGGGGGGGGGGGGGGGGGGGGGGGGGGGGGGGGGATCCAGACAGAGCAGAAAAATAAACCAGAGCTGGACTGAATCTCTCACTGAGAGACGCGGGCCCATGCTCCGAAGAAAGCCCGCTCAGATCTGAGGGTCACGTTCCAGAGAGAGAGAGTGTGTCTGTGTGCACACATGCTCTACATGCATGTTTTCATTTCTGGTTCACACAGCCATACACTCTGCTGCACCACACAAAAAGCGCTGCTGTGCCCCTTCGGAGAAATCTCAATACTCTGTTGGGAGTGGGGGGGGTTAGATTTCAAAAAGCAGCCGAGCTCCCCTCAGATTTTTTATTTGCTGTCAGAGAAGCTAAAATGTTTGATTTCGGTCCCAAAATGTCACGAATATGAATGAAGACAAGGAGGATCGTTCTCCAGGAAATCTAGACAAGCCTTTACTTCTAGAACAGAGCTCCTATTCTAGAAGCACTTAACAGAGAGGGGGATGGGCTCTTGTGTGTGTGTGTGTGTGTGTGTGTGTGTGTGTGTGTGTGTGTGTGTGTGTGTGTGTGTGTGATCACACAGCTCCCAGAATGACAGAGTAAAACACTGCAGGCTCTGTGGAACCCAGGAAACAGCCTAATATATTTATCCAAACACATCTCTGCAGAGGCCCCCGGACTCAAAACATTCCCGTTCCACACGACCCTCCTCTCCAAAAAACACACAAAGAAGAAGAAATCAGTAGCGACGCACGTGAGGAAATGTCAGTGTATTTCTGCACATTTATCACTCTTTCATCACACCGACTCCTGCTGATCTGACGTTTAAATACACCCTCTTTATTAAAACACCTCATAACCACGCAGTTTACAGCCTCAACCTTACGGCAACACCACCAACACTCTGGTTTTATTTGTCGCTGAGGGCAATAAAAATAAACCGTCTCCAGATGACGCAGCACTTTTAGAATCAGATGTTTTTAGGATATTCTTCTTAGACACCTCACCGGCCCGCTCCCCTTCTGCTCTGCTGGGTTCAGCGCGTTTTCTCTGTCGGACAAACCGGTGCAACACCACAAAGGGCTGGAGGAACCGCACCGACACCGTGTGTCACCGCATCACAGCATGAAGGTTAAGGTGTTTGTCACTAAAAATAAAAACAGGGTGTTGAATCCTGAGTTTTAGTTCTATTCTCCTCCCAATAAAAGTCCAGCTCAGCTGTTTACATAATTACATCTCTCCAAAATAATGTTGTTTACTAAAACTGAGACAGAGTTTTTGGTATTAGAAGCTGAAAAATAAAAGTTTCTTCTACCGTCTTGTTGAGTTTTCAGCTCTAACACCTAAAACACCGTCTCTGAGCGGACTCAGCTCCAAGCTTGTCCGTGAATGCTGTTCATATCTTTCCTATGGGAGCAGATTGCTGCCTGAACACAATCAAACCGTAAATTTGTTGTAAAGCTGAAGTTTTAAAGAGACTTTTTGTCTTTTCAAATAAAAAATGGACTTGTGTCGTTTCTAAAGATGCTCTGACTCTGGGGGACTTGTCTGATGACTCGGGCTTCAGGCGTTTCTGTGCCCCCATAAACAGTCCGGGGGGGCGCTGCATGTCTGCATTCTACCTTTTACACTGTATTGTTCTTATTAATGATCAATAATGAAGTTGATTTTGAACATCTTAAATGTGATCTTGACTCATTTATGTCAGATTCTATCCTCAAGCTGAAAGTGAGGTTTCTTAGAGAATTTATAATAATTAACCGGATCAATCCTGATCCCCTCCTGCCAAAACCTCGACTCTGAAGATCTGTTGCTGCTGCTTTTGCATTTGGCAACAGTGACTTCTCATTTCTAAGTTATAAATGAATGCTGAATATTGGCCCGTTCTGATCCCTAGCTGTTGATCCCTCTCAGTTTAATTACTTTTAACTGACGAGGCAAAAATAAATGATACAAAACAACTTCTGCCCCAGGTCAACTCGGTATCGCGCTCCCCACAGCGACCCGGACCATCACAAAGCTCCAAAGTGTTTTAACACAAAGCGAGCAGCGGCTCAGTGTAAATATCAGATAGAGATGCTCAGCAGTGAGACGATGGAGGGCTGACGGGTCACGGCACCCTGACCCACTAATGAGAGGCCGAGCGTAGCCGCATCCGACAACAGCAACACGAGCCCCTAGCCGCAGTGATGCAGGCTAGAGGCTCGTGCATCACAGCAGCAACCTGGCATGAATGAGAACCGACGCCATGCATGGACCGAGTTTTATATCTGTGTCAAACGTTAAAAACTGCTACTTCTGCTATTCTGAAGGGGTTCACGTCAGGGCTGAACCATCTGGAACAAAATTGTGATTTAAAAAACGCAATCACGTGATCGTCAAACCTGCCATTTTTTGTAGCACTGACTGACCCAGGGTCTGTCGTGTCAACTACTTTAGACATCCGGGTTTTCCCGTGTGTTACGGCGGCAGCAGTACCGGTTTTTTTCCCTTACATAACTCTACAAGAACCGATACTAACGGCTGTGGCTGTCTGTCTCTCAGCCGTGGGTGAGTGAGGGACACAGACGTCTCCAGCAGCAGAGCTGGTTCACCATCATAACACTAAGTGGACTAAAAGTGCAACTTCTCTTCTTTTAAAGACGTCTGAATGTGTCAGAGCTCAGTGTTGGAGCGAAAACCGTCCAGCCAGCCCGCCTCGGTAAAACAACGCAGGAAAAACGCTGCATGCACGTTGTTATTAAATACATTTGAAATCAATTTTTACCTCCGTGCATCATTAGAGTAGAACTAGCACGTTTTATATGAAGCACCTCTAGATAAAAATCACAAGTTGCTTCACAAGAACATTAAAAAATATAGAGATAAAAATGGAAGAAAAAAATGAATAATTTGAATGTTTTGATGGTATGATTATATTTTGTTATATATTGTGAATAATGTGTTGAACCTTGATTTGAAGAAAATCGTTCATTGAACTGAAATTGCAATTTCTCCTAAAAAAAATCACAATTCAGTCTTTTCCTAAAATGGTTCAGCTCTATTTCACCAAGTTGGTCCTTTTGGGCCACCGTACGATCTCCAAATCATTTAAATCAACACATGAAGACTTCTGCTGGTACTTGTTTAAGATTTCATGCAAACCTCACCAGACCTGACCAAAAAAAGAAGAAAATCTGAGAAACTGGAATAAGTTGTGTTAAAAATAATATTTTTATAAAACTAAATGGATTTTCATGCGTTCAAACATCTCAGGCAACTTTAAAGTCCGTTCAACAGGTAACGGTGCCCGTCAGCGCGAGCGTGCACTTACATGTGGACATGTGGAGGTTGGAAGCGGCTCTGGTTGATGTTGTAATGAGTGAAGGCCTGCGTGGGGTTGGAGCTGTACTCGTCCACCGTGATGGTCACTTTGCCATGAGCCATCCTTCCGCCGTTTGGACATTAGATGCCGTTCGATCACCGGGATTCAGCAGCGAGCCACGCGGCGGTCATCCTTCAGAGCCGCTTAAGAAGCCCAGGGACTCTCCCAGCAGCAGCAGCTCCCCGGCTGACCGACTCAACCACAACACGCTGCAGCCTGCACCGACATGAACACAAAGACATCAGCCGCTGCAGACCAGGCATGCAACTACTTCTGAGGCCAGAAACATTAAATACATCTCCTGAAGATGATTTATTTAACACAAATGTGAAAGATAGGTCCAATCATATCAGTTACAAATGCTGAATGAAATTAAGTTATTTTAACATCAATTAAATGATTAGAAGAATGAAACAGTGAGGATAAAAACGCATCATTTAAAACTTTTCCTTCAGAGACTGAAACACCAGACGTAAAATCCAGAAGGAGCATTAACTGCTGCATGCAAACCAGGAGGTTTTGGTGCAGACGAATATATTCAGATAAATAAAGTAAAATAAAATCACCGCAGGTATGCTCTCAAATTTAAATGATCCAAGCAGGAAAGAATCTCTTCAGAAAGCAAGCCTGAAACAGGTCTGGTGCTGGAACTCTGGACATCACCAGGCACATTTGGTCTTCCACCTGAAGAGATCCGGCATTTTATATTAAAAAAAATCTGCTGGACAAGACAAGAGTGGTTTAGCGCGGCTCACCAAGCTCTCCTGTGCGTCTCCTTGCACCTCCTTCTTTCTGACCTCCCTAACTGGAAGTAAAGTGGCTTCTGTGGGCTTGACAGACGTTTTATAACAGAGGTTCTGATTCACACCGGAGGGGAAACAATGCCCTCAATTTAACAAGTCTGTCAGATTTTTTATGTGGGAGAAAATAACCAGCAGCACTGTTTATGATGGGATGCATCTGAATATGTTAAAGCAGACGGCCCTGACTTCACCACTAAACCGCCATATTTTCACCAAAAGCATTGATTTGTTTTCTGGGTCAGATGGATACTACTTCTTATCATGCATGCAGTTGATTTTAGGCAGCCAGATGTATTTATGCTTGCAGGACAAGTGTGTAAACCTATTTCATTCAGGGTGTGATGAAAATAGAAGCAGAGAAAAAAGTTGGAGTGAAGCTTTATGCAGGGTGCTCTGGGAGCAAAGCTCCTGGTCCTGCTGGTCCTGTCACTTCACCCAAACAGACCCTAAACCTGCAGGTCAGCCCTTTGCTGCTGCTGTTGTGGGCAGAATCAGTGGGTTCTAGTTTGCAGCATGACTGTGTGTGTGTGTGCGTGTGTGTGTGTGTGTGTGTGTGTGTGTGTGTGTGTGATGGCTACAGTAGCTACTAGCTCTCTAGCTTAGCCGGCTAAACCTGCGCTGCCTAACCCATTTCACCATGCTCCCCGGTGAGCTGCCTCCTACATCCGCGCTGAGGCTCACCCGCACCGGCAGAGGGACACACACGGAGCCCGGTAGCTAACTTCACCAGGAGGAATCACTCCGGTGAGCAAAGGGGCTGAAGGCGGACAAACCGACCCGTTCTCGTGCATTTCTACACGAAGCGCGCTACGAGCCGCTCGCAGCTCTGAACACAAAAAGAAAAGGTCCGCTCGGTCCTGAACTCTGCTCCGTGTGTTTAACATAAAGCCCCGGAGGTGGTCAGTGTCAGAGGACCGCCTCGCCTCGGTAACCTCCTGCTCTTCCTCGTGAATGACAAGCCACCTTTTAACCGACGGCTTTGTGTCAGGAATTCCTCCTCGGCTCCCCTCCCGCCCTCCCTCCCGTCTCGGCTTTCAAAGCAAAGCGGAAAGGTTGCTCTACCTTCGTTATGGACGTTTTTTCTCCTGCGTGTTGGATCTGGCCGGAGAACCAGAGTCGGGTCGGGGTCGCCCTCTTTACGCGGCGGAGGCAGCTGTGGCGGAGGGACGCGGGTCCATGCGGCAGCGGCAGAAGCAGCAGAGCGGGGTGATTCCTACAGGAGACCGTCCGGGTGTTGCGGCAGTCTGAGCGAGCAGGGCAGAACCTTCGACCCGGCGGGACCTCGGCTGGCTCCTGTGGAAAGAAACCAGACAAGGAGGAGGAGAGCGAGTGGTAGCGAGCCAGAGAGGAGGGCGAGAGACACTGACAGAGAAGAGGGGGAGAGAGGGAGCAGCCTCGGTCTGTCGGAGGGGGAGCCGGAGTGCAGTGAATCGGAGCTGCCACTGGGGTCAGAGAGCAGAGAGGAGCAGGAGCGAGCGCAACCCCCCCGCCACCTCCCGTGCGCGCGCCCTACGGGCGGGCACACGCGCGGCGAGGCGCAAGAGGGAGGAAAGGGGAAGGGGGGGGAGGATGAGGGCGCTCGCTTGCTGCATTCACTTCCTGTTTGGATTCACACACAGTAGCAAAGTAGAGATGGTTAGCAAGAGGGTCATGTTTTACTGAGGAGGCCAACGACCATGGATCAAGCAACAGCAGCCATCTATGTGGCAATAGAGAAAAGCTCATAACTGCATTTGTGTCATTTATACATGTTATGCAATAAAATGGTAAATGGCAAAAAATTATATAGCACCTTCCAAGGTCCTACAAACCCCCCAAAACACTTTACAACACAACCAGTGATTCACCCATTCACACATGTAGCTACAGCTGCCCTGGAGCGCACTGACAGAGGCGACAATTACTTGAAGGTGCAATAAGCACAACTTTTACAATCACAAAACAGTCTAATGTCTCAGTCATGTTGGAGTGAAGTTTACATTGAAACTAGGGCTGCTCAATAATCCAATTTTAATCACAATTACAGTCTGGGTTTTGAACGACTTTAATCTCCAAATTTTGACTTTTTTTTCTTAGAATTCTGACTTTAATCTCAGAATTCTGACTTTTTTCTCAGAATTCTGACTTTTTTTTCTTAGAATTCTGACTTTTTTCTCAGAATTCTGACTTTAATCTCAGAATTCAGAATTTTTTCTCAGAATTCTGACTTTTCTCAGAATTCTGACTTTAATCTCAGAATTCTGAGAAAAAAGTCAGAATTCTGACTTTAATCTCAGAATTCTGACTTTTTTCTCAGAATTCTGGCTTTAATCTCAGAATTCTGACTTTTTTCTCAGAATTCTGACTTTTTTTTCTTAGAATTCTGACTTTTTTCTCAGAATTCTGACTTTTTTTTCTTAGAATTCTGACTTTTTTCTCAGAATTCTGACTTTTATCTCCAAATTCTGACTTTGTTCTCAGAATTTTGACTTTAATCTCAAAATTCTGACTTTTTTTCTTAGAATTCTGACTTTAATCTCAGAATTCTGACTTTTTTCTCGGAATTCTGACTTTAATCTCCGAATTCTGACTTTAATCTCAGAATTCAGAATTTTTTCTTAGAATTCTGACTTTTTTCTCAGAATTCTGACTTTTTTTTCTTAGAATTCTGACTTTTTTCTCGGAATTCTGACTTTTTTCTCAGAATTCTGACTTTAATCTCAGAATTCTGACTTTAATCTCAGAATTCAGAATTTTTTCTCAGAATTCTGACTTTAATCTCCAAATTCTGACTTTTTTCTCAGAATTCCGACTTTAATCTCAGAATTCTGACTTTAATCTCAGAATTCTGACTTTTTTTCTCAGAATTCTGACTTTAATCTCCGAATTCTGACTTTAATCTCAGAATTCTGACTTTTTTCTCAGAATTCTGACTTTATTCTCAGAATTCTGACTTTAATCTCAGAATTCTGACTTTTTTCTCAGAATTCTGACTTTAATCTCAGAATTCTGACTTTAATCTCAGAATTCAGAATTTTTTCTCAGAATTCTGACTTTAATCTCCAAATTCTGACTTTTTTCTCAGAATTCCGACTTTAATCTCAGAATTCTGACTTTAATCTCAGAATTCTGACTTTTTTTCTCAGAATTCTGACTTTAATCTCCGAATTCTGACTTTAATCTCAGAATTCTGACTTTTTTCTCAGAATTCTGACTTTATTCTCAGAATTCTGACTTTAATCTCAGAATTCTGACTTTTTTCTCAGAATTCTGACTTTAATCTCAGAATTCTGACTTTAATCTCAGAATTCAGAATTTTTTCTCAGAATTCTGACTTTAATCTCCAAATTCTGACTTTTTTCTCAGAATTCCGACTTTAATCTCAGAATTCTGACTTTAATCTCAGAATTCTGACTTTTTT
The DNA here is from genome assembly GCA_006937985.1 of Aphyosemion australe. Classification (NCBI taxonomy): domain Eukaryota; kingdom Metazoa; phylum Chordata; class Actinopteri; order Cyprinodontiformes; family Nothobranchiidae; genus Aphyosemion; species Aphyosemion australe. Next base: position 523,981 of record SSNS01000380.1, read on the forward strand.
TCTCAGAATTCTGACTTTAATCTCCGAATTCTGACTTTAATCTCAGAATTCTGACTTTTTTCTCAGAATTCTGACTTTATTCTCAGAATTCTGACTTTAATCTCAGAATTCTGACTTTTTTCTCAGAATTCTGACTTTAATCTCAGAATTCTGAGAAAAAAGTCAGAAATCTCTTTCTTTTCATTTTTTTCTTTTCGGTGGCCCTAATCCTCTTCCTCTTCCTGCGCTGCTCCGAGTTGCAAATCCAGCGCACCTCCCACACAGCGTTGCCAACTTATCAACTTTGTCACTATTTCTAACAACTTTTCAGACACCCTTGTTGACTTTTATTTCCTAAAAGCACCTAGCGAACAACCTAGCAACATTTCCGATAACACTTAGCCACTTTCTGGATAACTTTGTCGCCGATATTCCCTACAGGTTAGCAAAATACTCGGCTGTGCTCCGGACCGTCCTTCCAGACATAACGAAAGGGAATGACATGCACATGTGCAGCATGATCACGTTACATAGACTGACCAATCATAAACCTTTCTCGGTGGATCGCACTCACTAAAAAACTGTTATAAAGTCAAGACAGCGAGCTGCATCTAAAGTGGATTTACATTTTATCATGACTGCCAAGTAGCATGAGGCCGGCATTTTACTGACTTCATGCGCTCTCACGCCACACCTCCAGATTCTCACGCTGATAGATAATAATAGTTCATCTCTCCCCTACGGCACTGCTGGACAGGACTAAATTATTATGCAGCAGGTTGTGGAAGTTTCACTACAACATAGATGTTTCTATTTATTTTTATATTACAGATGTTTGCACTGTGTAGTTCTCTTTTGTTGTCAACATTTGCAGAATTTTTTATCTAATTAAACATACTGTATTGTATTGGGTAGGCTTAAATAAGTTAAACTTCAGCCTAGACCCTTTTGGTTATTAACTATGAGTAAGGGTGTTGGCTCTTTTACACGAGGAATCAGGAATTGTTTTTGTGATTATCTTGTTTCTTTCTTTCTTTCTTTTTCTTTTCCTCTTATTTGATTGTGCCCGTGCAATTTTATGACCGAATAACTAACTAAATAAAACCAACGTTAATTAAAAATCGTCTTAAATAACCGAGGTCATCATTTTTGCCATAATCGAGCAGCCCTAATTGAACCAGCTACTATTATTAATTTATTTTATTTATTTATTTATTTATTCTTTATTTAACCAGGAAGGTCCCATTGAGATTAAAAACCTCATTTTCAAGGGAGTCCTGGCCAAGAGGCAGCAAAAGTTACAGTTACAACATATATTTTTTTTTTCCAGTTACACAGACATGTTATGTACAGAATTACAGAAGGCAGTTACAACACAGGGAATCTGTCTCAAGGGTTCTCAGTCTGGTTTTAAATGTATTCAAGGAGATGAGCTCGGTTAGTTTCCAGTTTTCCTGCAGCCTGTTCCATGCAGAAGGAGCAGAGTGAACAAAAGCCCTTTTGCCCAGTTCAGTGCGAGCAAACTAGCCTGGCAAGCCATCCTATATATGTGAATATATAGTCTGGCCACGAACCATTGACGGCTCTCAGTCGTGAGACGGGATCTACGGTTGTCTTTCAAAATGTCAGCACGCAATTGGATAGCGCTAGGACCAATCAGAGTAACGAACAACGTGACGTAATCACAGCAACGGAAAAGCGAGAGGCAGCAATGGCGTCTAACATCAATGATTTCTGTCGTTTTTGTATGAAAAGCATGTGAATATCAGTATGTGTACTGGGACATTGCACTACTTTGTTTGATAAAAATAAGAAGCCGCTAAGTATATCCGACAGACTTACGCACGTTGGAGTCTAAATAATCCAATGTTGATGACAAAGCCGTTTCAAAAGAACGTGGCTCCGGCGTTGGCGCCATGTTGCTTGGGTTCGCGGCCGCAGCGCTGACGTCATCGGCTACTCCCGCTCTGTGATTGGCCCAAAATATAGAGCGCTGTGATTGGCCCAACCAAAACTATAGCGAGCTGTGATTGGACAGCCACAGGCTGCGAGGATTCCAATGAAGCGTGCCTAGACCAAACTCTGCAAAGCAAGATTTGGTCTAGTTCACTAGGCTACGAGCAAACGGAACACAGAGTAACAACTGAGCGTTTGCACGCAGACTGTGAGAAGTTACACTTCTCCGTGAGATTAAGTTACAGATGTAGTTGGGTAGTAGTCCAAGCATGGCCTTGTAAATGAAAGTGTACCAATGTGCCAACCTCCTGGTGGACAAAGGCCATCCCACTCGTGAATACAATTCACAATGATGGGTCGGTGGTCTACAGTTAGTAATAAACCTCAGCGAGGCATGATAAACCACATCAATCTTACCAAGACACTGTGCTGAGGCATTCATATACAAAATGTCTCCATAATCCAGAATAGACAGAAATGTTGCAGTAACTAGCCTTTTTTTGCCTCAAAAGGAAAACAGAGTTTATTTCGAAAAAAGAAACCCAGTCTGAGTTTGCGTTTCTTCACAAGATTATCTATATAGGGCTTGAAGGAGAGGGAGTCATCGAGCCAGACACCAAGGTATTTGTATGTGTGGACCACCTCTATGATATTTTCCTCCAGAGTGGTTACTGTGGGCATACTTAGAGGTCTTTTTTTAGAGTTTGAAAACAACATTAGTTTAGTCTTGTCAGCATTGAGGACCAATTTTAACTGCAGAATTGTTTGTTGGACCTCATTAAAGCTTTCTGTAAGAATTCAACAGCTTTAGTGGGGGATGTTCCAAAACAGTAAATGATTGTGTCATCAGCGTAAAAGTGCATATTAGCATCCGACACATTTTGTCCTATGTCATTAATATACATAATGAACAAGAGGGGTCCCAAAACCGAACCCTGTGGTACTCCCTTGTGGATACTCAAAAATTCAGAGGTCAACCCATCACATTTAACACATTGAGTTCTGTCATTCAAGTAGTCTGTGAACCATGAGATTGCATGTTCAGACAATCCCAAACAAGGAAGTCTAAAGTCCTTGAGAAAATTGTGGCCAATCGAGTATGTGAGCATCTAAAAACTAATGATCTGTTTGAGGAATTTCAGTCAGGTTTTAGAGAGTATCACAGCACTGAAACCGCATTAGTGAAAGTTACAAATGATATTCTCACGGCCTCAGATAAGAATCTTGTGTCTGTTCTGGTCTTGTTGGACCTCAGTGCTGCTTTTGACACAGTCGATCACAATATTCTCTTAGAAAGGCTTGAACATGTTGTAGGGATCAAAGGAACAGCGCTAGGCTGGTTTAAATCTTATTTATCTGACAGATTTCAGTTTGTTCATGTACATGAGAAATCTTCTTCATTCTCTAGAGTTACTTGTGGAGTACCACAGGGTTCAGTACTTGGACCAATTCTTTTCACTATATATATGCTTCCAATTGGTAAAATCATTAGACAACATGGGATAAACTTCCACTGTTATGCTGATGATACTCAGTTATATTTATCCATAAACCCTGATGAACCTAATCAGTTAGGTAGACTACAGGCTTGTCTTGAAGACATAAAAATCTGGATGACTCTAAACTTTCTGCTGCTAAATCCAGACAAGACTGAAGTTATCATCTTTGGTCCAGAACCTCAGAAAAGGAAACTGCTTAGTCAATCACCTAATCTAAACAGTATTAAATTAGCCTCCGAGAACAAAGTAAAGAACCTCGGTGTTATCTTTGACCAGGACATGTCATTCAAATCCCACGTTAAACAGGTTTGTAGGATTTCCTTTTTCCACCTTCGGAATATTGCTAAGATTAGAAGCATCCTTTCCAGGAGTGATGCTGAAAAACTGGTTCATGCATTTATTACCTCAAGGTTGGATTACTGCAGTAATTCATTACTATCAGGAGGTCCACAGAATGTAGTCAAAAGTCTTCAGCTGGTCCAAAAGGCTGCAGCTAGAGTTCTGATGAGAATTAAAAAGAGAGACCACATCTCTCCTGTTTTAGCTTCCCTACATTGGCTGCCTGTTAAATTTAGAATAGATTTTAAGATCCTCCTTCTCACATATAAAGCTCTTAATAATCAAGCTCCATCATACATCAGTGATCTGATTGTTCCATATGTTCCTAACAGAGCACTTCGCTCTCAGACTGCAGGTTTACTGGTGGTTCCTAGAATATCTAAAAGTAGGATGGGAGGCAGATCTTTTAGCTATCAGGCTCCTATACTGTGGAACCAGCTCCCAGCATTAGTGCGTGAGGCAGACACCTTGTCTACTTTTAAGACTAGGCTCAAAACTTTTCTATTTGATAGGGCTTATGGTTAAATTCTGATGTTAGTCCAGGTTTAGATGAGTGGGGAGCAGAGGGAGGTGGAGTGTACAGAGGGGACTACTGTCGTTAAAGACTTCTCCCTGGCCCTGCCTCCCACATGCCTCCATCTGAAAGGCTAGGTTATCCTGAGTTATCTCTGTAGTTATGCTGCTATAGGCTTAGCTGCTGGAGGACATACTGACCACTTTCCACACTCTGCTACTCTCTTCTACCACCACTCTATAATTGCATTATTTCCTGTTATTTCAGCTGTTAACTTTATTTTCTCTCTAAGTGTTTTTCTCCCCAGAAGAAGCTACACTGGCGTTCTGCTGAGCTGTGGTGGCCTCATGGAGGGGGCCATCGGCTGGCACACTGCTGCCAACCACCTAACATTCTCCCTCTCCTGATATTACTTCTCACTTTCTTTAACATAGAATGTGCTACTATTAGTTCACCTATTGAATTAATTATAGATTCACTCAGATAAAGACAATAAAGTTTCTTTTACTCTTACTAAATAGAACTTCTACTAAGAAATCACAGTGTAGCCATAGAAACACTACTTGATATATGTGGTGTGTGTGTGTGTGTGTGTGTGTGTGTGTGTGTGTGTGTGTGTGTGTGTGTGTGTGTGTGTGTGTGTGTGTGTGTGTGTGTGTGAATCTCTACAGCCACTATAGTTGATGATTCTCAAAGCTCCTTTCTGTAGAATAAATAAGGGTTGTGTATAGCTTTTGTATGTTGCTCCCCAGATTTCTACACAATAAGACAAGTATGGAACAATCAGTGAATTGTACAATGCCAACAAACCAGAATTAGTCAGTAAGAACTTGACTTTATGTAATGCTCCTAAGGATTTGGCAATTTTACCTGTTATGTAACTAATATGTGATTTCCAGGTCAAGTCTTCGTCAATAAACACTCCAAGAACTCTTGTGTCTTTTACCCTTGTGATTTCAGTCCCATCTATTTCCAATGACACATCACTGTTTTGTTTATCTTTAAACAGTATGAATTGTGTTATATTAAGATTCAGTGTCAATCTATTTAAATCAAACCAGTTTTTTAATTTTAATTAGTTCATTATTCATCACTTTCGCCACTTATTATTTTATTGTTATCTACTAATAAACAAAGTGCCCCCCATTGACTCCCAAGGCTCTAAGTTCGCCACTGTGAGAAACCCTCCTGCTGCTTGGTTTCTCTCTGTCTCTCTGCCGGAGAGAAACACACACACATAGCTCTCTGTGTGTGGACGCTGAACAGGTGATTTTTTAACTACACATTCAGTCTTTTCACAGATTCTCCAACCAATAGGAATTTCAATGCTCAGAGGTGATAATTTAAAGTATCCAATATGCAGTTTCAAATGTAACAGGCATACTGCAACCTCGTCATTGCCTGGGCTCACCTCTCGTCCACTGAAATATCCTCTATCATTTTAATTGATTTCTAGGAGATCTACACATAATATTTAATCACAGTTTGAACTCACAGTTTATTATTTGAAATAAGTTTCCGATTTATTTTTGTCATGTGTACCAGACCTGTTTAGACAAACATTACAGACTATTAAACTCCGAGTCACGCATGGTAACCCTGAGAGGGAATATCTGCATTGTTTGGATTATCAATGACCTAAGAGTTATGTGAAGGGGGTAGCCTGCAGTTCCTATCTAAATGTCCTTTTCTGATTGCAGTTCCAGCATGTCACTGCGCTCAGATTGTTACCCGATCGGTCCTGGTGACCATGACGGGACGCTCTACCTCTCCCCCATTCAGTAAAACCTTTACTCCTGATGTTTAGATCAAATCCATGCACAATACAAACCTATATTCTTTACTTTACTTGGCCTTATTTAGAAATGAAACCCAACTCAAGGATGTTTATCATGAATTGTACTTCAGTTGTTTACAAATTAACAGACCTTTAACTGTGGCATGAGAGATTGCATATAAATCTCAGCGCCATCAGATGACCTCCAGCCATCATGGAACCACTCTGCTTATAATCTTTGATCGTTTTTATCCCAAATATGATGGAAGCCGAAACAATTTGATGTCCTTCAGAGAAATTGACCTCTATCATTAGTCAAATAGATATTTCTAATCAAAGACTGCAATTAACCTTCTGTTATAAACCAAATGTGTATTTTATCAACCTAATTTTCAAATTAATTCCTAAAAACCCGGACAGTGTGACTCTGTAGATCAACTTTTTGAATTATCTGTGTCCTTGTCGTTCAAATTCAGGATTAGAACTACTGGTCTCCTGCAGTATTTTATATTACTTTATAATTACAAATTATATTTATATTATATATTACGTTAACCATTTAACTGTTCAAAGTTTAACTAATTTCCAAAACTCCTTTATGCTGCTATTTAGGATGTGTGATTGAATTGTCGTCCTATTTTGCTCATCTCCAGGGTCATCTAATTTCTTTGTGCTAAAAAATGTTACATATATATATATTCATGTAACTATCCATTACTATTCATTAATTCTTCGCTGTTTATTTATCTATTTAGTCCTTTATATTTCAATTTGATTCATTTTAGGAGTTATCAACCTAATTTAGTAATCCTTTGTGTGAGTTTGTGCTGTTAATTATGCCAAAATAATGTTTTATTATTCACCGTTCATGAAATTGCCACTGTAGTTATTCTGCTTTGCGTGTGGGACATTTAGTTTAATGTAGCTAGCACAAAATGTGAATTTGGGGCCAAATTAATCATTTTCAACTGTGCTGCTTTAACTTGAACTTCTTGCTCCTATAAGGCTCAGTTTTGCTTCCCATCGCTGCCGCTCAAGCAAACACACACGAACAGTCACGCCTCCAGACAGACACCACAGCAGTGTTTTACACACAGACCCCGAGCCTACACGGATCAGAACCAGAACCTCAGACACACCTCCCGCACACTATTGCAGGACTCCTCGCTCTGGTCCAAGTCAAGTCAAGTCAAGTCAACTTTATTTATAAAGCGCTTTACAAACAGCATAAAGCTGACCAAAGTGCTTAACAAACCAAATTAAAAACAATAAAAACAACAGCAATTTGCTATAATGCTGAAAATAAGTTATGATAAAAGCCTCATAATAAAAGAAATAAAAACAAAACATAAAAACAAGTAATTCAAACTGAATTAAAAGCAACTAAAAACAGATGCACTCTCAAACTGAATTAAAAGCGACTGAGAACAGATGAGTCTTTAATAGCGATTTAAAAGCAGAGAATGAGGGAGCCATCCTAATCTTAATTGGCAGTGTATTCCACAACCTTGGGGCTGCTACGGAGAAAGCTCTGTCTGTCTGACTAACGCTCAAGCCCCTTTGTGCATTTTCTTTCTGGACTAACGCTCAAGCCCCTTTGTGCGTTTTCTTTCTGGACTAACGCTCAAGCCCTTATCATCAACACCAGAGTTGCGTAACATCCTCTGTGTTTATATCTAGAAACAAACAAGATTGTCTCACCAGATCTCCCCAGCTCAGAAGCTTGAGTTCGCAGACCCGGTGGCTCCCTGGCGACGTCAGACCCCAGGCGCCGACCTCCAGCGAAAGCGGGCGCTGCAATGTCCGGTCGGTGGCATCTGGCGTCGACAGCAAAGACCCCCAGGCTCCGCTCGAAGGACCAATTTATTCGTACTGAATTCTCTTGTAATTATTTATTTTTCAATTTTCATTATCTATTCATTTGTTTTTCAAGTTAGGAGCTATTTGCCGAACTAAGTAATTATCCTTACGCGTCATTGACAGTCAGGTGAAACTAGACTATGAATATAAACACAATAAGCATCTCCACAATAGACCGGGTTTTGAAGCAGCATCAGATGACAATGAAACAAATCTACAAGGTACCATTTGAGAGGACATCTGACAGAGTGAAGGAGCTGCGGTACCAGTATGTAAATGTAAGTCAGTTACTGGTGGTCTCTCATTATAACCTTACCTGTAATCACAGTAAGCAGTAGTTCACTTATTTGGTTTCAATACCTCCTTTACCTGATTACAGAATCAGTATTTGCTTCATCTGACTTCAACAATTTCAACAGAAAACCGCAGTTTACTGTATTATACAATTATCATTATGATACTTATATCATACATCATTGTATATTGTTGGTCCTCTGCCATAGTGACAAAACATCTAAACATTTTGTATGGCAGTACTCACACAATGCCAAAGGGACGATGCATTTTGGGGGCACTGACTATTCAGATTAGAAAGGAATGCAGAGATGTGAGCTTTTGCAGGTGAACCATGTTGTTGTGATCAACCATCCAGGTTGATTTTGACAAAAGCACCAAGAATGATGAGAATGTCCGATCTGTGTCGAGAAATGAGCCAAAGCTATTGAGAAGGATCTTTGCCATTTTTGAGACACTGACTGTTTAAATGAGAAAGGGATTTAGATTGAAGCCTGACCTAATAGTTTTGGAAGAGATATGAGCTTTTGCAGGTGAGCTATAGTGTTGTGCTAAACTGTGAGAGTGTTTTGCCAAATGATCTCAGAGGTTTGAGAATGTAATTTCTGTTTCATGAAATGAGCCAAACCAATGGAGAAAAACTGTAAGAAAGAATAGTGAATAGTTACTATAATCTACCCAATGATGTTGCACTGTAAAACTAGAGTGACCCATTAGAATCAGAAATAATCATTAAAACATGGTTTTTCAGTGTTCCACACCTTTAAGCATAATGACTTTACTAATAGATCTGTGAATGTAAAATGACTTCAGTATGTTGTAGGATTTAACAGAGTGGTGAAGGTTAACCTTTGTTCTAGTGATGATTTTCTTTAAATTAAAGGTTGAACATGGAACATGAACACTAGAGCAACATCTAGTGTGTGGAGGCTGTAGCTGCAACAACAGAACAAGGTTTCTAGCCGTCGGGATGCCAGGTTCTCTGCCGATACATGAAGTGAGCAGCCAGCACCGTGTCCAGTGACGACCTAAACTCACTCTGGTTTTAGATCTTTTATGGTCGCTCCTCTTGTGAGAAGGATAACAACATCTTCTGGGCTCAGAAGCAGCTGCTTGACTTGCTGAGTCCGCCATTTTCCACAGGTCCAGCCTCGCTGTGCCGAGCGGACTGTTCACCATTTGGTCTCTCCCAACACGCTTCAGTGGTCGTCCGCTAGCCGGTGGCTACGTTAGCATTAGTTTACTTCAGAGTCGGTGGCTATGTTAGCATTACTTTACTTCAGAGCCGGTGGCTACGTTAGCATCAGTTTACTTCAGAGCTGGTGGCTACGTTAGCATTACTTTACTTCAGAGCCGGTGGCTAAGTTAGCATTACTTTACTTCAGAGCCGGTGGCTATGTTAGCATTACTTTACTTCAGAGCCGGTGGCTACGTTAGCATCAGTTTACTTCAGAGCCGGTGGCTACGTTAGCATTACTTTACTTTAGAGCCGGTGGCTACGTTAGCATTACTTTACTTCAGAGCTGGTGGCTAATTTAGCATTATTTTACTTCAGAGCTGGTGGCTACGTTAGCATTAGTTTACTTTAGAGCCGGTGGCTACGTTAGCATTACTTTACTTTAGAGCCGGTGGCTACGTTAGCATTACTTTACTTCAGAGCTGGTGGCTAATTTAGCATTATTTTACTTCAGAGCTGGTGGCTATGTTAGCATTACTTTACTTCAGAGCCGGTGGCTACGTTAGCATTAGTTTACTTTAGAGCCGGTGGCTACGTTAGCATTACTTTACTTTAGAGCCGGTGGCTACGTTAGCATTACTTTACTTCAGAGCTGGTGGCTAATTTAGCATTATTTTACTTCAGAGCTGGTGGCTATGTTAGCATTACTTTACTTCAGAACCGGTGGCTACGTTAGCATGAGTTTACTTTAGAGCCGGTGGCTACGTTAGCATTACTTTACTTCATCTCCACAGCGTGTCCCCGGCTCCAGCCAAACCTCATAGGGCTTGTGATTGTGTCGTCATCACCGGCTCCCGTTTGGCTCCCTCGGTCAGCAGGTTTAAGTCGGCACTTAAAACTCACCTTTTCAGCCTTGCCTTCCCTCCGTGACAATTTCCATGAAAGTCCAGCACTAGTTTTACTTTTCCTAATTTAGTTTTTATGATTCAGTAGCTCACTTTTTAACACCTTGCACTATCTTGTAGCTTTTTCTGATTTTACATGTGACATTTTAATTTGCTTTTATCAGTTACTGCATTATTTTTTACTCTCGATAGTGCTGTTACTTTTTACTTGTTCTCTTAGTCTGTTAGTTTTTAGTAGGAATTTTTATCTGTGATTTTGTGCTGTTTTTGTTTTTTACCTGATTTCCATGCTTTCACTGTGTTTTGTTGATATGTTCGAGCATTTGGCTCTTTTATGTACAGCAATTTGGTTAGCTGCAATGCTATTTTTAAATGGTGCTTTATAAATAAATTGGTATGGTATGGTATGGCGCGGCCTCCATGTTGGAAGCCTCGTTACTTGTTTCTTGTAACGTCAGACAACAGCGTGGTCAGTCTTGCAGCTTCATTTAATCTATTATTCATTTGATTGATTAATACTCAACTATGGTAAATCGTTGCTGTGTTGTGGGGTGCAACATTATCATGATTGCCAGTGAAAAAAAGGTAAAAAAACGGGCTAACTTTTCACTGTTTTCCTGCTTGGATGCATAACCTGAGATCGTAGCTGTAAGGCGACCAAACATCACTCTCCAGAGTATCCCGGTCTTGATGAGAGTCTATTCTTTGCATTTTCATTCTGGTAAGTTACAGATGATATACGTATTTTTATACATCGTTTCTTTAGTTCAACTCGGACATGCATAGATACACACACACACCGATAGGCTAATGCAGGCGCACTGAAACACAACTTCTTCTGCTACACTTCTTATATGGGATGACAATTTTGACCGTTTATAATGCTGATTTTGTCCACATACTGGTCCCTGGCTTCCCTATGTAACATATCCCGGTAGTCCGTGTCCTTTTCACATAGGGCCTTTAATTCAGGGAACTTTTCTTAAAGGGACACTTTGCAACTTCTTAATATTTTTAAATCATGTTGTTGAGCCAGTATGTGCTTAAATTACCCTTTACATGGTTAATGAAAGGCCACCCAGCCCCTGTTGCCCTCTGTGGCCAGAATATTCCACTTGCAACTTCACAGTTGCCGGTCCGGTCTGTTGGACTTAGAAAAATTCAGCTTGACCTACCTGGCTCTGCAGTCTGCTTCCAGCATGTTTCCTGCATGTTTTAGATCATGAACACGGCTGATTTGTTTGATGTAGTGATGAACCGCTCCTGCAGACACTAATGAAGGCTGAGGAGACATTTCAGCTGGAATCTCCAACAGAAGCAAGATCATTGGGAATGGTTGGGAGTTGATTTTTCACTGCATTTGCTGTGGTCTCTAGTATGAATGAATGCCTTGTGAGTAGTTTTCTGTGGAAAAAAAGCTGTGGCGCTCCTGTTATAGGGAGTTAAAATTTATCGGCGGAGGAGGTCGACGGAATTACAGGATTACTCTTAGGCCTTAATAATAATAATAATATTTAAACATCTCGTCTCTGATTGGCTAAGAGCAACGTGACTATTCCACTGCCTCTGTTCGCTCTTCTTTCTTGGATGAAAAATACAACATTCATGTGTCATTGCCACAAATAACACAAGCCTGAATGTGTTCTTCCATGTTGTGGAGTTGCTAACGGTTAGCTTCTATAGCTGAGACGTGCTCTGCTCTCTCCTGGCTGCAAAATCAATGCAGCCTTCTGCCGTCCCAAGCCATGGTGGGCGGGGCATGAATATGAATTTTTTCATTGACATAGATAAGACTGGCTTCTTTTGACCCACTGGTTTTCCTGTCTATTCATATTGCAGGCGACAGGGCTTGAAGAACATTTTCATGTTCAGCATGTATGTGCAACTCAGTGAACGATTGTATTTCAAACAGAACATGTATTGCAGGTTTCTCAGCACATGAGCCCTTTAAGCATTTGTCTTAGACAGTACAAACCTAAAATATGATTCTTTGTATGATTACAGATGTGTGGGAATCTGTTGCAAGAATGTGGAAAGTCCCAGATTAGAAGACAGCTTGGCTCCTTTGGGTTCATAAACAACACTAATTAGTGCCAGTGGGATTCCAGCAACCAACCTGAAATGGACAAACACAGCTCCCAAACAGCCTGCAACTTTCTGACTTGGTGTGAAAACAGCCTTTTGATAATCAAGGTGCTGATCTTCATTTCATTATCATTACAGGAAGTTTGCAGTTTTGGTCAGCTCTTCATCTTCTGTCTTTAGTTTATAGAGTTCAGGTTGTGTTTTCTGGTCTTTAGCCTTTACCTGAGTTTTATTGTGAGCATAATAAAGATTAATAGATGCACAGTTATTCCCAACAAAAGGAGTCATTGTTTCCACAGGAATCCAGAGGAGGGAAGCTGGGATGGGAGTGATGTGATCATTGAACAGACCTCTGTGAGCATGCAGGGACACATTTCTGATAGCAGCATACATGACTGTGTGCAGATCAGAGACACAACGCTAACAGCCAGTTTTTGGCCATTTTTGTTTCTATGCAAACACAAGACATGCGTTACAACCACTGAGGCCCAGTAGTGACTTGACTTTTGCACACTGCGAGGTTAAAGACCGATCTTTAGTCTTCCCAGTGTCTGACTTGTGCAGGCATCTTCTCTGAGGGTTTGAATCCACTCGTGGTTCACTTGAACTTTCTAACTATCAAAATAAAAGCATGCGTGCTCATTGAGGTCAGTAAATGGCTTAAATCATTCCTGCTGCTGGGCGCTGCATGTAGATGTTCCTGCAGCTTGTCCGGTCTTTGCTGCAGTAGCGTGTTTCCCGCGATGCCCACAGAGAGTTTTGCAGCTAAAACTGCCATAAAATAAAAGTCTCTACAGAGAGAATGAACATTTTCAGCTGAAGGTAAATGATATTACTGAAGTGTTTCCCATCACCGAGTTCAACAGCAATTCAAATCATTCAGTAGGAAAAAACGAATAATTTGTCCGTGCCCAGGCTATACCTTTTAATACACTGATGGGATTTTTGATGAGAAAAGGCTGCGTGGGACGATCCATAACGGACTCGTCTCAGGGCTTCCACCACATTTACATGTCAGAGCTGCCTTTTTCTAATTTTACTGACATGCTTCAATTTCCCAGACCCATCTGCACCCCCCACCCCCCACTGCCACAACAACGCAGCGAGTCATTTCCATTTGACTTTTCTCTTATCTGCACAGAAAAAAAGCATTTCCATCTACTAGCCGGCGGGTGTTCATGTGAAAGCAGGGTTTAAATTTTATGTGGCGGGGCCACATTTAAACATTTGACCAGCGTTTGTTCTCCTGGCTGCATGTAGAAAAGTGATGAAAGATACGGGACCAAATGTCACAGAAGAAATGGCTTTGGCCATGAATGTTTCATTCAGCCCCGTGTCGCACTGATCACATTTATACAATAGAAAATGTAAATGTATGCAGAGCGCTCAAAAACACTATATTTTATGACCTTCTATAAAGGAGGGTAAAATTACTTTCCATCCAAATAAAGTAGAAAAGGAGCAGAAATGTAATAGGAGTGGGGAATAGAGGAGGGAGCTAGAAGGTGATATTCACTTAACCTGCAGGCTGCAGCGCCTCACCGACTCTAACCTGCACAGATTTATGCCCCTCGCGGTGGGGCCTGTCTCCGCTGGCCGCTACCTGGATAAATAAAACCGAGCTTGGTCTGTCGCTCTGAGAGACCCATCCAAACATAGGCAGAGGTTGGGTTTTTAAATGTTAATGTCATTCAGATTTATGGGAGGTAGTTGTGGAGGGTAGGGTGAGCTGGATATTGTTTATGCCATTGGAATACACACAAACAAAAGTGTTTGCCCCTGAGCCTCTGCTGCTGCTGCTGCTGCTGCTGCACAAAAAGGTTGTTTTGGGTTTTTTCCCCAGCTTGGTTGTTTTTGTATAGATGGTAAAATAGGGCAGAGACGGCTTCTGTCCAGTGGAGTCGGAGCAGGAAGGCAGAGATGGAGAACACTGGCATGAAAGCCAAGTGTATTAATTCTGCTGCTGTGCTGTGATGGACTCGGTAACATGCAGGCTCACTTTCTATGCCAAAGGCTAGGCGAAGACTCACAGGAGAGGACTGTCTGACTCGCTTTCAATGTTAAACTGTAAAAATAAAACAATCCCTCCTGCTTTACTCGCAGCCCTTCAGCACAGTCTGTGCGCTCCGGCCTCCTCTCCCTCGGCGTGTGTGTTCAACAGTCGATACAGTATAAATTAGAGGAGCCCTCCGTGTGGAGCAAATGTGTATTAAATCACGTTAATTGATTAGATTGGGTTCACTAGAGGACAACTGTGGACTGCACTCAGTCCTTAGCTGTCCTGTTAAAGTGGTTCCCATCTTCTCAGGTGGTGACCTGAGCACCTACACTCACTATTAATCCACCTTCATTTTCATCACGGCTGTGGCTCTCGATCACCTGCTTCTCCACTCCTCCATGTGCACCGTGCTGTGTTCACGCTGCAGCTCAGTCACATTTCTTTCTGTAAAGCGTTGTTTGCTGCAGGTGAGACATGCAACACATCAGGACAACTTTTTAAAAGTCATCTTTATGCATGCATGTCTGATTTTTATATGCATAAATCCATCCCCCTCCCTATCACAGAGGTAAGAGAACCAGGAGGTAAATCCAGTGGAGCTTCGCTCCTCCTGAGGGATCCTGAGGTGTCCCCTGGAGGGTCTGGCCCAGAGTCTTATCCCAGTGGAAGGTACCCAGAATATCTCCAGAAGAAGACAACCAGGATGTACTCCGATGTAATGCCTGAACCAGCTGACTATACAGCACGATGAGTAGCAGCAGCAGCAGCAGCTCTCCTTTGAGCTCCACCCAGACGATGGAGCTCCAGACCCCTAAGGCTGAGCCTGGCCACCCTCAGGAGGAAGCACACTTCAGCTGCTTATATCCATAGGTCCTGGTCCAAATCTCATGCTGTGAGGGTTGGAATGTAGCCAGGCCAGTAAAATGACAACTCAGCTTTTGGTTCAGCTCCTTCTGACGTGACCACAACAGGGTTCGGGTTAGAGTACCTAACCCAGAGAGTGGATTCACACTTTAAAGTCAAATGTTCTTTAAATTCTAAAAAATCGGAAGAAAACTTAACAGTTTTATTTAGTTTATTAGTTTAGAGTTTCACAGAGGGTATTATTAAACACCTGAGAGATGATCTAAGATCAGGTTTTACATTCATTCTAATCCAAACACAAAACCACTGAAGGTGCAAGAAAAACACACAGTTTTGGTCCCAGACACTGATGTCAAACATTTCACTTTGACTAAAACAAACACGTCCGTGACAACGAGCCCAATAACCTCATAACCTTTAACATCACCTGATAAACTTTGACATAACAGGAAAAGTGATTAAATATCAAACAAATGGTTTCTATCTAGAATTCTAAACGTTTAAATTCCACTCTAACTTAACTGACTAGGGTTCGGTTCAACTTACATGAAGTCATTATTTTTTCAGTTCATTAAAGCACCAATCATCACCACAGCAAAGCAAAGCAGGCGGGTCCAAGTCACAACTCTACCAGGTGATCAGCAGGTGCTAAAGCCCTTCCTAACACTAGCTGTTTAAATATTTAAACCAGGTCTAACTGTTGTGTTTCTGCGCCCTCGGTTTACCACTACACTTGTTCCTGCCAGCCAGTGAGAGGGAGCGGAGAGAATAACAATTGGCTGAAAGGATGTCATGGGGTCAGCTGGTCAGACAGCGAGGGCTAACACCGAGACTCACCCGGCAAACCGAGCGACAGATAGAGGGCAGAGGCATCGGATCAAAGACAACCAGCCCAACGAGGGGCAGGCATGGAGGCGAGCCAGAGCGAGGAGGAGGAGGAGGAGGAGGAGGAGGCACTCGGCGCAGAAAACTGCTCAGAAATAAATGTGGAAAACAGATGGAACAGCTGAGATTAAAGGAACAATACACACGCAAATATTTGGATGGTGGGCATGCTGCAGAGTTCACTTTGTTCTTTTGGGGTAAATCTGTCCATGCAGACCATTTGGGGCCACGTTGGTGTGAGTTCTCTGCTGAAACTGGATAACAGCAAGCAAACCTTCTGTGTAAAGTTCAGATTCTGATAGTAAACACAAACATTACTACAAGTGTTGAAGTCTCCTGAAACACCAGCTTGGGAAGTGTTTTCATTAGAAAAGCGTTTTCATGAACTACGAAGGAAATCGTTTTATTTCACCAGGTGAAGTCTCAAAGGTAAAAACTTTTCTTACTTTGTTCATCCTTGAAAGGCTAAATCTTGTTCCTGTGACTCGTGGTGAAAGTTTACAAACGACTTCACCTCATTAAAAAATCAACGAGTCATGCTGATTTAAACTTTGAGCCACTTTGGTAGCTGTTCCCTGAGTATTAGCGTTGGTATAGAGGCCCCTTTAGAAAAGCCAGAGAGCACGATGCCATCACGTCAGTGGAAGGATTTAACTTACAAGTGATGACATCATTAGCTGAGTAGAACAACAGAGAGGTGAGTGAGTTTTATAAGGCAGCAAACTCATTCTGGATGCAGTCGTGTTTTCTTGTGTCAGATCGCATAACAGCTCGGTGCTTTGCCTCACTCAGGATGCTGCGTCTCCGTGTAACATGCATGCACATGAGTGAAGCTGCAACTCCTCTGTGTAAATGCATCTGCAGTGTGTGTGTGTGTGTGTTTCATTGTCCTGTTCCCTGCTGTGAAAGTTGATGGGGTTTCCCACCGAGAACGTGTGAAATGATCCTGGCGAGTTATTTGTGTGTGAGAAAGAGTGAGTTTGACTTTGCTGTGTAACCCCACATTCTCTGAGTATTGCATGCGTGTGTGTTGTGCTGGAGCAGCGGAGACGGGAAGCGACTGATTGAAAGCCCAGGCGATGAGGACTCATGCTGAGGCTCTTATTTTACCTCACAACCGCTTCCAAACCCGTTTGATTGCTGCTGTGTGACTCGTTTCAGTGCCTGTCAGTTTTTCTACGCTCTACTGGTCAAACATTCTTCTTCTCTCCTGATGTTGGAAAACATTAATCTCAGTTATAGTTTTTAAGATAAAAACCCAGCCATTTTCTTGGTGTGAATATGAGCTTTTCAGTGGAGTTTAAAGGGTCCTAAAATGACTCTGAAGATGAGCCCAGACATGAAGAAGTGTCCTCAGCAGCAGGAAGAGTGAGAAGTCCTGCAACAGATGGTGAGGCCCCACTGAGCCCTGGTCTCACCATCTTGGAGTCAGTCTGGAATTACATGAAGAGACAGAAATGATCCAGACAGCCTAAACGACGGCAGCGGCTCGGCTCTCTACGCGCTCTCCGTAACCGTAGTGATCTCATTTGATTCTGGGAACAGGTCCGTATTTTGGAATTCTGGGTCAAACCTGAAATATGGAAAAAGTCGCCCAAACATCAATTACTGACACGAGGAAAACCAAGCACGGCCAGTAAGAGACCTGAGGACGCAACCAGCTTGAGACAGACCAACAGCAAAACCAAATGACCCACATAGAGAGAGCCTCAGAGCTGGACGAGCCTCCAATTAGTGACAAACAGCATCGATGGAGCTCCAATATTCAGGACAATGTCAAAAAATATAGAAATGCAAAAAAGGCGCTGCATTATCCCAGCCGAAGTAAGAAGAAGAGAAGCAGCAACTTCTGCACACACGGAGCTGAGGGGGATGAGGATATCTGGCAAGAGCATCCACGAGACCTCTACGATGCTCTGGTAAACGTTTACCCTCTTACAGGTTTGACCTAGAAACCAGTAGTAAAACAAATGGAACCTAACCTTGGTGATAAACAGTAATGGGTCTCTCACATCGCTGTGGAGGTTACTGTCCCATGCTTCCTGACACAATAGTTTTAATTCAGCCACATTGGAGGGTTTTCCATATAAGCCTGTTTAAGTTGAAAGGGCAGGCCTTCTCCTTCAGGATCTTCTGCTAGGATTTCATGGTTCTATGCAGTAGAAGTAGTAGTAGTCCCAGTCCAGAAGCAGTAAAGCAGCCCCAGACCCCACCATGCCTGAGTGTTGGTACTGTGTTTTTCTAGACTGCAGTGTTAGTCGTACACTAGATGTGACAGGACACACACCTCCCAGAAAGTTCCTCTTTAGTCTTGTCTGTCCAGGGATATTCTCCGTAAAGTCTTGGAGATCATCAAGATGTGAGGAAGTCTGTTGGGACTTTCCCATGATGGCCATTGTTGTCCCCTCATCTCTCCATTCTTATTGTCTGACCTTGACCTTGCCAAGTGAGGCCTGCAGCGCCTTAAGCCCGGGCCACAACGTGCACGTTTCAGCTGTCGCACAGGACCGCCTCCACGTGCCGCTGTGAGGACTCTAGAGTCTAGAGAGGTGGCACACCGTGCAGCCTAAGATTTCAGTGAGCCAAACTGCACGGCATCTCGCTGTAGCAGCACACCCTAACATCACAAGCATGCTCGCCAACAAGCCCTAAAAGCTGACAGATAACAATGGAGAGAGAAAAGCGCTAGCGTTGACACTCTGTACTGAACTCCAAATAGGAGGGGTCCACATGTTCTTGCGTGTAGCCTCCACTGTTGCTAACGTTGCTAATGCTACTCTCGTGTTGCACTCTTGTCACTAGTTTGTCATGTGACTCTCTGGGTGCATTTTCATTGGTCGTTTGCAGACGGGAGTGGTAGGATCTCTGACTCTGCTTGAAGACTGTTGGAGGCTGAATTTGGTCGTGAGAGTGCTCGATAAGCTGTCACGCTGGAGGGACGCAGACCTGCAAATCACCCTCACGTTCACCTTTTTGTCACGATTCTGTTCACGATGAGAGATTTTTTTCTGCTGTGTGGTTTTTTAGATCGTTTAGCCTATTTCAGGTTCTGTTGAAGAGACTTTTAATTCTACAGGTCTGGATGTAATCAAGTCTGAGTCACGTGGTTAATTACCATTACAGTTTTTTACAGACGCTAGGACCCATTTCTCAATACTTAGGTCACGTTTGCAAAACTCTACACACAGTTCTCCTAACTGACTTTCAGCTTAGCAAAGCAGTTCATTTCACATTCAAAATGCACTACAACCACCAAAACACTTCAATCAGGTCTCAAATCAACCCATTCTTCCAGAACACTAGCAAAGGTTGACAGCCGACAAACACACTCTGTCACCCACAAAACAATGACCTAAAAAACACTAACCACATGTAGCATTACATTTTCTGAACAAGGACACATCTCTGTTTATAATTGCAATATATGTTACTGGAATGAATCAGACATGATGCAGAATTTGTCAATGTTTTATGTTGTTTATTTATTTATTTATTTATTTTTTGCACTAAGTAATTCCAAAACACAAGAATACAAGTTACCTGTTGGTTTGCTGGACAACTCTAACTATAGATGCCACTGCAGAGCGTTGCAGATCTGGCTGCACTCTCTGACCAGCCTCTCTCATTGAGAGACCATGATGTACTACATCAGGGGTTCCCAAATTGGGGGTCCCCACAAGATTGCAAGGGGTCCCCACAATTTTGTCTTTGCTGAGGTTGTGAGGTTAGCAAGATTTTATTTGTAAAAATGACATTTATAAAATCCCAATAACACACCCTACAGTATAATCAGAACTCCATAGAAAAGTTAGAACTCTGTATGTCTGTGTGGCAAGGTGGACAAAACAAGGTCCTGGGCAGGATTTGAACCTCAGACCTCTGGGTGAGAGTCATGTGCGTTAACCAGTCAGCCAAAGGGATATCCCTGTGGCCAAGCAGCCCAGGCGCATGGTCAATCGGGATACAGTGACGGCATGCTCACCCTGTCACATCTGTAGAAAGTTAGTAAATGATCACATTTACAGTAATGTGTTTATGTGTGAAGAAGTTGGGTTTGGGGGTCCTGGCTTGTCTTGGACATGGGCAAGGGGGTCCTTATAGTAAAGAAAATAAAATGGGAACCCCTGTACTACATGATCACTTACAGTAGCTCTGATCTCATCTGAGACTACAGCTCTTGATCTTCCTCGTATTCTTCTTCCACCACGCATACGTATTCCTCGCCCTCTCCAGCCTCTCTTCTTCCTCTTTCAGCCACTTCTCTATTCTGGCTGGGTCCATGTTTACATCCCAATACAAACCTATTCAGCAGTTGTCTCCTTTTGTAATGAAATAGAAAGAGTAACACCTGCAGATGTTCATCTATGAGAATCAGCTGTGGCTGGTTAAACTGCATTTTTAGATTTAAAATATGTTACAATAAAATATTGCTGTTGAATTTTGCTCTTATTCAGTTTTGCATCATGTTATTGTTTTGAACATAAGTTTAACAGTTTTGTAAACAGTATGTAAGCACGTGCAAAATGGCCTGTTGGTACAATGATTTTTGGCAGTTGTTGTGTCTGAGTGAGAAAAGAATTCATGACATTTGAGAGATGTAGTCATTGAATGCATTTTGTGCCAAACAATGATAATTGATCCTCAGTTTAGCCCACATAGACTTCTGTTGTGCTCACTGTGTGAAGAGTTTTGCAAACGTGACCTAAGTATTGAGAAATGTGTGTGTGTTTGTGTGTGTGTGTGTGTGTGTGTGTGTGTGTGTGTGTGTGTGTGTGTGTGTGTGTGTGTGTGTGTGTGTGTGTGTGTGTGTGTGTGTGTGTGTGTGTGTGTGTGTTGTGTGTGTGTGTGTGTGTGTGTGTGTGTGTGTGTGTGTGTGTGTGTGTGTGTGCATGTGTGTGTGTGCATGTGTGTGTGTGCATGTGTGTGTGTGTTTGTGTGCGTGTGTGCGTGTGTTTGTGTGTGTGTGTGTGTTTGTGTGTGTGTGTGTGTGTGTGTGTGTGTGCGTTCGTGTGGGCGCGTGTGTGTGTGTGTGTGCATGTGTGTGTGTGTGTTTGTGTGTGTGTGTGTGTGTGTGTGTGCATGTGTGTGTGTGCTGTGTGTGTGTGTGTGTGTGTGTGTGTGTGTGTGTGTGTGTGTGTGTGTGTGTGTGTGTGTGTGTGTGTGTGTGTGTGTGTGTGTGTGTGTGTGTGTGTGTGTGTGTGTGCATGTGTGTGCGTGCATGTGTGTGTGTGTGTGTGTGTGTGTGGTTGTGTGTGTGTGTGTGTGTGTGTGTGTGTGTGTGTGTGTGTGTGTGTGTGTGTGTGTGTGTGTGTGTGTGTGTGTGTGTGTGTGTGTGTGTGTGTGTGCATGTGTGTGTGTGCATGTGTGTGTGTGTGTGTGTGTGTGTGTGTGTGTGTGTGTGTGTGTGTGTGTGTGTGTGTGTGTGTGTGTGTGTGTGTGTGTTTGTGTGTGTGTGCATGTGTGTGTGTGCATGTGTGTGTGTGCATGTGTGTGTGTTTCTTCAGTTGGACTACAAACCTGTGTTTTGGCGTCCACGCTCCATCTTTTCTGTGATGTTTACTCAAGGAGTTCAAATATAATTCCTTCTGCATGTCTCAGAAGAGTGGATGGAGGGATTGAGTTTCACATTGTGTTTCCCTCCGTGAGTGAACTGTGGCTGCAGAAGGTGTTCAGCGTTTCCATTGTGTGGAGAGTCTATGGATGCATGTTTTATCTTCTGTCACCGAGCTTTCAGAGCCGAGCTCCGCCTTCCAATGATTTACTGTCACACAGAAGCGAGGGAGTGTGTGTGGCTGCTCCAACTGAAGCTGATGTGAGAGGATAAAGATGCTCAGAGAAAAAAATAACTGTGTCCTGAAAATTCAAATTTAATGGAAATTTTCCTGTGCTGACTATTCAGACTTTTAAAAAATGTCATCTGGCAAAGTGAAGTCAAAGTCCTCATGACAGACGTTCATCTAATTTCATGCTCATAAAAAACCTGAAAGATCTATAATTCTTTATAACAAAACTTCTTTTTCCATTTCTATATTAGCACAGCTCTGTTATTGTACAATTAATGGGTTTGACCAATCTTTCACTAGACTGAAGGACAGAGGGACAGAAATGATGTCACCCAGACACAAAACTGCTGAATGGGGAATAACAGGAAGACTACAAGGTCGCTGTGACAGCAGTCACCATTTTACTGGGATTAACCCTCAAATAAAACTTACTGGAACAGAAAAGAAACAGAGTTCTGTTCAGAGAGAATCAGACAAAGTTCATGTTTTCAGCCAGAGGTGGAAGCCAGAAGCTGCTCATGCAGCTCCAGCAGGCTGCGTGCAGCTTAAGTTTACCTCCATGTAAACTAACGGGACAATCATGACTTTCTTTGATTTGAGAGTAAATGGAACATTCAGGTGAAACTCAATTAGAACAAGGTGCAAAAGTTCATTTAAGTCAATAATTCAACTTAAAAGGTGAAACTAATCTATGAGACAGACTCATTCAATCCAGATGTTTCAGCCTTTATTTGTTTATAATTATGATGATTCTGGCTACAGCTGATGACAACCCCACGTTCAACATCTCAGATGATTAGAATACACTAGAAACACTTTATAATAAGGGTCACTTTATTAACATTGCTTAGTGCATTATTAAGCATTAATAAACTATTAAATAAAGTATTAAAAACTGATTAATATTATGTTACACATAACAATATTATGAATGTTAATAAAGGGTTACTTTGTTTATTAATGCACTAAGTAATGTTAATAAAGAGACCCTTATTGTAACATGTTACCCAATATTGTGAAAAGGTTCAACATTCTAGACTCAAGGTGTCACACTCTAATCAGCTGATGAATCCAGAACACCTGCAGAGGGTTCCTGAGCCTTTAGATGGTCTCTCAGTCTGAGCTGGATTACTGACATAAATGAACTTTTGCACCAGATTCTAGTTTTTACTGTTTCACCTGTACACAACAAGACAAGACAAATTTACAAGCAACAAAACAGCAGATCTATTAAAACACTTCAATGTTAGACAAAAGGATCACACAACAAATCACCCTAAAATAAAAATAACCCTACTATAGCATAAAATTATATATGCTTGTTTTTTGTTCAATTATTTTAATGTCAACACCAAAACCACATTAATAATTATTTCTTTGCATTTTTTAATTAGTTTGGAGCAGTATTTGTGATTTTTAACTTTTGAGCTAAACATCCCTAGATTTTTTGTTTTTAATTTTTTTTTGTAATTTGTAACCTAATTTGTTTGTTGAGTGTTTTGGTTTAGTTTAGCTTAGTTTACCTTAGTTTAGTTTAGCTTCGTTTAGTTTACCTTAGCTTAGTTCAGTTTAACTTAGTTTAGGTTTGTTTAGCTTAGCTTAGTTTACCTTAGCTTAGTTTAGTTATGCTTAGTTTAGTTTTGTTTAGCTTAGCTTAGCTTAACTTAGCTTAGCTTAGTTTAGCTTAGTTTAGTTTTGTTAAGCTTAGCTTAGTTTAGCTTAGCTTAGTAACCCTGACCAGGAACAAGGACTCCTTCAAAATAAGGCAAGGCAGCTTAATTTAGCACATTTCATTCACAAAAGCAATTCACTGTGCTGGAAGCGTCTCCAACACATACCTCAAGACATCTCAGCTAATGAAAACAGTTTTACCAGAAAACATTAATAAATTGTTTTTGCAAGCTTCAGATATTATCAGACATGTTTCAGATTTTTACTGCAAATCATTCAAGTAAGTGATCTGATTTCTGATTTATCTTTTTTGTAGAAATAGTAATTCAACATGTTTTTTGACATTTAGACTTTAAAATCAACGCTTCATTTTTACTTATCAGTTGCCCTAACACTGTTGTAGAAGACAAATTCAAACTAAAACGCAAAAATGGCCGGACCAGTGATCCAAACATCAACAAAGAAGCTTTGATTACACAAACAGGCACTTTATCTAACGTAGCATCCTACAAGTGATATATTTTACTGCTTGCATGTATTTAAATGTTTGTATATAAAAATTTCCTCCAAATTAGTTCAACGTTATTACCAACAGAGACACAAAAAACACCCAGAAAACACAGCGTTAAATTTAGTAATATTTTTAATGAATACAGCCGATCCTGCAGGAAATAAATGTAGTAGGAAACATAGCACACGTGCCATTGTGGGTTTTATGCTTAGATGCTTTAAAACGGTTTGTGACCGTGTCGCTCCACACATGCTGCATGTAAAACATCCAACACTGTAACTAAGTGTATTCAGATTTCTGCTTCCAGACAAGATCTCTGTTGGTTTGACGGAGCCAACATGAGCTCTTCCTCTGTGGTTCCCAGAGAATCAGATACACCGCCCAGCCCCCATGAAGGAGATTACACAAATTTATGCAAAGCTTGTAAATGATTTATAGTGCGGAGTGCAACAAAGGCCTTTTTTTTTACAACACAGCATACAAGATGAGTGAAAAAGCAGGAGAAATTCAGACCTGCAGCGATCTTCACATGCAACATACCCCACAGTGGTGCAACTAGAGACAAGCTGCTGATTTTGAGAATTAAAATAAATAGATAATCACTCGTGATTTGTATTTAGCGGGGGAACAGAGGGGAGTGTGTGCCTGCAACAGTGACTCTGACATGCACGCAGGCAGCAGAGTGGAGCTCCATTCAGGACCACAGCACTCACTGCTAGCCTTGGGTCTATGTATAGAGGGAGCTTTTAAAGCACTCTGAAGCCTTGTGCTCAGTGAAGAAAGCAGTGTGTGTGTGTGTGTGTGTGTGTGTGTTTATGTTTGCATAAGTGCCCGTATGTTATTTTATGATAAAAGGCATAAATGTGGTTGAGCTCTTTCCACCTCCCATGGCACCGTCGCCCCTGTAGCCCGGGGATCCGGAGTGTGGCCGCGTTTATGCACTATTCATAAAGACTACTGTGTCTGGGAGGAATGGGATCATTATTCCCAGGCAATAATGGCACATATTTGTTTGGTGGTGTAGTAGTGATGGGTGTGAATGCATGTGTGTGCGTGCATGAGGGCAACATGAAGCAGAAAATGTCTTTAGATCTTCACTGTCATGCAGTCAGTTAAAGGTCGTGTTGTTCAACTGCTCATGTTGGCTGAATTATACAGGAATGATTACAGGGTCCAATGAATGTAAATCATACTAACACGTCCAGCTTTCTTCTCCATATATTTAAAAACAAGTTGGGTTATTTTTAGGAATAAGCTGTATAAATACAAAGTTTGACTTGGATTAAATATTCTATTCATTTATCTTTCATAAAAGTGTAAAATAACATTAACATTACATTTTAAAAACTTTAATATTTAAATTATTTGAATATACTCTGTTTCTATGTGAAATATGCATTTGTAACCACGGCAACCAATGACATACTGTGCTACAAAATGAAGCTGTCATTTTGTTTCTTTAGTCTGATTTTCATCCGTGAACCCAAAGAAACATCAAATGGGGAAGCAAATCATTTTGTTGCTATGGCGACCCTAACATTCTGTTTTAAACTAATGTTACCATTGAGTAACTTGAAAAACAATAAATAATGTAGGTGGTACAGGATGGTCATCGCTGGTTCTATTTAATGAATATGAATTTTGAATTGGAATGCAGCCATTCAATGTTGCTTATATGATCATGACCTGTAAGCCACGTTTGTTGGAACACAACAGTTTACCCAGATCTACCATTTCTATGTTCCTTGATAGCAAACATGCATGTAGTATGTTTTGGAATCGTTTCATTGGTGGACATTCTACACTTTAATTACCTGCACAGGTGATTACCACATCACATGCTCCCATGCAACAAACATTTTAATCCAAAAGTTTTAAATTGTCCTTAAAAATGTTCACATTGCACAAGTGTAACACTAATGCACACGGCCCTTTAGGCCCACCTCCACCACCTCCTGTGTTAGCTCAGACACAAATCCACTGAGAACAGAAGTCCCACAAGCAGCAGGTGACATTTTCTCCTTTAAGGGTGCAGGAAGGAAGTTAAGACGCAGGCTAATGTCATGGCAGGTCAAAGGTTTGATGGTTCAGGGATTTTTACCCTGACCCTGACTGTGTTGTCCCCCAGAGTTTTATTAAACCTGTCCCCTTCGGTCCCCCTCTACCAGGAGAAGGGTCCGCCCCCGCTGGACCAAAGCTTGGGAAGCCGGCTTCAGGTCAGTGGTCACCTCGAGTCCTGAAAACTTCCATTGGTGACCAATGGACTGTGACCACCCTGCCTCCCCCCTTCACTTCTACCTCAAATCTATAATGTGACCAGGTGCTGAGCCCCCCCACCCCCTGTCAGCCCTTCTCCTCCCTCCACCCCTCCACCCCTGGCCTTCAGACAGCATTGTCTGTGCAAACAATGGCGTCATTGTTGCCTCAAGGTGGCGTATTGTGAAGGGTGTTCACGGGGGCTGCAGAGGTGACCCTGACATTGTAACTCAGTATGCCCTCACCCCGCCTCACCCACCCAGAAGCACACTCACACATGGTCGTCTTCGCTTCCCAAACTTTGCTGCTTCGTCACGGCTTCAGGTCACAAGGGACATCCAAGGTCGGCTGCAGAAGAAACATTCAGAAAGCATCCAGCACACAATGCTGCTGCTGTTTAAAGAGACTCATTATTCAGCATTTACAGATGTGATTTAAATGAAATCAAACCTTTGAGTCTCTGGGCTCCGTCGAGGAGCACGAGTCGCTGGTGACGGCGAGATTCAGAGAAAACTCAGCTGGCACCTTTCTTACCTCAGCCGCGCTGATTTGGTCATTTGTTTAAACAAGTTCACTGGAGTGTAAAAATGAAATGAAATGATTGATGACTCAACTCACAGCTTCATAAAGCTTTAAACGTCTACATGGAAAACAGACGGGAGCACATATTGATGATGTTGGTCACCAAAGATGAAAAGGAAGTAATTCTTAAAATAAAAACAACAAAAATAAAGAGTGTAGCAGTAAACCATCTTCTTTCATTTCCATTAGTTTTTTTCTTTATAGTGAAAACACTGCAGGCACAGACAAACGTTCAAGCTATCTAAGCTAGGCTAATCCAACGATAAATGTATTTATGGCCGTCGCCGCCCGCCACGGTAACAGACTGTGAATTCAACCTGCTTGCTGGCAGGATACATTTAAGATACTCAGATTTCTGTTTTTGTTCTTTCTTATATTTTCAAATAAAAACTGGTGAAATTTCTGTTAAACGTTTTTAATTCAAAGCCCTGAAATAGAAAAACCTGATCATTCCAGCCTGTTTCTGTGTTAACCCGTCCGCTCTGACTGGTTTTATTGATGTAATATTAAATAAACTTCTCCTGCTTCCACTGGTTCTTCTTCCAGCTTCACCTTCAGGGTCTGGGCAGATCCCGCCAAAGACGTGCTATAATCTAGAGACTTTAAACCAGAGAATCTGCCTTTTATGTCCAGTTACATGTAAGATAAGTAGTTCACGAGCTAGTTTAGTCCTTGTTATTCTTCTTCATAGAAAGAGTTCAAATGCAAAACCCTCTCACACCCTTGTCTTCTGTCCAGAGTCAGAACTAAAGTCATTTAGAAAGAACTCAGACGGCTTTAACTCTGGCATGAACACCACTGCTGTTTTTGTGATAAGGCTCAGTGTTGAAGGGAATTTAAAACCAACTTCAGGTTCATTTGCTTTCCACCCTGCAGGATCCTCCGGAACTTTTTATTTTATTGTCTGTCTAATCCAGCGTTTCCCGTCTGCTGGTGTCTCAGTCTGTAACACTCGGGTGTGGATGGATAACCCATCTGCCCCTCTCCTGTCTGAATACCACGCTATCATCTTACGCACACACACACACACACACACACACACACACACACTGCTCAATGTCTGCCTGCACAGTTCCGTCTTATAGAGGGAAACAGATTCGCCTTTGTTGAGATGGATCTTGCTGGTGTGTAGTATGAGGATTGCATCAACACACTGACACTAGTCATGCAATCTGCTGGGTTCCTTATATAGGAAACTTTTTTACTGATTGGCTTAATGAACTGAACTGTACTGGAATGTTTACTTTGTGAAGAGCCTTGAGACGACTCTTGTCGTGATTTGGCGCTATAGAAATAAACTGAATTGAATTGTGTGAGTGGTGGTGGGTGGGGGTGTGGGTGGGGGGGGGGTGAAGAGTTGTGGCACTTCCTGTGTCAATACCCCAGAAGAATGACCCAGTATCACATGGCCTTTGGCTTGTAAGAGCATTATTCTACATTTGGTTTTATTGTTTCCAGTTGTATCATCAACTGAAGACGGTTCAGTTCATGTGCATGAGCAAAGCCTTGATTATTTAGATTCTGAGACCAAAGGCTTTACTGCAGCATAACAGAACTTCTTCTCAAAACGTGTTAGAGACACTAACCAAAGAGGACGTGACCTCACTGAGGCACGTTTACATCAGGTATTATACACACTGGAAAGCCTGTCCCGCCGGGTTATGCTCTTCACTGTTAGTGGAAAAAGTCTCTGGTTCTCAAAGACCTACCGGTATGCTGTCTTCAGCACACATTTACCATGCAGTCATCCTGTTTCTTCACAGCTGGTGGGTTTTGCATCTCAAGGAAAAAAGAGAGTACGCGCTGCGCTGTTGCTTTAACAAAAGTAGGGCGGGCATGTCAGGAAAAGTCTAAAAATGTATTCTGATGATCAAAAAACGTGGAAGCCATCGATTTTGCTATTTTAAATTCTGAATAAGAAAAACAAACTTCACAGAAGAAGCTTCACATCCTGAGGATAACGTCTAATTGCTCTTGTGTAGAAAAAGGGCACAGCACACCACCCGACTGTCTAGAATAGAAATCAAGGAAAAAACTGTAAATGTCTTCTTATACTTTTTAAAATAAAAATAGGTCAAATGGTAACTTGGAAAGCATAAAATGACTCAGAAATGAAATAAAAAACTGGTTCCACCCATTGCTGTTAAATCTGGGCTTTAGTGTGCAGAGCGTCCTGTCTCTCATGTACACAGACCCTACTTGATAATGAGATCAAATATGTGGAAAACCATTTGCAACATGACTTGCAATGATGCTAAAGGATGGACTAAAAAGAGATGATCAACAAGTCATGAGCGTTAAATATTCTCCATGGTTACAGAAGTTATGTGATGGATTTGAAAACAGAGGTTAGATCTGCTTTCCCTTCATCTAAACTTTAATATTGTCTCATTAGTGTCCGTGACTAAAACACACCAACAATGAAAGAGAAGAGGGAGGACTCATGTCAACAGGTGTGTGACCTCATCACAAGGGTCATTGGGGTCACACTGGGTGTAATGGGTGAACTGGGAGGAGATGAGGTCAATAGCTAATTAAAGCTCTGAAACACCAAAAAGGTCAGAGGTCAAATGACATCATGAGGACACGTCAGTGTGTTGTAAAGAGATGAGTATTGAAGTGGACAGTGACCTTTGACCTGCAGTAAAACTGGTGATTAGCTAGTGCAGATCATCAGCTCAGTTCAGCCAGCTCTCCAACCACATGGTCCCCTCTCTGGTGCTATCAGAATGGTTTTGGTTCTTTTACTGGGACACATTTAAGTGTGACCCTCACCTGCACAGGTGCAAGAAAAGCTTTGGTAATCAAATGTTTTATTTATGAATATTACGTTTTTTAATGGTTTGTTATTATTTAAATATGATCATTCACTCTGTTTCCTGCAGGCTGAACATGAAAATAGTCTCCTCCACCTATCTCCTGCATCAGCATCTGATAGATAATAGACTCTAGGTGAAACTCTAGGATTAGAAAATCCTGACAGATCTACGTCACACTGTCACTGAACATTCATGGACTCACCCATCTTGACTCACGACGGGGAAGGCTGTTGTTGGTTTAGCGTCCAGGAAACAGCAGAGAACGTCTGGGCTAGTAGAAGCTAACCGTTAGCATTAGCAACTCCACAGCATGGCATAAACATCACTAATAGAGTCGCGCTGTTGTTAGCCAATCAGAAGCGAGCTGTCAGAAAATCAGGAAATCAGAGTGGAAGCAAAAGGCAGCGATGTCTTTGGGTGTGTCCGAATCCAGGGGCAGGATGCTTGTGAGGACGCATTTTGAGTTCGATTACGTCACAGGGTAGCGACGAGTACTGTCCGAATTCGAAGGATACTCATCTCACGTCCTCATATGCGTCCTCATTCCACCCGAATTTTGAGGATGGGTCTGGTGTATCCTCACGGGCCAAGGCTATCCCAGCATGCTTTGCGCGCCGGCCGTTGGATTCTCAACAAGCAGAAGAAGCAGCTAGCAGCGAAGTTTTAAAAGTAAGTTTGCTTTAAAAATAGTGGTAAAAAACTAAAAAGCTTAAAGCGGTTCTGTTTGTAGGCATTTTTCGTTTGTATATTTGTTTTTTTAAATGTAATTTTAGGCAGAAAAAACCCGAAAATAGCTTGTAAGGCGAGTCCCGTAGTTATTCCTGTGTGTTTCTTTAGTGAATTAAGCTTCTTGTCATTTGTTTTAAGAACAACGATGCAAAGAAGCTGTTTTATTAAGCTCAGAGGTGAAGAGTGAACCTGTTTACGCATGCCCACAGTAGTTCATCTGGTGTTTTGCTGTGAAAAGTAGTTTTACATTCAGGAATTAACACAGTTGACATGTTTTACAGAAGAACAATTAAATAATAGTATGTGTGAAGAATATCATTTTTATTTTCTCATGTAGATAAATGTAAAAGTGTGTTTGTTGCCTTTTTGTAACCTGTGATCTCTGATTTTCTCTGTTTAGGACTGCAAGTGTCCGGGGTCAGGAGAGGCTCACCGCTGCTGATTGACCTGGTTGTCCTCCTGGGAGAGAGGCCTTCCACTATTATTATCATGTTAATGTTGTTTGGTATTTACATTTATTAAAGCAAATACTAATTTATAACTCATTTGATCATTTTATTATTTACAGCTGTTTTTGAACATATTACATGAACAGAAAATGGAAAGATGGTAAGGGGACATAACTATATAATACATGACAATTATTTAAGATCTAAACAAATATGGAACAGTTATGTACAGTTCAAGCAGGATTAAGCTGAGGGACTATTTTCCTGGATCATTTATTTAAACTGAGTGAGCAAGAGGTCTTTGGCAGTGTAGCTGGATCTGCTGCAGAAGGATCCCAGACGTGGATGGAGGGCTGGAACCGAGAGCCGGGGCTGGACGTTTCTGGTCAAAGGGTGGAACATCATACAGGGCGGTCTGCAGAGCTTTGGGATGCTTCCTCTCACTGTCCATCATCCATCTACAGGGATTGCTGGGCTGGCTCAGTCGACGGTTGTCACATCTCTAGGACATATTCAGAAATATGCAATAAGTAGATGGTTTATGGATTCAGTAGTATAACAATTGTGGCTCTAAAACAAATAAAATGACAGTGTTTTTTTTATTATATTGTTTCCTACATAAATGACTTAACTCATTACCTGTAGTTGTGGGTTGATGGTGCCTCCTCCAGGACAGCACCGCTGACTGCCTTCATACCAGCCTCTCTCTCATCATCTGCAACATCTTCAGAAAGAGTTTTTTATTATTAAATTTAATACACACATGTAACCTGCATTACATTGGTTCTGTTTAAAGAAAAGCAGGGAATAATAAAATAAATCTACAGATGATTAACATTTTTAGAAGAGCTCTAAGCATTATTAGTCTTAAGCTGAATAAACAAATGCACAATGAAAACATTTCATTGCTATTTAACTTAAAAAGTTCGTTTTTGATACTTTTACACCAACTTTATGCTCATTAAGAAGTTCTAAGATCAAATTTACATTAGGTGTCCTACTGTATTCAACATTTAAAATGTATTTGGTTTATATTAATTATTTACATGTTAATACTCTATAGTAATGTGTACATTTAACCACCGACCTTTCTGTTGCTTAAAATATACATAAAACTATTTAAATATAAGTCCTAAAAGCTTGTAGACTAAACTAACTTACTTTAAATTACTTTACCTGGAAATGGTTATCCCTCAGCCTTAAGAACAAACGCTGGCACGAATGTGAAGCTGCTGTAGCTCCCTGGACGATTTTCGCTAGCTTAGCTCTTTCCCTTGGCCTGTTAGCTGCCGTAGAGGTGAAGGCTAGACCGTCCGAATTCAGAGCCGCTGACTTCCGGTCTTAGCGGTCTTGCAAGGACCCGGCCTTGCTAGACTGGCAAGGACCCGTCCTCACAAGCATCCTGCCCCTGGATTCGGACACACCCTTTCTCAGCATATTTGTATTACATAAAAACAGCAAAGGAACAAACCCTATCATTGGTATGACCACGGGCTGCTGACTGTTGGCACTGAAGCTCACTGTCATGTAAAACAGCTCAGCCTCCATTAGGTAGAAATCATTACAACGAAAGTTATTTAAAGTATCTGCTAAATGCGTTTATGTTTAGCTGGAATTGGTGCAGAATGACAGCAACAGAGATAATATAAATACTATGGATATATTACATCATTGGAACATGATTGGATGATTGGAATGATCCTGAACGGAAAAAAGTTGGAGGTTCAACACAGAAAGAAATATGGAAATTAGAGAATGTCCATGTTGTCCAAAATTCTTGAATGATCTCCAGCCTACCTGTTTTTGCCACTCCAAATATGTTACACTTGTTTCCAGCAGGTCCTATACAGCATCACCAGCTGGCTGTATTCAGTCTTCCAACAATGTTACAATTTGAATTCTTTACATTTAAGTGTCCTAAACTAAGCTGAGCTAAAGTGAAACTAATTGAGATTTTAAACATGATGCTTATATTCTTTTTGAGGGGGCGCTGTTGTTTTCCTTTAGGGTCGGAGCTTTTGGTGGTGGAAGCAGAATCCTAAGCAAACTCTGGCTCTGATTTAGTACAGACACATCCAACAATAAATACAAGATTTGGGTCAGAATCTGGGTTTTTCTTACAAATCTAGACAGAAAGTAGCACTGCATGCTCCATAGGAGTCTCAGCAGGTCTACCATTAGCTTGATCAGCATTGTTAAGTCAATCATGGTGCTCTATCGGTTTGGTGGGCCAATCACATAGCTCTATCGGTTTGGTGGGCCAATCACAGCACTCTATCGGTTTGGTGGGCCAATCACATAGCTCTATCGGTTTGGTGGGCCAATCACATAGCTCTATCGGTTTGGTGGGCCAATCACATAGCTCTATCGGTTTGGTGGGCCAATCACATAGCTCTATCGGTTTGGTGGGCCAATCACAGGGCTCTATCGGTTTGGTGGGCCAATCACAGCACTCTATCGGTTTGGTGGGCCAATCACAGCACTCTATCGGTTTGGTGGGCCAATCACATAGCTCTATCGGTTTGGTGGGCCAATCACATAGCTCTATCGGTTTGGTGGGCCAATCACATAGCTCTATCGGTTTGGTGGGCCAATCACAGAGCTCTATCGGTGGGCCAATCACAGAGCTCTATCGGTTTGGTGGGCCAATCACAGATTTTATTTCAGTGTATTTCAAAGAAAAAAAAAATCAAGTCAACAATTCTTTGATTGAGAAACGTTCTGAAATGTAGCAGATTGTGACCTCATGGCTACAAGAGAAACACAAACGACCTTTCACCTTTTTTACAAGACCCACCAGACCTCAGCAGGCACGCGTTGACACATGAAATAGAGAATTACTCTCTCAACACCCATATTTTCAGCCTTCCTGCCTTTAAACTGTAAGGTTTCAAAGAAACTTGTGCAAGTGATCAATGGCAATATTACAATCACCTACAAGACAATTAACCTCCATGCCAAGTATGTTTGATGCATTCAATAAGGAATCGGACTGAACCTGAACCAGCTTTATTCAAAGAGGGTCATAAATAATAGTTCTAATATAGACGTTTCCCATTCAAATGATCTATTGTGGTTAAATAGAGTTTTAGAGGGAACGTCTGCATCAGAATTCAGCAGATTCCTATTTGTCAGATCCTTCTAAAAATAATTTAGCACCAGTAAGTATTGGAAAAGAGGAACAAGACTTAACTGTAAAAGTGCAAAAAAGGTACTGAAAATGCAAACTCCATAGAAATAAACAAGAACACAATTCATCTTAACTGTAAAAGGACTGTAAATAGTATCGCTGAGTAACTGTTATCCAACTTTTGTCAAGTAGGCTAAAGGGTTAATGTTCACACTGGTTTTTGGAATAAAAATATGTCAAGAACGTCACATCATCAAAGAAAAAGGTAAAATGTCCACTGAACTCCGAGATGCTGTGATGAAATGTCAGCAGAGCACTAGAGGCTGGACGCAGCTGCTGAGCTCCTGGAAGCTCTGTCAGCAGAAGTGGAGATCACACAGGAAGCAGCTTTGCCGTTTCCTGTTGTGTTTTGGGATCTGAAGGACTAAACCTGCAAGTCTTTAATTTGGGGGCCACAGAGGCTGGCACATATTCAGGCCCACAGCTGGAGTAATGACTTTTATAAATAAAACAGCTGTACAACAAAAAGCATGTTCACCAGCATGAAGACCCCCTTCACAATGACTGCGTTTACATGCAGCTAATAACCCGATCATAACCTGAATACTGGCTGCATGTAAACGTAGTCCCTGGAATAGGATCCTGCTACGTTCTCTGCCAGATGCTGTCCTCTAGTGCTCCCTAAATAAAGGTTTTCCCTTCAATTTATTGTGTCTTAAAGCCCGTTCCCATGACAATATCAGCCTCAACACTCTGTTCTCCATACCTCCACATCCAGCCATCAGTATGATGCCAGCCTGATGCTAGGCTCAGGACTAGGGGTGATCGGGCCTTCTCTGTCTGGTGCCTACACTCTGGAATGAGCTGCCGCTCTTTATTCGACAGTCACCATCACTGCAGGTTTTTAAGAGTCGTTTGAAGACTCATTTTTATCGTTTGGCTTTTATGTGATGTCTTTGATTTTAATTGTTTGTG
Organism: Aphyosemion australe; assembly: GCA_006937985.1. Classification (NCBI taxonomy): domain Eukaryota; kingdom Metazoa; phylum Chordata; class Actinopteri; order Cyprinodontiformes; family Nothobranchiidae; genus Aphyosemion; species Aphyosemion australe. The sequence goes on from SSNS01000380.1 coordinate 559,019, forward strand.
ATTTTACTTTTTAATCTACTTGTTTGTAATGTTGCTTTTAATTTTATTTGTATTCTTCTTTGTGATTTTATGCTGTGTTCAGCGCCTTGGGCCCCCGCAAGGTCGGTGGAAGGCGCTATAGAAATAAAATTTGATTGATTGATTGATGCTGCATCCTGAGACGTCTGAGAGAGTTTTTCCAGTATAGTTTAGGCATGAGGCCACCGGTCAGCCTTGCTTCAGTTTTTGAGGACACGGGTGCACACAGGCTTAGATACACTGCCACCCTAATAAAAACCATCACAGCTGCACTCAAAACCAATGTGGCCCTATCACGCTCTATTACAGGGGTTCCCAAATCAGGGGCCGGGACCCCAAATGGGGTCCCCACAAGATTACAGGGGGTCCCCATATTTTGTCTCTGCTTATGTTGTGAGGTTAGCAAGATTTTATTTGTAAAAATTACACTTATAAAATCCTAATAACACACCCTACAGTATAATCAGAACTCCATATAAAAGTAATAACTCTGTATGTCTGTATAAAGTTTGAAGATTATCACATTTAACGTGTTTATGCATGTAGGAGTTGGGGTTGGGGGTCCTGGCTTGTCTTGGACATGGGCAAGGGGGTCCCCAAAGAAAAAAAATTGGGAACCCCTGCTCTATTACATTCAATGGGAGGCCACTGAGTCCTTAATATCTGCCTTAAGGCCTCTCCAGGAACCTGCAAACACCATCTTCATTCTCAGAGATTTTAACTTGCTGTAGAAGTCACAGATTACTGTAGAAATACATAAAAGTGTACTGTTAATAACTATGATCTCAAAAATGTCATTAGCTTTAATATAAACACCAGAACCCTAACCCACCACCAGTTTCACATTTGAGCTTTACAATAAATTTCACATAAACCTAAATATACATATATACTGTACATATATATATATATATATATATATATATATATATATATATATATATATATATATATATATATATATATACACACTGCTCAAATGAAAGGAACACTTTAAAGAAACACATTAGATGCATCAGATCTCAATATGAAGTTGGATATCTATTCAAATAACGACAGGGCAATGTCTTAGGAACAAAAGGATGCCAAGTCTTTTAATGGAAATAAAAGTGTTCAGCCTACAGAGGGCTCAATTGTGTAGACACCCTAAAATCNNTTTTGTAATTGTTGCCACTTTAGTGCACCTGTCGTTAAGTCCATGAACACCAATACAGCTGAAAGTGATTAACAATGCCCTCAGCTGCTTAATCAACCAGAACATTATCAGACAGGTTTCATTGATTTCATGCCAGGCCCAATAAAAAAGTGTTCCTTTAGTTTTTGTGAGCAGTGTCTATATATATATATATATATATATATATATATATATATATATATATATATATATATATATATATATATATATATATATATATATATATATAAAATTTTTCATAAGCTATTGCTTCTAATGATGGAAGAGATGTTTTACCAGTAGGTGTTACCTGTGAGAATCAAACACACACATACAACAAAGAGAGAGGCTGCAAATGCCTCTGCAGACAGCAGTGCTAGAGCAGTGGGACTGTTGAACACAGCAGCCGTGTGTAGACTGTGCCCTTCGTATAATAGCCTTGCCCCCCCCCCCCCCGGGGAATCTGGAGCCCATCATTGGTTTGGAGCTCATTAAGCCGATTATACCCATAATCTCTCTGATGGCTGGCAGAATAAAGAAGCGCGCTCTAATAATTGCCTGCTTACATGTTGGTTTGTTTGGCCCTGTTGACTGCTTAGATGAGAGACAGAAGGATGCTCTCTGTTACGTGTTCTGGTGAGCATGTACAGACATGAATACATCTGAGAGGGTTACAGCTTTTAACGAGAACTTAGTGATCAAGATTTATACAAAACTAGAGTCAAGCTCACACACACACNCTGCCAGATTGTTTGACTGCTTATCAGAATTGTGTCAAACAGGCAAAATCTGATTTTATGTGCAACCTTGTTTCTGCAAATAGTCACAGGCCACAGGTGCTTTTTAGAGCTTTTAACAGCATTGTGAGTCCTAGCATGGGTAGTAGTCTTATACCTACCCAAAAGCTATGTAACGGTTTTTTTGTCTTTTTTTGTAGGGAATATTTCACAGATTAGGTCTTCCATTTCTATATCTTCTATTTTAGACCCTAGTTGCTTTCCAGCTTGCTTAACATCTTGGTGTCAATTCCAACCTGTCTCTTTAGAGGAATTATCTGACATTGTCCATCATTTGAGACCTTCTCTTTGTCCTCTGGATTGCATTCCTCCTCGCATGTTTAAGCAGGTCTTTGACAGTATTGCTTCTGTTGTGCACAGACTAATCAACTGTTCTCTCACCTCAGGCTGTGTTCCCTTGTGTTTTAAACAAGCTGTGGTGAATCCCCTTTTAAAAAAGCCAAGTCTGGATTCAACTTGCCTTTCTAACTATAGACCTATTTCCAAACTTAGTTTTTTGTCAAAAGTTCTAGAAAAGGTGGTTCATCTCCATTGGTTTTTCTTGCTTTAACACAGTATAATGATGTTACATTTACCTTTAATCACTGACGGTTTCGGCGACTCACTGTCGCCATCTTCAGAGTCACGCCGACTTGACGGCGTCACTTCCGCTGTTTATTTGCAGGCAGTAAGGGGCGTTGCCGCCCCCTACTGCCTGCGCCTTCCTGGTCGATCACCACGTCCCATGAATGATCCAGCGTGTAAACTCCTTCATCCCTATTCATGGTCCTGGGTCCACGTCTCCTTATCTCGATTGCTTCCTTTATCCATCGTCTGTATTTTTGTTGCTCTGTTGTTATGATTTGTGTGCTGTCCCAGTCCATTATATGGTTTTCTCTTGCACAGTGGTCTGTTATGGCTGATTTCCTTATTGTGTTTTCTGCTTCCTCTTTGGCTGCTCTGGTGTGCCTTCGGCTTGTTTCTTTTTCACATTCCTTTTTATGTTCCATTTTGCGTGTGTTGAGTTGTCGTCCTGTCTCTCCTATGTATGTTTTATTGCAGAGTTTGCATGGAATTTTGTAAACCACTCCACATTTGTGTTCCTGTGTTATTGCGTCTTTTGGATGTACTAGTCCTTTTTTGACGGTCATGTATGGTTTTATTGGAGTGTTTATGTTATGTTTTGACATTACATATCTTATTTTTTCTGTTATTCCTCTAATGTATGGTAGGGTTATCGCTGGTTTTGGTTCTGTTCTTTCTTGTTTTCTGGTTCTTTGTTTTAGTTTGTCTTTGTTTACTGTTGTTGTCTGTAGTCTTCCTTGTTTTATTGCCCATGTTGGGTATCCGCAATTTTTTAATGCCTGTCGTATGTGTTTATCTTCTTGGCCTACATCCTCTTCCTCTGTTATCATATTGGCTCGGTGATATAATGTTCTGATTACTGACATTTTGTGAATCACTGGATGTTCTGATGTCCAAAGTAGATACTGATCTGTGTGTGTTGGTTTCCTGTATGTGTTAATGTTGAGAGTCCCTTCTGTTTTCCTGGTTATTTCCATGTCCATGAATGTGATGCTGCCGTCCTTCTCTTCTTCATATGTAAATTTTATGTTGTTTGTTTCATCTATGTTGTTCAAGTGATTTGTTAATATTTGACAGTTTGACAGTTTATTTCCACTTGGCAAATGTCATTCATCACTAGTTCTCAATACAATAATCAACACAATTCTTCCAAGTGAAAAAAGGGGAGGAAGAAGAAAAATCGTATATAACCTACCCCTTCTACTGAATACAGAACAATTTACAAAATGGCCTTAAATACAACCAAGCATACATCTTTCTTTTCTGTGCACCCAATATCACAATTAAATCATATCAATATCCACAGTCATTAACTGATCAAATAATAGGATTTTATCATTTTGTCTTTATAAACTTTCTTAAATTGATCAGTAATTGAACATTTTTTCAAGTCTTCATCCAAGTTATTCCATAATTTTACTCCATATACTGAAATACACATTTATTTTAATGTTGTTCGTGCAAATATTCTCTTAAACTCAGACTTCTTTCTATGTTTTCCATCACTTGGAATCAAAACAAAAAACTTCTGTAAGTTCCCTGGAAGTAACATCTTTTTTGCCTTTAACATAATTAGTAGAGTTTTTAAATTGACCAAATCCCTGAATTTCATAATTTTTGATTGAATAAACAATCTGTTAGTACGTTCTCTCACACCTTCTTTATGTATAATTCTCACAGCTTTCTTCTGTAACAAAAACAAAGGATTAGTATTTGTTTTATATGTATTGCCCCAAACCTCTATACAATAAGTCAAATATGGGACAATTAGTGAATAATATAATATATGAAGTGTTGATGTTTCTAAAACACTTTTTACCTTATTTAAAAGTCCAATACTTTTGCAGAGTTTTTGTTTTATATATTTTATGTGAGATTTCCAATTAAGTTTATGATCCAAAACAACTCCTAAAAATCTTACTTCGTTCACTCTTTCAACTAAAGTACCATCTATGGACAATGTAATAGAATCATCAGTCTTCCTGTTGCCAAAAATCATGAATTTTGTTTTATTCCAATTTATAAATAACTTGTTGTCATTGAACCACTTTTTAAGTTTAGACATCTCACATCCCATTTTTTCCAAAATGATTTTTAAATCATTCCCAGAACAAAATATATTTGTATCATCAGCAAACAATATGAACTGTAATATTTTAGAGGTATCACAAATATCATCAATATACAAATTAAAGGAAAAGTTCGCTTTTTTAGACATTAAGTTTTATGTGTTCCTTCACCCACCCAGTGCTCTGTAAACTTTGACCCATTTCACACACCCCCCCCTGCTCAAAGATTTTCAGGGGAGAAGTGATTCATAAACGTAGTTCTGGCTAGTTTCGGGGGCACTTTATCTGCGCCGTTTAGCCTCACAAAAGGATTAGCCTCTGAAAGCATGGCTAATTTGCATCTCACAAACAAAGAGAAAAAAATTACAACGTCACATTACAACGGGACTATTTTTTGTCATTCGTATCCCTGCGCCGGTCACCGCAGCAGCTAGAACGGGCTCGTGTCTGGCTGCTAATCCTGGCTGTATGAGTGAAACAACAACTTCTAAAGTCACTTAAAAGTAGTTTTTCTTAAATATATCGAGCCATGGTGCGTACCTGCAGGTTCCCGGGTTGTAACAATAAGGATGTTACAGGATCACCTTTTCGGTTTGACACTTTTCCTGCTAAGGACGTTTCTCTAAGGCATCAGTGGCTTTTAGCAATCGGCTACTCCAAGGATACTCGGCTGGAACGAGTCAAAACCTTTCGTTTGTGCAGTGCACACTTCAAAGAGGATGATTACATCAGGAAAAAGTTCGGGAAAAGTGAAAGACTGTTTTTGAAGAGTTCGGCCGTACCAGAAATCTGGGTAAGTTTTGTTTTTAAAAAATGATTT
>SSNS01000380.1:572430-579930 GCA_006937985.1 Aphyosemion australe
CGCAGCTCTCTGATTGGCTGAGAGAGCTCAAGCTTCTCCTTGGTTAACAGAAATACACACCCACACATATTATACATCAACTCGATCGGCTTGGTCTTAGGAACCCATTGGCCCACCCCATCCCCAACATCCCTGCTCTCTGATTGGCTGAGAGATTTAAAGCTTCTTCTGGGTTAACAGAAATACACCCCCAGACATGTTATACATCAAATTGATCGGCTTGGTCTCAGGAAACCAGCCATCCGCCATCCCTGCTCTCTGATTGACCGAGAGAGTTCAAGCTTCTTCCAAGTTAACAGAAATACGCACCCAGACATGTTATACACCAAATCAATCAGCTTGGACTCAGGAAACCAGCCGTCCACCATCCCTGGTCTTTGATTGGCCGCGAAAGTTTTGAAACTTTAAAGTTCAATTTCTGCTCTTTCTAACAGTTTATTTTTTATCTCATTCTGCTAACTTTGACAATTGAACTCATTTTCAACTTCACTTCAGTTCTAAGGCATGTTCATCTATCAGTTTCAGCTGCTAAATTCACAGTTCAGCTAATTGTGAAAATTTAACTATTAAACTATTCCTACTCAAATACCAGCTGTTTAAACTTTTCAGCTGTCCAGTTTTTTAAACTAATTCATCGAACTTATATAGCGCTTTGTTAGGACACTCAAAGACGCTGCATGCACTCACACATTCACACACTGCTGATGATGGTAAGCTACTGAGTAGCCACAGCCGCCCTGGGGCGGTCTGACAGAAGCGAGGCTGCATTGTTGCGCCATCGGCCCCTCTGACCACCACCAACAGAGGCAATTCGGTTTAAGTGTCTTGCCCAAGGACACAACGACGGCGACAGACCGAGTGGGACGCGAACCCGCGACCTTCCGATTGCGGGGCGTCCACTTAACTCCTATGCCACCGTCGCCCCAATCATTCACAATGATGGGTCAGTGGTCTACAGTTAGTAATATATGGCGCGGTATGGGGGCCAAAATTAAGCCAACTTCCCTGCTGTAGGAAGCTATATGTATTCTGAAGCAAGCTACTGATCTGATTAATGATAGGCCGGCGCCGGTAACTGAGAGGCTCGTGCTGGTTACTGAGGATGAGCCCGCTCTAATGTCTTTTAGCATGGATAGGCTAGCCTTAGCCTGGATGGGCTGGCGTTAGCATTGGAGAGGCTAGCGATTAGCATGCCTAGGCTGGTCACTCACTGGATTTCCTATTCCCTTAACTGTCCATTAGCATGGATAGGCTGGCGTTACGAGGCTGAAGTTGGCTTCCGATTCCAGCTTCCGATTCGGGAAATAGCTAAAGGGCAATTGCACTCAATTTTTCTCTACTCTGACCATCTTTAATCAGCTCTAGCTCCAAAACTACAACACGTATTCTCTTCAAACCTGTGCTGGATTATTCTACACTAATAGCAGATTACATAAAACATAGTTTGTGATTTGTGAAACCTTTTTCTGATTTGTGAAACTTCAAACCAGGTTTGATTTTTTTGGGATATGTAGTTACAGAACACCCAAAACCAGGCTCAAATTTGTTTTGTTTGCGTGTGGGTTAGGGGTCTTGACAATAAAACCGTCTTAAAAACAAGAAGAACTCTCCAGCCTCAAACCTTTTATTGAGCCACGTTTCAGAGAACTTCAGAGATTTGAACGTCTTCTTCTTAACCTTTTCTCTCCATTTCTGTTCTGAGTTTCATGAGAAGCTCCTTTTCACTGCAAAAAATACATTCAGTTATTACATATTTCAACATTCCAAAAGACATACAAAACAACTTGCAGCTATCTTTTCTTACCTCTCTTCCATCTCACCATGCTCAATTTTGTCCACTGCCTCAGCCCTGGTTAGCACTTTGACCTTTTCCAGTGCTTTTATTGATGCCTGTGTTACATAAAACGGTTCATTAGAAAAAGCTTCTTCCAGATTTAATGTGCTTTTTAATACTATGTATTCAAATAATTCAAATGTAATTTCCACTAACATTTTTCCTGATTTCAGACTCTGGTTCCCCTTTCCTATTCCTACCCAGATCTAGCATCTGTGAGATCACAACTGGACCTTCTAAAAAATGTCTTAATTGTAGAATGTTTCATGGCACTAGTGGTCTTTATTCATTAGTAAAAGGTCAGAAAGATGGTCTAAAATAAAAGCAGATCACATGCAGCAAATAAATCAACCCAGGACTGCAGCATGTAGTCCTCTTAACTGTCCTCACAATCTACCTCAAAGCCACCTTACTCATTATTACTTTGTATTAATGTAGCCAAATAGTAACGTGATTATGTTTGTGTATTTACAAGTAAATTACATGAATATAAAAATGTTTTGGACTATGACATTTTTGTTTATATAAAAAGAGTCTTGGTAACTGACAGCATTACATTTAGTATGTACGTGATCCGGTCAGAAGACACCATGCTCAGGACTTCAGCTGATTTGTGTTTGAAGTTCTGTAGCAGGTCTGACAGGTACGTCATCAAAGATGGTTGGAACCCACTTGTCTTTGAAATGGAGCTGTGGCATCTCGTCACCTGACAGAATGGCCTGTTAAAAACAAACAGAGATAAGCGGTTCATCTTTAAGCAATGTCTCTTCCAATTGAAGACTTAAATGTTCTTTTTGATACTGTACATTTTTTTTACATACTTGGTAACTCTGTTTCATATAAAGCAGGTGTCATTAAATGTTTTGTTCTGGATGATTTTAGAAGCGACAAATCTATAAAAAGGAAACCTAAACAATACTTTTACTGTGGTTTCTGCACATAGATTTTCTGAGGATTGTGAGCACTTATTGTATACTGCCCAAAGCATTCATTAATTAGCTATATTTAATATCACATCATTTTTACTTCCAATTTGAATTCCCAATGTTCTGTGTGTGTGCGTGTGTGTTTGTGTGTGCGGGAGCGTGTTTGTGTGTAGGTGTCTCATGAAAGTATTAAAGACAAAAAGAGATCTTCATGCATTCAAAGATTTAAAAACACTATAAAAAAGAACAGTTATAACTTAGGGCTGTAAAAACGATCCTAAAGCCTTACCTCAAGGCTTTCCTCAGCAACGTTTTGGTCAACAATGAACTTGACAAGTTCTTCATTGCTTTCAAGATGCTTCAATTGCTTCAGCTACTTTGTCCTAAATAAAAACATGACTGTCACATTAGAAGTTATTATGTTAACATGTAATTTCATGTTATTTAACTTAAACCAACTCTGGATAACTTAGATGATTGTCTTCTTATATAAAGTTATACCCTGATCACTACGATGTGTCCAAGTCTGGCTTCAGTTTAAAGAGTTGTTTTGATGGTCCTCTGCCTAACTCCTACATCTTTATTCTGCCAGGCCATCGTAGAAGTGCCATTGTGTGTCTGTGCCTAGTTTGTGGAATGCCACAAAGTGATTTTTTGCACCAAGGTGATATGTTACAGCTGCTGGCTCATACCTGTTTGATTAAACAGTACAGAGAAACTGTTTGACATAAAATTAATTTTACCTAAGTCATTACATGTCATTAATATGTGTTGTATTTGCACTTGTTCCTATGCAGGGCCACAGGGGGTTGCTTGTGTCTGCGTTATACAGCTTACAAGGAGGGTCCACACTAGACCAACAATACATTGTAGATGCAATTATATAATTTTTTTATTTTCACAACAGTCGGCCACATTGAGTGATGAATAAATAACTGGACAGATCTCAACCTTGGGTAACACAGTAGATTTGACTTCATCAGGCAAAACCCAGTTCTAAATCTCTAAATTAAAAAATCTATACAGTCATAAAGGGAAAAAATCTTAAAAGAATGTTTCTTAGATCAGAATTCAGAACCCTAAAACTTAGAACTTGACGTCGTTTTGAAATAAAGATAGCATATATTTAAGAAATAATAACCTGATTGAAGTGATTTGGACTTGTGAGTATGTAATCTTGCAATTATCCAATCAGTCTGTATGCAAACCGTATAAGATCCAACAGCTGCTTATTTTTATACAAGAATACTAGACACACTACTCCTCTATGAGGAGGAGCAGCAGCTCTACTCTGAGCCCCCTCCAGGTGACAAGATCGATCATCTGGAGGAGTCTCAGAGCAGAGCTGCTGCTCTTCCACATTGAGAGGAGTCATCTGAGGTGGCTCGGGCATCCGATTAGGATGCCTCCCTGAAACAGCTCTTCTCAGGTTCTCTAATGACTTTCTGACTCACAGTGATGCAGGAGACTGTTCTGTTCTGGTTCTGCTAGACCTGACTGCAGTTTGGGAGCTAGACCACTTCCAGTGTGGTGTAGATGCTAAAAAAACGTATAGATCTGGCTTTCTGGACGTTTCACAAATCAGAAAAAGGTTTCACAAATCACAAACTATGTTTTATGTAATCTGCTATTAGTGTAGAATAATCCAGCACAAGTTTGACGAGAATACGTGTTGTAGTTTTGGAACTAGAGCTGATTAAAGATGGTCAGAGTAGAGGAAAATTTAGTGCAATTGCCCTTTAGCTATTTCCCGAATCGGAAGTTGGAATCGGAAGCCAACTCCAGCCTATCCATGCTAATGGACAGTTAATGGATTAGGAAATCCAGTGAGTGACCAGCCTAGGCATGCTAATCGCTAGCCTCTCCGATGCTAACGCCAGCCTATCCATGCTAATGGACAGTCAAGGGAGTAGGAAATCCAGTGAGTGACCAGCCTAAGCATGCTAATTGCTAGCCTCTCCGATGCCAACGCCAGCCTCTCTGATGCTAACGCCAGCCTCTCCGATGCTAACGCCAGCCTATCCATGCTAATGGACAGTCAAGGGAGTAGGAAATCCAGTGAGTTACCAGCCTAGGCATGCTAATCGCTAGCCTCTCCGATGCTAATGCCAGCCCATCCAGGCTAAGGCTAGCCTATCCATGCTAATAGACATTAGAGGGGGCTCTTCCTCAGTTACCAGCACGCGCCTCTCAGTTACCGGCGCCGGCCTATCATTAATCAGATCAGTAGCTTGCTTCGGAATACATATAGCTTCCTTACGGCAGGGATGTTGGCTTAATTTTGGCCCCCATACCACGCCATAGTAATAAACCTCAGCGAGGCATGATAAACCACATCAATCTTACCAAGACACTGTGCTGAGGTATTCAGATACAAAAGGTCTCCATAATCCAGAATAGACAGAAATGTTGCAATAACTAGTCGTTTTTTGGCCTCAAAAGAAAAACACAGTTTATTTTGAAAAAAGAAACCCAGTCTGAGTTTGAGTTTCTTCACAAGATTATCTATATGGGGCTAGAAGGAGAGGGAGTCATGGAGCCAGACACCAAGGTATTTGTATGTGTGGACCACCTCTATGATATTTCCCTCCAGAGTGGTCACTGGGGGCATACTTACAGGTCTTTTTTTAGAGTTTGAAAACAACATTAGTTTAGTTTTGTCAGCATTGAGGACCAATTTTACCTGCAGAAGTGTTTGTTGGACCTCATTAAAAGCTTTCTGTAAGAATTCAACAGCTTTAGTGGGGGATGTTCCAAAACAGTAAATGATTGTGTCATCAGCGTAAAAGTGCATATTAGCATCCGACACATTTTGTCCTATGTCATTAATATACATGAAGAACAAGAGGGGTCCCAAAACTGAACCCTGTGGTACTCCCTTGTGGACACTCAAAAATTCAGAGGACAACCCATCACATTTAACACATTGAGTTCTGTCCTTCAAGTAGTCTGTGAACCATGAAATCGCATGTTCAGACAATCCCAAACAAGGAAGCTTTTGTTTTAAAACAGCATGGTCTACAGTGTCAAAGGCTTTTGACAGATCAATAAAAAGTGAGGCACAGTACTGCTTTTTATCAAGAGCAACAAGTATGTCATTGATCACCTTTGTGGCTGCAGTGATGGTGCTGTGCTTTTTTCTGAAACATGATTGCAGACTTGAGAGAAGGTCATTTGAAAAGTCTTTCAATTGTTCACTTACTAGTAGAGGTCGACCGATATTGGTTTTTCTATTGCCGATACCGATGCCGATATGAGGCGGTCATGGTCAGCCGATGGCCGATAAGTGCTGCCGATTTTTTGGGCGATTTTAATGCCGGATATTTTGATGTTTTGCACCTTATCTGAATGATAAATTATCAGTAATAACAGTGGATGCACATTTCTGAACCTAATCAGTTTTTGAACACTGAATTTGCCAACTATTGTATCTTAATTTTGTGCACCGCTCAGTGTTAAAACCAAACATTTACCAAGATTAATAAAAATATCAATAAACTGACAAAGTATTAAATACACAAAACAGGCAAAAAAAAAAATGCCAGTTGATGATGTTTCAGAGCATTTATTGAGCAGATGTTATTCAGGGATGTACATTTACATGTAAATAAAAATAAATACAATTTTAGAATATAAAGACAAATTCTACTGAAAAATATTAATATAATAATTTAATAATGTTGAAAACACGATAGCAACCTGTTAAAACACACCAGCAACATCTAAAGTTCATTCAGTCTTTAACTCACTATTTTTTAACCTCTTCATGTAAACTATGAATGAAACCCTTTAGTGCTCTTGACTCAGCAGCAGCTTCTTTGTACGCCTGGAGATGGGAATCTCAGGTTGTGTTTAACTTTTTACCTTTTTCAGCTTCAGCTCACCAGCCACCTGCTGATATCACACCTGGTCTTCCTTGGTGGTGGCTTCATGAACTGCTGCCATGCTGGACTTGACTTAGTTGAGCCATCAGACAGAAACTAAACAGGATAAACAGTTGTTAGTATTTTTGTAGAGCATCCATCTTCATTTCAGTTGGTAGCAGAAAGAACAGAGGAGAACTCCAGCAACAAACAACTCAGCACATAATAAACATTACAGAAACAATTACACTCATCTGTTAATAAAAGTGCACCCTACTCTTCACTAGTGTTGCTGACTGTTAAAGTTAAAGTCCCAAGTATTCATCACACACTGGTGAAATTACATCTCCGCATCTGACCCATCCCCATGGTGGGGAGCGGTTAGCTGCAGCTGTGGCCGCGCTCGGGAACTAACTGACTGCTGATGTTGGACTGATATAAAGTGGAAACGAACCGTACTAATTAAATAGTCTTTAGTCAGAACACTCTCGGCTGTTTCTGATCACAGAAAACGCAAGAGCTCTCATTTATATAGCGAACATTATGCAAGTTACGTGGTCCAGTCCTCACCAACCCACATGAGAAAAGTCCCGAACTCTGAACCACACCGACCGGTGTCCGCGGGGGAAAAGTCTGGATCCTACCAGTTTTTGTCGCTGGTGGGGTCAGCGGGTTCAGATGCTACTCTCACACGGGATGACATAACGGTGACGCTCATCATACTAAATAAATACCGCAATTTTAACACGTAGTCCAACATTGAAACAATATTATTGTAAATAATTATCTCTTATTTCACTACAGTGGACGGTACCGCATGTCCTACATGGTGAAACATCCATCCATCCATTAGGATGAAGTATAAACACATCACATT
>SSNS01000380.1:586683-596139 GCA_006937985.1 Aphyosemion australe
CATGTCGGAAAAGGAGATCAAAACAAACAGATGGAAACAGAAAGGAAGGACATTTTAAATGTTTTCAGTGTTGGAGCGAAAGATGAGTTTAACCAAAGTGTTTGTCGTGTCAGTGAGTGAGAATGTTAGGGGTCACTGAGTTTGGAAAGCTAATCATTTTTAATAAGGAAAAAGAATTTGTTCACAAGGTTCTTGTCAGTTTCATTAATTTCATGTTGCAACAGAAGTTATTCATTATGGAATCAAAGGTGTGATTCTACCGAAGGCCACTAGGAACAATCACACGAGTGCACTAGCAGCAAATACCCCCCCACCAGGGCCCAGCCTCTAACCTCTGCTCTAAACGGCCCTTCATGGATGGACCAATGTTTATTCTCATTATAATGACCCAGTTCAAAATCAAGCCATGGATGTCAGCATGCAGGGTTTTTAAATAAATCTGTTTTACTGTTGACCAGGGAGGAAATGACAAATGTTTCTGATGGGTGGGAAGAAAGAGCAAGTGAATTATTTAGTTAACAGTCGCAGCACTGTTAGCTGATCCAGAATCAGTTTCCCTGTTTCAAACTGGACAAAAGTGGGAAGGTGGCAACAGCAGATTTTCTTCTGATGGAGGACTTATTTGACTCATGAAAGTAAAAGTAGGTGTTTTATTAGTGAGTCATGAGCTGGCTCAAAGCAGAGAAATCCAGAGGTTTTCATCAGCTTCGCCCTGCTGCAGGAGTCCATGAGGGTCTTATTTCTGCTGCATACCCAGTAGTTGATGTTTGGACCAGTCAGGTGCAGACAATGACCACTATGCAACCATGGCTGTTATGTGCATAATGGCCACGTTCATAATGTGGTTTATTGGTTTGCATCTTTATTATGCAAAGGCACTGACTGTCCACAGGGCCGGTGTAAAATACAGAGAAAACACAACCTATCTGTTTTTACACCAGTAGTTATTATTTTAGGGGCATAATGCCTGATTTGATTAGAATAGCTTTTTCACCTAATCTTGAGATCTGGAATTATTTAGAAAACATCCACGGCTGCAGCTCTGAATGATCTTACCACGCACACGATACTATAACTAATGCTAATAATAATAAAACTGCTTCATTCTAATAATGAACAGCCTATCTTCAAACCAGTAGATTTAATGTTTGTCTGGAAACAGGATGGTCCAGCTGTGACCAGACAACCAGACTCGTGTCAGAGGCTCCTTCCATAACCCAAAACACAAACTGATCTTAACTGTAAAGGTACAATTTTACAGAGTCGGTTAATGACCTGAAGCTGATCTCAGACACAATCAAAAAATGTTTCTCCCAATAATTTATTTTTCTTCTAACAAACACTTTTATTTTCTCGAAGCTAATCAGTGTGCTGCATGTTTCTACAACTTTATTCACCCTGGATGTGTTGCCTCCATTAAAAGGTTTTATCTGATTCGATGCAGCAGGAGGGGAGAGAAGACGTCTCATGTTTTTTTCCACCTGTTTATTCATAAAAGAAAATACTTTAACGTATTTATAAAAACAACTCGTGCATCTGCAAGATTTTCCTTTACTAAACAATGAATACCTGTAAGATAGACTGACTTCATCTCAAACTGGGAATTTGTTCTTTTAGACTGAATGAACAGAAAATAAAATACAAATGACTAAAAATTATTCAACGCAGTAAAATAAATAAGAACAAGAATAAAAAACAGCAGAAATCATCATGAATGTAATTCATATATCATTACTTGGTATATATGTTTTGTGTGTGTGTGTGTGTGTGGGTGTGTGGGTGTGTGTGTGTGCCTGCTCTGTCTTCTCAACCCCCAGTGAGTCATGGTGGATGGCTGCTCATACTGAGCCAGGATCCTCTGGAGGTTTCTTCCTGTTAAAAGGGAGTTTTCCTCTCCACTGTCGCTACATGCTTGCTTAGTATAAGGATTGTTGAAAACACACTGAAACTGAAGCTTCAGTTACATTAAAGCAACATTCCGCAACTTTTACACCTCAAAATTATGCTTTTTGTAAAGTTTTTGCGTCATTGTATCATCTATTATGTTGATTTTCATACCTGTGATAATGTTGGGGGGTCCCACGTCTGTTTATTGCGCTATACAGTTTTTGAGCTTCGGGTAGTGCCGGAAGTACTGACTGGGTGTCGTTTTACGACAGAATATGGCAAGCCAAAGGGATAAAAAAGTGTGCAGTCTAAACGCGCGTTATGTTTGCCAAAATGTGCGTCTTGAACGAGCGTTTTGACGAACATAATGCGAGTTTAAAACGCGCATTTTTTTATCCCTTTGGCTTGCCATAATTGTATAACGTAGACTCGCTGTAGCAGCGGCAGATCCACCAAAGAAAGCTAGAAATCCCGTATCAGAGGAATCTAGGAAAAGAAAAGGAGAACGTGATAGAGCAAGAGCAAAGACCAGAGTTATTATTGGGCCGTCTTTTCCTCGCTGGAGAGCTCTTTTAGAAAGAACAGCATGAACTACGGACTCTGACCTAGCCGTGCTGCTAATGGCTAGGTAAGTAATAAATTATTTCACCTGGGTTATTGTGTTTGGTCGGGCATAAAGTTGTTATACAGTCCTGATAAAACTATTTATTCAATGTGTGGAGGTGGAAAAGTTTGTTTTCGTTGTTTAGCCTGACATTAGGAATGTAAACATGCCTCTTATGCCCCAGAGAGAGATTTAATGTTACGACAGTGACGTTACGCAGCAAGCCTCTAGAGGGCAACAGAGACCATATAACTGCAAAGTTGCGGAATGCTGCTTTAAAATCTAACTAAATCTGGGCTGAGTTTTTCCATGGTCCCAACAATGCTTCTGGAGCACACCATAGATATCATATATAGCACTAGATGCCTTAACTGGGAGTCGACAGCGTCCCTACACGGCGGCCATCTTACCTCGGACAGCTTACGTTCCGATCTCAATGGTAGCAGCACAAAAACACTCTTAACTCGATTAAATATTAACGGATTTACAAGCGGGTTGCATTATTACAATCCTTATGACACATATGCTTGATACGACATACTTGCACATTTTTAAATTAACGGGCCAAATCCGTCATATTTCACAGCCACATCTCTGGCGTTTATAACAAATCAACCCGTTTGAAAATTGGTTGAAAATTGAACAAGTTAGAGTTATTTAAATAGTACATGCACCATTGACACCAATGTTACAAAAAGGGGGCAGCTGTCTGAAGTAAGATGGCCGCTGCATAGGGATGTTCGTCCAATCGACGAACAGCGCGGGTAAGGCATCTAGTGATATATATGATATCTACGGATCACACCACCTTCTTCTTCTTCTGGATGTTTTGAACCAGATGGATGAACTGTGACATGAGAAAAAAACCCAAATGTTTCTTTTTTAATGATCACCTTTTCGTCGTTGTTCTGGGGAAAAAGTCATTTAGCAGAGCACCTGCACCCGCGACTTGCTGAGTTTGATGTATTCTTTAGCTCCTCCACAGAGGAGAGGCGGTTTGTTTGGGTGATAGCTCCACGCTGGTCGTGTCCCTGCCTTAGCGGTGGTCTGTCTGCAGCTCAAGCTGGTGGATATCCCAGCCCACTGAAGGTCAGCGCTGCTGGGGTGGAGGAGGCAGAGGCGATGCATGCTGGAGCAGTACAAAGGATTAACGAAGAAACTTCACGGGAGACGAGAACAATCAGTGGAAGACAAACCGTTATTAAAACTTCTGATTTACTCTCACAACAAATTGGTTTGATCCAAAAAAAGCCTTGAGGATTTTTTCCTGTCAGGAATTTATTTTTGAGACAAAGAATTTCATTTGATTAAATACATTTAAAGAATAGTTTCTCCCTTTTCAGTGACTTGTTTTAATATTTCAGTAAGAGAAACAGACTGACCCCAGCTGTTCTCTAAACAAGCACCAACAGCATTCTGCTAACTTCATATTAGCTTAAAAATGTTAAAATCCTCACAAAAGCTACGTCACATTTCTACCATAACTCTGTCAACCTTGTCATTTCTAAGAGGAACTAGTCAGATGCAACGAACAAGGAGCAGCTGCCAAACACAGATGGCATAAAACAAATTCAACATTAAATGAGCTTTGCAGCAAATGCAAAAGAGCCAAACTGTGAAGGTTCTCTGTAATATGGAGGGTCACATATGTTGTTCAACACAAATAATGTCGAGCCAAAAGGAGTTAGCAGACAAACAGAAATGTGAGCAGACTGAAGCGTTTTATTCCTGGCAGGGAGGATAAAAACAATTCCTTGACCCTGATCTAAAACTGGAATAAAAGCCGATCTCTTTTATTTGAACTCTGGTAAAATATTCATACCAAACAACTTGTTACTTTTTCAGCAGTTCCACCAAAAATCAGACATGAAAACAAACAGAAATAAAGAATGAAGCAGTTAGAAAACGCTTCTCAAAAGCCCTTTTCACACATCAGCTGCATTCAAAAAACCTCCTCACAAACGTCGGCTCAGGTTTAGTCGTCCCGTTTGTTTTAGTTTTATTTTAGGCGACTAAAATAAATGTAATTTTCTTCTGATGCAATAATTTTAACTTGCGTAAAGGAAATGTTAACTACACCTACTGGAAACTGTAAAATGAAAGATTCACACTTTGGATCAATGAAACTCTGCAATTATAATTGTTTTATTAACAATAATTAATGGAAACTATTAACATGAACACAGAGTTTGACGGTGGGCCGTCTGAATGTTATGTCCTCACAAAACCACCGCTAGAACACCGATACTATCAGAGAGAGCAGCACCACCAAAACGAATAAACAGCCAGATGTGCTGCTCTGTGTGTTTGGTTCAGCTCCATCAAGCCACTCCTCCCCCGCCCGCGGTCGCTGCTGCCACCGTAACCCTTCTAAAACCAGGGGAAACCCTGGATGTGTTCTCACCAAGCAAATACTTTTCAGATCATCACATCTAACGCTTTTCCTCGCCTCCACGGACATTTTCTCCTTTTAGACATACATTGTTCAACTGTTACTGGCAGCTTGTTCAGACAGCAGCTGGCTCTGGACTCTGATTGGTTCTTTTCTCCTTTAGTCCCGCCTGTTCTATTTGCTGATTGGTTCTTTCTTCCATTCTCCCATCTTTCCATTTTCTGATTGGATTTTCATTTTCATTGTTGACAAAAATGTCGATCAATATTCATCATAATTTTGTCTTTAGGAGTACAAATGTAAGTTTTAGTTTTGTTTCCATTTGCAGAAATTTATTTGTCACGAACAAACCAAAACTATTTCATTGACAAAATTAGATTGAGAAACAATATTGTAAAAAAAATACACAAATTTTCAGTTGTAATCACACTGATCACACGTACAACACGTTGTGACATCACAAACGGGGACTTTTTAAATCCGCTTGTTTTAGGCATTTCATTCCTAAAACCAAACACTGACAGAAAACAGATGGATGCATTTTTTTCACGTTTGGAGTGTTTATAAAGGCAGTAGAGACTCACATGGCAGCAAAAAGGGATGCAAATGTCAGTTTTGCATAAAATGTCCCCTTAAACAATAATTTATTTGAAATTTGGTTGCCAACCTTTTCCAAAATGGTCTCATATTTATTTCCCTTTCTGGCTCACAGAAACTGACTTGAGGAGGGTCCAAGGCAGGTTCTAGATGCCCAACTAAACTCTGTGACTACTTTGAGGAAATTTGTTGAGCAAGGTTTTTCTCCTTTAACATCCTCAGAATTGAGTGTGAGTGTGTGTGTGTGTGTGTGTGTGTGTGTGTGTGTGTGTGTGTGTGTGTGTGTGTGTGTGTGTGTGTGTGTGTGTGTGTGTGTGTGTGTGTGTGTGTGTGTGTGTGTGTGTGTGTGTGTGTGTGTGTGTGTGTGTGTGTGTGTGTGTGTGTGTGTGTGTGTGTGTGTGTGTGTGTGTGTGTGTGTGTGTGTGTGTGTGTGTGTGTGTGTGTGTGTGTGTGTGTGTGTGTGTGTGTGTGTGTGTGTGTGTGTGTGTGTGTGTGTGTGTGTGTGTGTGTGTGTGTGTGTGTGACTGGTTGCTTATCTCAGTGTGTCCCTGTGATAGACTGCAGACCTGTCCAGTGTTCCCTGCCTCTTGTCTGATAACCTCTAACTTCTCTTGACCAAAGTCAAGATGATGGATAGACGGTTCTGCAGAACTTCTGTGGCACAGCAGTGAGGCTTTGTGAGTCCCTAAAGGAAACCTAGCAAACCTTTTGAGACAGTTTGGAAACGCCCTTCCAAATGCAGTTAGCATTAGCTCTATGAGATTCAGGCTTAGCTTGAAAGTGTGACAACATCTAAAGAGAGCAGCGTAGGTGACAACATAATGGCAATCAAGACAAGGTGGCAGAAACATCAGCCAGATGCAACTATCTCATTATCGCGACCATTTTAGGTTTACCATTTAGAATCAAGGAAGTAACAAACAGGAGTTTTAACCAATTTTAACGATGATTTAACTGCCTGGACTGGCACTACATGTAGACCCTTAACTTTTTCATTTGTGCAGCCCAACTTTACCTGACATGCAGCCAAAGAACTCCGCGTTGGTAGAGTTCATGTTACTGTCTTGCTGCTCAGCAGAAACGCAGGTCCATCAGTTTTCAGACTTCAACTGTGCAACCTCAGATTTATGCTCTTGAACAGAAACTGTGTGTTTTTCTGCTGTCTGGGCCCATTCGCCTCAAGGTTGGATGTGTTGTTTGTTCTGACCTGCTTCTGCAGCCAGCACATTTGTAAAGAGTGACGGTTTGAGTTATTGTAGCTTTTCTGTCAGCCCTGACCTGTCAGGTTATTCTCCTCTGACCTCCCTCATCAACAAGGTGTTTCTGTTCACAGAACCGTCACTCAGGATGTGTTCAGTTCTCCAGCTTTCTCAGTCAAATCCTGTGAAAGTGGTGTGGAGAAAATCCAGGATATAAATTGTTTCTGAAACTCTTAAAGCAGCTGGTCTGACACCAACAATCCCATCAAAGTCAGAGCTGGTATCCTTGGAGTCTTATTGGGACAGTTTGATGTCTGTATAACTGTGTCATAAGCATGTTCAGCCTCTCCTGAGCACAAAGTCAAACATTCTGAAGAAGTGACCAAATTCATTAAATTTTTCAATGCATTGGCAGTGGTTCCTAGTTGAAACGAATGTCGTGTGAGTGGGGAAAAAGCTCTGGCGCTCCTGTTTCAGTAAGTGGGAGTAAGTCAGGGAGGGGGCAGAAGACAGCAGGATTTGGAGTTTCCCTCATTGTTTTTTCCTGATATTCTAACATCTCATCTCTGATTGGCTAACAGCAACACGACTCTACCACTGACTCTGTCTGCTCTGCAACGTTGATGTTTTATCTCCACCAATAACACAAGCCTGGAGGAGTTCTGCTGTGTGGTGGAGTTGCTAATGCTAACGGTTAGCTTCTACTAGCCCAGACGTTCTCTGCTGTTTCCTGGACGCTAAACCAACAACAGCCTTCCCTGTCTTGAGTCCAGATGGGTGAGTCCATGAATGGTGTGACGTAGATCTGTGTAGCTTTTTCTGACCCGAGCGTTTGCCCGTCTATTTTCTATCAGTGGCTAATGCAGGAAATAGGGGTAGAAGACTATTTTCACGTTCAGCCTGCATGTAAAACTCAGAGTGAATGATCATATTTCAAAAAGAACAAGTAAAAAACTGTTTCTCAGTGAACTTGCTCTTTAAAAAGTAACAAAACTGTCATCAAACTCTCCATCTGTTTCGCCATCTCGTCACACTTGATATTCATATTTGCATTGGGAACACTGGAAGTCGTGTTGTGTTGGATCCCTAAAATTGTTTCTCCACACCTCACAAAGTGAAAGTCTTGAACAAATCCTCCATCCAGACCCTCAGGGACCTGGATGGAGCCTTTCCAAGCCCGCCCTCTCTAACAAGATCAGACCCAGCCCTTTTAGATTCTATTACCCCGCCACTCTATTGCATTACGTCTCCATTTACGAACCTTAAGCAGCTCCGAGCATGGCTGGGGCTTTGACCTTGTCAAAGAGGAGAAACTCTGACAGGATCAAGAGAGAGAGTGAAAGACAAAGACGGAAGAGAAAATATGGAATGGAAAAACCTTGGAATGAAAAGCCAAACGATAGAGTTTTTGAGCCGAAGGACCAGAGAGATGGGTGGGAGAAAGGGAAAATAGAAAATCAATAAGCCGGAGGAGAGGAAGGATGGAGATTGAAGGTTGATGTGGATGGGATTTGGTGGCTGGGGAGGGGAGGGGGGGGGGTGTTTAGGGGAGATTGTGGACTAGCTCAGGGCTGTGATGCTGATGGCCTCTGCTGAATACCTATCAATAAAGATGTTGGGACAGGACAGCAGCTCCCAGAGGTGACCGACTCATCTATAAGACTCTGAGCTTTCTGACTTTACCTAAAACTTGGACTGATTTCTGTTACTGTAGCCAATTTTCCCCCTGAGCCTAAAACACACCTCATAAACAAACAACAGGGACAATCAAATTCATTGTTCACAAGAAGGGAAAGACAATCAATTTGTCCCTGAATAGTTTTCTCAAGGTGAAATTCAGTCACAAGAAAACAAGTTTGTTATCCATCCACCTCAGTGAGTTTGACTGTTGTGTTCAGCAAACCAGAAAAGAGCCATTTGTCCCAAACAGCCATTTTATTCACAAGGCTATTGAAAAGATCCTTTTGTGTCAAACAGCACAATGGGCTGGTTTTCTTTAGATTTGTCATTTTGGCCCAAGGACAGACAGAGAAACACCTTTCAGTCTTAAATCAGGAACAAAAGCTTTTCCTTGTTGACTTCTGCCTCCATGGCAAGTTGTGCTGTTTGTTCTTCTAATGATAACAGACCCAGCTTTGATGAATCTCGACTTTTCCTTCAATAACTTCAGATATATTTTCAACCAAAAAGAGTTCCAGCATTTGACCAGGGTTGGTGCTAGAGATGGTTCATATCTAACCTGTTTCATTTTTACAGCCAAACTCTGAATTGTATTGTTGCATCTCCTAATCTTCTCTTTTTATAAATGTTTCTGTCATGAAGTCATGGATGAAGCAGGACCCAAAATGCAGGAAATCCAGGAGGCAGCCAGGTATGTAAAAAAAAATCTAAAGTTTTATTATAAGGCAGTGGTCTGGAGCAGGAGCAGGAGCATCACCACCACCATCATCATCATCACCACCACCACCATCATCATCATCACCATCATCACCACCACCATCACCATCATCACTACCATCATCACCACCACCATCATCATCATCATCACCACCACCATCATCATCATCACCACCACCATCATCATCATCACCACCATCATCACCACCACCATCATCATCATCACCACCACCATCATCATCATCATCATCACCATCATCACCACCACCATCACCATCATCATCACCACCATCATCACCACCACCATCATCATCATCATCATCACCATCATCACCACCACCATCATCATCATCATCATCACCATCATCATCATCATCATC
>SSNS01000381.1:18938-72866 GCA_006937985.1 Aphyosemion australe
CCTCCTTCAAACATGTCTTGCTCCTTGTGGCCTGACCATCAACCCTGCTGTCTGAGTAGAGTGTGAAGAAGTGCAGAGCACACACACAATCCGAGAGAGGTGTAAAACTTAGTAAAGACACGATAAATGAGCTCCAGCTCTATGCATTACTTTGTGTATTCATTTCACTCAATGAAGGTCACATAATTTTCCCATTTTTTCCACACCTGTGTGACCTCTTTACTGGATTATTCTCACTGGGAGTTGTCTTCACTGATCTCCGTAGAAACCGTTACAGCAGGGAGGAAGTGACATTTTTAGCTTTTTCTAAATCAGATGATGAAAGTTTGATCCCCCTCCTTTCCTCCACTCACAACAGATTGCTAGTCTTGGCCAGAAGCCCCATTCATCACCACAAGCAGCTTTAGTTCTTTTGTTGAACCATGGCGAAGGTCCCAGGAGAGGTTTTGAACGTATAGTGTTTGACTAAATGGCCAAAACATTGGCAGACTTTGTGCCCTTGGTACCTCTGCCCCAGGGTTGGGCAAACACAATTATTTTTTACAGTATCTTACGGGGCTGAAACTGTCAACAAAATACCGTGAACAGCATTCTCGGGATTAAAAGATGTCTTGAAAGGTTTATTAGGGTTCTCAATTTTCCTGAATGAGTTGGAACACCTCAGTGTCACGATGCTGGCACAGCTGGCATCTAGAACCCATCTCAAACCTTTTAGTTTTAATGTTGTACAGGAGTACGCAAAGTATGAGGTAACTTTACGAGGGGTCGGTGACCAAACGAGGAACTACCTGAGACACAAATGAGACGTTTTCTGAGAAGGAAATTTGCACAAAGGTTACCATTTCAGTAACAAAATAAAACATTTACAAGTCACATTTTCTAAAAATAGTTCAGTCCATCTGGAATTTCTGTTAAATTGCTTCTCAGTTAAGTTCTGTTTACATGTCAAGATTATTCTGCCAAAGTTTGACACAGTTCTGTCCTTCCAACAACCTAAAGGATGCCCCCAACCACCACAATGGCTGTAAAGATAATCCTATCAGATAATCCTGTTGTGTGTGGTGGGTTAGGAGCGCTGTGGTCCAGGGGTGGACTGGCCATCTGGCATACTGGGCATGTCCCGCTGGGCCGTTTACCAAATGTGGTCCAATATCCAGTCCAGGCCTGCTCTGGTCTGCTTGGAATTACACTGGGATCACTCCGATCATAAATGGGAGATATTCAACATGTTGGATTGAATTGTTGCCAATCAGAAAGTGAGGTTATGAAGGTATGCTGCATGGAAAAAGAGAAATCCAAATCCTCTTCCTTGACCGCCATGTTTGTTAACTCCAAAGTCACATTTAATCTCGAGAGGTTTCGCGAGATTTCTTGTGTGAAAGGGGAATGTTTATAGAGGGGAATCGGTTTGTGTGAGGTGTGTTGTCTTTGCCACGTGGCCACACATGACCAAAACTGTTATATCCAGGATTGATCTCCACGTGTGTGGTCTCTCATGGTTTGGGAAATCTTTCTAAAATTGTAAAATTGGTAGGATAATAATTTGCCTAACTTTTCCAAGTTGGTTGCAATTAAAGTCTATCATGTGCCTGATCGGTGTATGTATCAGTTCAGCGTGGTTCGAGCCACGCACATGGGCTAACTCTTCCTTCACGAAACACTGCTGTTGCTGCCGTTCCTCTCATTCTTCTCCCTTCTTTAATTGACCTGATTTTTCAAAACACCACAACAAAAGCCAGCTGAGTGTAGCCTTTGGAATGGGGTGTGTGTTATTAGCAATGCATGAAAAAATAAAAACATGCTTGCAAAGAGGAACGTGACAATCAGCTCTTTGTTGATCACGATGAGTTGAAAAAGAAAAAATACAACATGGCAGCACCTGTAAAACATAAGTAGATCTTTCTTTATATGTGGTGAATGTTAGTATAGGGAAATGTCCACACACACTTCTGGCTTGCTTTTGATTGGCATGCGTTGTCTGTGTGAACTGCTCGCAGAGAGCCGTCTTTGTTCTTTCTCCTCCCAGCAACAATAAATCCAATTTTAATGCAACCCACAAGATTTTATTGATTTGATTACACTGCATTGGTTTGGACTGCCTATGAACACCTGGTCGGATGATAAAGACAAATAGATGCCTACTTTTGTCACATCAATTCACACCGCCGCTCCAGCATTTGCAATTACCTTAGGGTCAGACAAGCCTGTGTGTTTTATCTAGACTCATGCTGAGTTTTCATTTTCTGCAGTGCTCTTTCGCCTTTTATTTTGGTACAACTAAATTATGATGCTCTTTGGGAACAATGAGAAGACAACAGGAGAGTAATACTTTTTCCTGCAGCTCGCTCAAATGAGTTTTAAATCTGCAGATAAATAGTTTTGAAGGCTGAAAAGTTTGTGCCATTTTTCAAATTGCAAAAACAAACAAAGAGCTGGGTCTCGCAATCTGTATTTGGTGTGTTTTTCCTTTATTGTTTATTTTTTTGTTCATTTGCAGCAAAGAAGATATTTTCATAAAGTGAAGAAAGGGACCAAAGTTTTTTTTGCTGAGCTACAAAGCAGGATGATGTTTAGGTTCAGTTTAATGTTAATTATTTTTTCTTTATAAAATTCCTCTGAGCTACAAAGATGTCCTGTCCATTAATAATAAGGAATGAGAGCGTTTGTGTGCAGAGTGCATCGTATTTACCAAACTGTTCATGTTTATTTCTGCAGCAATCTCATAACATCTGTGAAAAATGGATTCTAATGACTCTCGTTAACCGTTATGTTTTTATTGTAACTTTATAAAGGCTGCAGGATGGAAAATGAACATTTAAAGTCACAGTTTTTCTCTTTGTGATGGTGGCGTGTTGCTGACTGATGCTAACTTTCGACTCTTGGATTTTGAGAGCTGGTTAGTTTCACACCAGGTTAATAATTTCTCACCACTTGATGGAATCAGCCTTATAGAAAGCAGTGAATGAGGTTCAGACCCACTCTGACATCAGCACACGGAGGACCTGTGGGAGGTCACCACAGATAAAGTCAGGTGTAGCGGCCACACAAGAAACCAGAGCAGTACTTAAAACCTCCCTTCTGTTTGGCAGCAGATGGCGAGTTCAGTAGCTCCAAAAAGAAGTCTGTTATTAAATTAGCCTATGGAGAAAAAAATGACTTTTGGTTTCATTTGAGACCCATGCAGCATTTTAATGAGTCTGCTGTCTTAAACTCCTCCTTTCTGCTGCATTATCTGCCCTTATTTTACATGTAAACTAACGCTGAGTTGATTTGATCTCTCAGTGTCTTTCAGACAGTCTGAATGTTGATTTTACCATTTTTTCTAAGATAAAACTGAACTTGAATCGATTTTTTGTTGCCATCTTTTCCATACAGGCCACACATTTCCTTTAAGCCTGCAGCAAAAACCAGCAACAATTTGAAGAAAGTTAAATTACGATTTACCACAACATCTAGTTTCTCTTTTGGTTTAACAAAGGATTTCTGAGTGGAGCTGAAGCTCTTGCTGGGGAGGTTGACAGCCGAGTGTGAAGTGGGGTCGTGGTTCTAAAATGGAAAAGGCTAGATTGCTAACTCTGACCTGCAGGAGTTCAGGAGTCTCAGGGTTTTGATCATGAGTGAGGGCAGGGAGATGGAGGCAGCTCAGCAGCATCTGCAGTGATGTGACTGCTGAACCAGCCTGTTGTGGAAATAAGAGAACTTAGCCAGAATGTGGAGTTTTTTTTCTTACCGGTATCTAAGTTCCAATCTTCATCTGTGGTCATGAGCTTTAGGTAATGGCACAAAAAACGAGTTCACGAATACTTCCATCCTCAACAGGATGGCCGGGTTCAGCGTCAGAGCCCGGTGATAGCCGCTGCTCCTCAGTTCGACAGGAGCGGGCTGAGGTGGTTCAGGCATTTGTTTAGGATGCTTCCTGATCTTCTGAGGCAGGTGTTTCAGGCGTGTCCTGGTGTCAGGAGGATCTGGGACTTGGTGCTTGCTGGCCTGGGAGCACCCTGGGCTTGGGCTGCTGCTACTCTTATACTATAAGCAATTGACGAGTGAGGATTTTTGATTGGAACTGAACTGAATTGTGAAATTGCTGAAATATCCATGTTTAAAGAAACAAAGTGGAACTTGTTCCCATTCAGAGGTTCATGCGTTTCTTCTGTGTGACATCATTTAAATCTGTCAAGCTGCTTTCCCCGATTAGAAAACAGCTGACTGAAGAGCCGAGGACCAGAAAGCAGCAAGGGCAACTCAAACCTCTGAATAAGACCGAGAAGGATTCTGGTGTAAGCTATTTTAGTTATATTTCACAGAAGTGCAATAGTTGGTGACCAGATAGAGAATTGAAATTGCAAGAGCATTGTGAAAAAGTAGGCTGTTTTCTTTTGTGTCCACATTAAAGGGACACTAGTCAGTTTTGGCTTGTTTTTAGCACCCCCAATGTTCGTTGGCAAAACCGAAATACTTATCTCTCCTCGCTGTGCGTTCGTCTTTTTAGCACCCTAATCTAACTGAAATGTCTCCTCAGCCTCATTCGTTTCTACGGGAGTGATTCATCACTAAATTAAACAAATCAGCTGTGTTCATGATCTAAAACATGCAGGAAACGTGCTGGAAGCAGACTGCAGAGCCAGGTATGTCAAGCTCAAAATTTTCTAAGTCCCAGCTGACCGGACCGGCAACTGTGAAGCTGCAAGTGGAATATTCAGGCCACAGGGGCTGGGTGGCCTTTCATTAACCCTGTAAAGGGTCATTTTAGCACATACTGGCTCAAGAAAATTATTTAAAAATATTAAAAAGTTGCAAAGTGTCCCTTTCAAGTTGGCATGGATGTCTCCTGAGCTCCAGGTGGACTTAAGGTCAAAATTGTCCATGAGTTTGTAACGTTGTCAAGCTAACGTCACAGACGTGCAAGGACAGACAGGTGTCAATTTTTGCCAAATCTTCTAACTAAAGTTGTTCAAGGCTAATTCAAGACAGGGGTTTGTCTCTGGTCCCTGGCCTTTCACAGTCTCCAGCCGCTGGAGCCCAGGAGGAACGTAGCCCGGTTTGATGTATTTAACAGGCTTATCTGATTGGTTGTTTGTAGTTACTTTTGTCTGTGTGGTGCTGATAAATTCCTCATTACAGGGAATTTCAGTCAACACAGAGAGCTAAACTAGAAGCTTGTTTCTGTTAGTTTTAGTTCTACACACAGCAGCTGGCTCCAGCCACTCTCGACGCCCTCCTGCTGCTTCAACAGCATGCCGCTGCTGGCGTGAAGCCCAGACACCCTTAGCAATTTACAAACCAGCAGTGATGGCGGCTGTGCCCACACCACTTTTTACTTTGCTGAAGATGTGCTCCTATTCATTAAGGCAGTGTGTATGACAGAGAGCTGCTTGTGTCCTGTTGCGAGAGACCTAACCAAGACATTAAAGCCATTTATGATGGCTAGACATTTATTGACCTTAAATAATCGTTTTCTGTGTTTTTTTTTAACCTTTTGGCTTGATTATTTCCCAATTTGGTGCTTTCTTTAAGTTTTCTGGTTTTGTTTTTTTGTTGAACATTAATTGAAACTAGAGATGCACCGATATGAAATTTTGGGCTGATACCAATATCCAATATTAATATAGCTGTAATTGCCGATAACCGATATTTGCTGATACGATACATCAGTGTATGTACATATATATATATATATATATATATTTATTTATTTCTATAAAGCGTAAACTAGATTTTCTATATGGGTGTGTGTGTGTGTATATGTTATATACATACACCACACACATTTACGCTTCTGAGATGATTACCATCACTGTCACATGACTAAACAATTACACACCATCACCCCCCTCACCCTCTGAAGCAGATACACAAACAGAAACAAGATGGATAAAATATCTGTTGTTAACAGCCCAGTTTTACTTATCGGACCAATATCCAAATTGATGCAGCTATATCGTGCATCCCTAATTGAAGCTGAATTTTTTAAATTCATTTTCATTGTTTTTCTTTAGAAAAGTGAATATCACCAGGTAGTTTCTTGTTTTTTTTTGGTTTGGTTAAATGATTTGCCTTCCACATATTTTGTTTTATGCTTCACTCAAACTGATTCCTACAATCTCCAGCTCAACATCCAGAACTCAAGCAGGCTGTAGCATTCATCTATTGGATTGGTGTGTAATTTCCCTGAGCTTGTGCTGCTCTGCAGATGTTTCTGACGCAATGTGACAGCTGATATAATGAAGTATTTTGTTTATACAGCAGCTCACACAGCTGTGGTGCATAGTGGCTGAGGTTTTATGAGGTTTTCAGCGAATGCATCAATCAGTTTAGAAAAAAAATTCATACAGTTTTCAGATTTGTCTTGAACCTAAATTTGATTGTCTTGTTTTCTCTACCATTGATCCAAATAATAAAGAAGTTTTTAAAATGGAATATTGACTTATTCCTTCATAACTAAGATGTGCATTTTATTGAATATGAGTGACTCAAAGCATATATATATATATATATATATATATATATATATATATATATATATATATATATATATATATATATATATATATATATATATATATGTATATACAGACAGACAGACACACACACACACACACACACACACACACACAAACACACACACACATATATATATTAGGGATGGGACTTGTTTAAAAATGTATCTAATTAATTAGAAGCTTTGTAATTAATTAATCTTGATTTATCACATTTTAATCATTCAAGAAAATTTACCCCCAAAGCAATTTTTTTATTGAGGCAGAGATTCAAACAATAGACATGGACATTATTACTGTAAACTCAAGCTCTTTTAATTTCTACAAAAATACCTTTAAATTTTATTTCAATTCAAAACAGGAAAAAAAATATTTTTTTTCAAGGTCAGTGTACCTGCATGCCAGTGTTCCTTACGATGAGGTAATCCAGTCTTTTCTCCCTCCATGATTCTCTAGAATCATAGTTTCAGAGCAGCAGTAAAAGTCAGGAAGGTGACTTTTTGATGACTAAGGCTGCAAAAGTTGCAGCAAAAAGGCCATGCTGCCATAAAACCGTCCTGAAATGAGGAGTCCTTGCCTGCATCCATAGTGGCCGTGGATCTGCTGACAACAGCCATTTGAAGCTGGGGACAAAGGACAGGACAGTTCTCTCTGCTGCTTTGTAAGTGTTTCTGTCTGTGATCTAGTGTGGTGGCGCTGGCCTCCAGGGACACCCAGACAGCTAGCTGGCACAAGAATGTGGGGTAGACTAAAAAATGTGAGTCATTGGAGGATATCTGTTTCCTCCTCGGCTACTTTCTTTGCCCAGTTTCCTGTCTGTGTTGGTTCCAGACTGAGTACCACAGGTGGATAATTTAAAAAAACACACGGTGAAACAGGGATCATTGAGTAAATTTGCTCTAGGGTAAAGTGTGTGTGTGTGGTGCCAGCCTTTGATTAGCCATGTTTCTGTCTGTTCTATTGAGTACAGGCTTTGCTGTCAAAAAGTAGATGGCTTTTGATCTTCTAAGATTTCTAAAGAATGTTCTGAAGTTTCTTTTCTTGGTGAAAGAGATCTGATTGTAACTTTGCACCAACAGGGAGCTTTAGCAGCCAAGACGAAGTGTCATGGCTGCCATCCAAAAACATCTTCAATATACAAAATGTCAAAGTGGTTAATGTAAACATTATTGATGACATTTTTAAACAACTTGCAGCAGAAGTGGCAAAGCTCATGCTGCTCCGTGAAACCCCTTCGTTCCTTTGCATGCTTTTGCACTTCACCAGGTAAACGGCAGCATATCATGTTTTATATAAATACATATAACTAACACTAAAAATACACAAGACTGTTCCCTACTGAGGAAAAGTAGCTGGTCAGTCTCTTTACAAGCGTGGTAGCCCACCCTAGCCTCCTAGCCTAGCCTAGCCTACAAACACAAAATATAATCTACTCTTAGACTTTTAAAGACTCTGGACATCTGCAGTGGAGGTTTCAGTCTGAGGCGTGCTGCTTCTGTGTGTAAAAACATTTAAAATTACCTAAATATCCCTTTGCGTTACCTTCAGGCCTATTCGCCTAGCCTGCATGAGTCCAGCATTTCATTATTTTCTTGCACCAACAAATGAAACCAGGAGTGCAGCTCCTACAGAACAGCATCCAGGAGACATGAACACTGATGAGGTCAACAGTGGGCCTGATTCTCTCATCACTGTGCTGTGAGTGAATACTTTGATTACCCAAAGGCTCTGCCATCCATAACACTCTCCAAGCTGGCCAGCTGATTCCTGCGCCAGAATGTGGACAATTTGTTAATAATTTAAAAGCCTGCAGGGGTAATGTGGTCCAGGGTTGATGATCGCTGCTTTAAAAATAGATGAAAAAATCAAAGTCATGCATAAACTTCTATGAATGAAAGGTTGGCCATGATGGAGGTAAGACTTTTAAGATTATTAACTAGACTGATACACTAGTTGTCAAGAACTGGTGCTTTTGTGAGCTTTAAGTGAACTGATTAAGATTTTTAAGATTTTTAAGTTTTCAATAAAACATTCTTGATAAATTGATTTTTATTGCTGACTAAGTCACCATCCATATTTTAGACTCCATGACTCACTCGGATTGGTGCTGCGTCTGCAGTGATGCGGGCGTTGTACCGGTCTGTTGTGGTGAAGAGAGAGCTGAGCCGGAAGACAAAGCTCTTGATTTACCGTTCGATCTACCATCCTACCCTTATCTATTGTCACGAGTTTTGGGTAGTAACTGAAGGAACGAGATCGCGGATACAAGCAGCCGACATGAGTTTTCTCCATAGGGTGGCTGGGCTCTCCCTTAGAAATAGGGTGAGAAGCTCGGTCATCCGGGAGGCGCTCAGAGTAGACCCGCTGCTCCTCCACATCCAGAGGAGCCAGTTGAGGTGGCTCGGGCATCTGATTAGGATGCCTCCTGGACGCCTCCCTGGTGAGGTTTTCCGAGCACGTCCAACTGGGAGGAGACCCAAAGAAAGACCCAGGACGTGCTGGAGGGACTACATTTCTTGTCTGGCCAGGGAACACCTTGGGATTCCCCCAGAGGAGCTGGCCCAAGAGGCTGGGGAGAGTGAAGTCTGGGCCTCCCTGCTTAGGCTTAGTCCCTGAGACCCGACCCCATATAAGCAGATGAAAATGGATGGATGCTTGACTCATAATTAATGTGCTGCATCCATCAGACGCAATTTATTCTCTAACCCATTTTCTTTAGTGCTTCTTCCTTATGATGTGGGGGGCTTGTGACTAACTTCAGCTGTCACCGGGTGAGAGACAGGGGACACTCTGGATGTCTCCAGTCCATCACAGGGACACAGACACACAATTACACACTCACACCTAGGGACAGTTTAGTGTCACGAGTTAACCCAACATGCATGTATTTGGTCTGTGTGAGGAAACTGGAGTACCCAGAGAAAACCTACACCTGCATGGGGAGAAGATGCTAACTCCACTCAGAAAGGCAGAAGCCAGGATTCAAAGGCTCCTCTCAGGGCTTCACGGCCTTTTGTAAGAATAAACTGTGCTGGGCTGGGAGTGGAAAAAAACGGTAACTGCAGCAGGAAACTCTATCAGGTATCAGTCACTGCTTCTTTTACATTTGAGATGTTCACTGACTGGTGGATAGATTCAGTTTCTGAGCTGAAGCACAGCAGAGAGGGATGTGGATGAACCTGAAAATACTTTTAATTGAATTTATTTAAAAAAGTTCATCTTTCAAGGTTGTAGAATTTAGCTTCAACACAAGCCTGTTTAAAACCTCAATTTTAATTATTTAGGACTTTGGAAGAAGATCTTAGAATCTTAGTTAAAGGATCAAGTGTTTTAGACTTAGACCTGGTTGTTTGGAAGTAATTTAGGAATATTTCATAAATGTGGGATTAAAGTGGCTAAAATGATGTTTAAGATGAAGATTTTAGCTCATAAAGTAGTTGTAAAACAAAACGTAAAATCATTAAAAGTTAAAAAGATTAAAAGCGATCTGGCTAAAGGTTTTTTGCACTTTAACGTTGGTCCAGTTTATGTAATATCTGTTAATTAAAAAAATAATTCTGACACTTCTGTCTTATAATTGCAGATTTAGAATTTAAATCTTAGGTTTTCTGTGCTCAGATCAATAGTACACCTAGCAGCAAAATTAACACTTGCTTCCTTGCAAAAATAACACTTTAGCGTGAAACAGAGCAGAAGTTGAATGAAGGTGTTGATGTTGGAGGCAACGCTGGTCTCACACATCGGATCATGTTCCAGTAATCTCTGATCTGCTGCTTTGAGAGGGGGACGGCAGACGGAGGCTTGAATAACAAACTTTGATTGCTTCATAGAGTCGTTGCATGGCTGATGACTCAACTTAAATATTTATCACTTCCTAACCAGCCGGCATTGACTTGAACCTCCGCTTTATTGAACTTGTTGCCAGAACTAACCTAATTAACTTGTGAACATTTAGGCTGGATGAATTGGAAACGAGTCGGTAGCAGGCTCAGATTGAGAATGCAGATCCAAATTCTGACGGTGCAACTCGATTTAGTCCTCCTTCTGATTCCTCCCTCCGGCCACGCTCTCTTTGAACCCAAATTAATAGTCTTCTTTACTCCGTTACATATCATTTGAACCTGTCTCTTCGTTCTGCAATTCAATCTTAATTGCTAAGTACTTCCATTTTCGAGAGTTGTTAGGCAAACTGGGTGCATGACAGACGAGTCTGTGGCAGTAAACACTAAATTACTTTATCAAATGCTATGTCTGTCTGCCTTTGGGACAGCCTGCTGCCTTTTAGGATGCTAGGAACTCTTCTCTGTGGTCCTAGGAGAGGAATTCAATAAAAGACGGGGGTATTGGTTACCTGCCACTTTCTTTTCTTTAGTTATATCCTCACATCACAATGATGAATGGCGGGTTCATTTCTGCACTTTAAAAGATTGATTGGGGGCTTGATTCCCAGCCCCAAATGGTTTACATCTTGCTGTCTCATGCTGTTCCTCTTGTCACACTTCCAGCATTAATCTTTTTTTATTTCTCCTACTGTATTAGCCAGGTTCGCTCCTCATCATCAGAAACTGCTCTTTAATTTGCAACTCCCATCTCTTCTTTTAACACTCTCCCTTTGATGTTTCTAACAAGTTTTTTTGCGTTTCAGTAAGTGAGCTGATGCTTGGCTCCTTCGGTCTCCGCTCCGTTTGGGATTCTTATTGATTGAATCCAGACATGGCCTACACTTTTGTGCTCAACTGACCAAGCCCCGTTGTTAAAGATGAATCACCTGCAGCTCTTATCCATCAGTCCACACCCTTTCCACTTGCATGCCCTACTCCTCAGCCCATCGACTCTAAAATCAAATGACCCTGGACTGATTGCATCCCAGGAGAACCTGAGGCTTTTTGTGTGGATGCAGTTTAAAAAGATGAAACGTTTGATGCTTCGGGATTTCTCAGTGCTGGTCAGTGTTTGCTGCAAAACTCTCCCCCACAATAAAAAGCTGTTGGAATACCTAAAAATCAATCTTCACAGTATCAATTATTCAATGCATTTCAACTTGGACGTTCTGAAAAGTTGGTTGTTGCAGCGTTCATTGCCACGGCAGCTTCATATGCCAAAGAAAGTACAAGTACATATACATAGTACTGTGCAGAAATTTTAGGCAGGTGCGAGAAATGCTGTAAACAGAGAAAGCTTTCAGTAATCAATCAACAAAAAGCAGTGAATGACCAAAAGAGAAACTAAATCAAACCAATATTTGTTGTGACCACCCTCTACCTTCAAACCAGCATCAGTTCTTCTTCTAGCTACACTTGAACACAGCTGTTGGAGGAACTGGCCTGGTAGGTTGTTCCAAACATCTTGGAGAACTAATCAGATCTTCTGTGGATGTAGGCTTCCTCACATCTTTCTGTCTCTTCATGTAATCCCAGACAAACTCCATGATGCTGAAACCAGGGCTCTGTGGAGGCCAGACCATCACTTCCAGAACTTCTTTATGCTGAAGATAGTTCTGAATGACTTTGACTGGACTTTTGCTAAGGAACTGAGGCAATACTGCACAGATGTGTAACTGCGTTGCATTAGTTACTTTAGGGATTACTTGTTTCTAATAGTAACAAACTAGGATTACATGCTAGAAGTATTATTCACATTAGTTACATTCAGACCCCCCTGCAACAAAATAACAAACCGTTTCCAAAACTCACTTTGTTGTAAGTACATTTTTAACAGTAACACCAACAATGTGTCTCAGACATTTGACAGTTAAAACTATTTCCTATAAAAAAATACACTTGCTCTGCTGCTCCAGATGTTTCTACAAATTTGATGTGTGTTTGAAGCTAGAAAAGACTTTGTCCACCAGCATGGAGTAAACAGATATTCTCAATGTTGTCATCTTTATCTGAAAAAAACTCAAAATAGTGACTTCATTTGCAGCGAGGAAACACACATCTGTCTCCTCCCCATTTTGTTGTTTACGTGCCTGTTACACGTGAGGTGTAGTCATGCTGAAAACAATGACTTATTGCATATGGAACACCACTTTCCGATATGCAAGGAGGAAGCAAATATATCTATAAGAAAAATGACAAAAATAATAATGCACAGTGACTTTTAACTGATTGTTGGAAATAGAAATGCGATAGATCACTCGTTACTGACAAAAGTGGTCACTGGTATCAGTGAAGATGAGAAAATGGCAAAAAAGTCAGGAAAATTCAGAATTTGTAGCAGACAAAAAACTCATGAGTTCAATGAGGAGCAGGCAGAACTGATGGTCAGCACACAGTGGTGGAAGCATAGTCATGGACATGGATGTGAATATGGACATGGATGCAGACATGGACATAGATGTGAATATAGACATAGATGTGAATATGGACATAGATGTGAATATGGACATAGATGCAGACATGGACATGGATGTACACATGGACATAGATGCAGACATGGACATGGATGTGAATATGGACATAGATGTGAATATGGACATAGGTGTGAATATGGACATAGATGCAGACATGGACATTGATGTACACATGGACATAGATGCAGACATGGACATAGATGCAGACATGGAGATTGATGTACACATGGACATAGATGCAGACATGGACATAGATGCAGACATGGACATCGATGTACACATGGACATAGATGCAGACATGGACATAGATGCAGACATGGACATTGATGTACACATGGACATAGATGCAGACATAGACATAGATGCAGACATGGAGATTGATGTACACATGGACATAGATGCAGACATGGACATAGATGCAGACGTGGACATTGATGTACACATGGACATAGATGCAGACATGGACATAGATGCAGACATGGACATTGATGTACACATGGACATAGATGTACACATGGACATAGATGCAGACATGGACATAGATGCAGACATGGACATTGATGTACACATGGACATAGATGCAGACATGGACATTGATGTACACATGGACATAGATGCAGACATGGACATAGATGAAGACATGGACATGGATGTACACATGGACATAGATGCAGACATGGACATGGATGTACACATGGACATGGATGTACACATGGACATAGATGTAGACATGGACATAGATGCAGACATGGACATGGATGTACACATGGACATAGATGTAGTCATGGACATAGATGCAGACATGGACAAAGATGCAGACATGGACATGGATGTACACATGGACATAGATGCAGACATGGACATGGATGTACACATGGACATAGATGCAGACATGGACATGGATGTACACATGGACATAGATGTAGACATGGACATGGATGTGGATATGGACATGGATGCAGACATGGACATAGATGCAGACATGGACATGGATGTACACATGGACATAGATGCAGACATGGACATAGATGCAGACATGGACATGGATGTACACATGGACATAGATGCAGACATGGACATGGATGTACACATGGACATAGATGCAGACATGGACATAGATGCAGACATGGACATGGATGTACACATGGACATAGATGCAGACATGGACATAGATGTACACATGGACATAGATGCAGACATGGACATAGATGTACACATGGACATAGATGTACACATGGACATAGATGCAGACATGGACATGGATGTACACATGGACATAGATGCAGACATGGACATGGATGCAGACATGGACATAGATGTGGATATGGACATGGATGTAGACATGGACAAGGACAAGAGTTGCATCTAACTGCTTTTGCACTCACAGTGAGGAGGGATGTTATTGTGACTAGTTTGAATTGCTGTTTTCTTTCATCTTCATTTTCTTCATCTTTGTAATTCTAGTGCGTTTTGGTGACACATCCTGTTAAGTGAAGTGGTGCTTGAATGGAGTCAGGTGAACAGAAAATCAACATTGCACAAATGAATCATGCCGCAGGTATTGGCTT
The DNA here is from genome assembly GCA_006937985.1 of Aphyosemion australe. NCBI lineage: Eukaryota > Metazoa > Chordata > Actinopteri > Cyprinodontiformes > Nothobranchiidae > Aphyosemion > Aphyosemion australe. The sequence goes on from SSNS01000381.1 coordinate 33,359, forward strand.
GTGAAACTTTTCTGGATATTTTTTGACATGTTTTGATTATTTCCTGCTATGACTGTAGGTTGTCTCTTCTCCGACTCACTCTTCAGCTCTCAGTTTCCTTCCTTCAAAAAGAAACGAGCTCTAAAACATGTAAGAGGCACCTTGGACCCTACGGGATGCAAGTTTTTGATGAATAAAGCGGGAAAAAAAATAACCAAAGTGTACTTTGTGAGTGCTTTGTGTGGGTTGGCTCTCTGCAGTGTTCTTCCATTTTAAGCTTACGTACAGATTTGATTTAAAAAAAAAAAAGATGAAATGGGATGGTTGGGATTAAACTGGAATGCAATGTGTTTGATGACCTCATCACCAGTGTCATGTTGGATGACTTGCAGTAGGAGAGCAAATCCCTGCAGCTTTGTAGGAACTGCGGAGAGACGTTAAAGCAGCAGTTTCTCATGTTTGTGGAAATGACCGATTTGTCGATTATCATCAGAAGGTTAAAGTCACAAGACACCATGGCCTGTTTAAAAAATGAATGGTGCCACTTTGCCACAAAGCAAACGAAGCATCAGGGAGCCGTTTGTCATTCATAAGTGGTCAGCATGTGGCGCTAACGTGGTGTGATCGTGTGTTTTTCACAAAAGATTACACGATGGCGGTATAAAAGGGGTGTGGTGATCATGATGGCAGTTTATCTTTACAGCATTAAACTTTTAGTTTAGTGAAAAGTTTAGGTTGTTAGGTCTGATGTATCAGAAGTATTGTTTGGTTGGTCTTTGATGGAGTTAACTTTGCTTTCTCCTGATTTTCCATTTTCTGTCTTCCTCACTTATGAGTTCTGTTTTAGTGCTGCGAGCTGAAAACTGTGTTAGCTTAATGCACATAATGCATCGGGCTGTTGGGAACATTTTACTCAATTTTCTGCTTGTAATTTACATAGTGGAGGGTATAAAAGCATATGGGCTACAAAGCTTCGGCAGCTGAAAAGCATGTTGATTGCCATAATGCAGCTGATTCCCTCTGTTTGAGTATAAGCAGCTGATACGGTGGAACATTTCGTTTATGTCTTACAGCTAGTTCTCCCAAAAGACACGTTTTCTCTGGATTCTACTTTGCTTGAAATTCCGTCTCATCCCTCTTGTTCCTTCCTCCTCATCGCCCACTATTTTCATTTCTTTCTCAATTACACCACTGCCTGCTGCTGCTCTCTTCAGCTCAGCACACATTTTCTTCTGATGCTATCTGACCAACAGGGATACATCAGAGGGGGATCTTTTCTTCTCTTCCCTCTTCAAACTGCTGTCATTTGTCTTAAATAATAATTCACAATCCCCAGAACATCCGCACTTCATCTTTTGAAGTCCACACCTCGGAGTTTAGTGTCTGCTGGTACGAAGATGAATTTGTGGATGGCAGGAGGCAAAAGCATTTCTCTCAGTAACACATGCACCCTCTTTGTTATTTTAGAAAACTGTAGGAATCATCAGCACTGTCCTGTTGCATGAATGAAATTCTCAAAACATGCAGTTATAGTCACAAAAGCAGCACTGGCACTTATTTAAGGCAGAAAAGGCTCAGCTCAGTGGTGCAGTGCTGTTGATCTTTGATCCAAAAGATGCTAGAAAAAGCAACTTTTTCCAGCAGGTAGACAGTTGGAAAAGTTTGAGAGGTTCTAGGTGAAGCGAGCTGAAGAACAAAAGCCATTGGTGTGATTAAAAGGTGCTAGAGGCACATGAGGTGTTTCATAATCACATCAAATAAGAACGGATTCTCTTGGGCTGAGTCTGCTTATTATGAAGGAGTCTACATTTCTTGGTGTTTTGTTGGTAAATGGTCTTCTAGGGTTCTATAACCCCCCAAAGTGCTTTACAACACAGCCAGTCCTTCACCCATGGGCACACACATTCACACACTGGTGGTGATGAGCTACCATGTAGCCACTGACAGAGCCAAGGCTGCAGAGCACTACCAGCTCAAGGAGGGTGAAGTGTCTTGCTGAAGGACACATCGGCTGTGACAGACTGAACTGTGCTAGAACCTGCAACTCTCAGGTTACGAGGCGGGCATTTAACTCCTCTGCCACTGTTGCTAGGTGATGGTAGGATGGAGCGATAGATGACCTGATGATCTGCCATAATGAGGAGGTTCCTCTCTGCAAATGGCAAAGCTTTTGATTTACTCATCTGTCTACGTTCCAATCCTCAAATATGGCCATGAGACGTGGCTCATGACCAGTAAAACAAAAGCCTCTGATAAAAGCAGCTGAAGTGGGTTTTCTGTAGGATGGTCTTAGTACAGTGAGTAGCTCCATCATCAACTTCATGCATCCCTCTAGGTTGTCTGGGTACGTCCCACAGAAAGGAGATCCCAGAGCAGATCCACAAGTCAATGGAGGGATTATACATCCTCTCTAGCCATGGAATACTCTAGGATCCCACAGGAGGAGCTGTAGAAAGTCAACAGGGAAAGGGATGTTTGGGTTTCCCTCCCAGATCTCTTACCTTCATGGATAGATGGTCTCAGCTCAGGTGGTGCAGTAGATAGAGCTGATACAGCAGGAGGTATAGGGTCAACTCGTGATGCTGACCTATTGGCATGGAGTTTATATGTTCTCACTGTTAATATGTGTTTTTCATCATAAAAAACCAAGTGTGTGTGTGTGTGTGTGTGTGTGTGTGTGTAGATAGACACCAGTCATTCTGTGCTGTTGAACATTTTACAAGCAGGTCTAAACAAGAGATGGATAAACTGGAGAATTCAGTTTGTGATTGAAATGCTTGTGTAAAAATCACCAGGGCATTTTAATATTCTGGTCTGTTGAGCTGCTTATGTTTAAGTAAGAAATTAAATGAAGAGACAGGATTATTTTGTAGGCAGCGAGTGTGAGGATTACACTCTTTTACACACATTTAAATGATGTTCTGCTCTCATTTTTTATGCTCCTTCAGTTTGAGACGGCCTGACTTTGTCAGTGTGTAAATTTATTCTAAAGCTGTCTGAGTGTTGAGCCAAAATGCTGGCATGAAAACAGTCAAACCCCATTAAAAAGGAGCATTAAGAAGCAAAACAAATGACTGTACACAGAAAAGTAATCATGTTTGAGCCCAAATGGTGCAGCTTGATCACCTTCATGATGGAGTTTAGCACGCAAACACAAAATGACAGGATGACGGTTTGGTCCAGACCAGCCAAAGGGGCGAGGCAGGACTACGGTGGCCTTTTAGTGGCAGTGGAGGTTGGACGTCTGTGGATCAATATTCAGTTTGATGAGCAGAAAGCTGCTGTGAGGCTGAGGACTCTGCCTCTGCAGTCAATCCAATCCCACTGCTGTGCTTCACTCTGCACCATCGCAACAGCTGGATGGGAAGTCTACGTGTACGTACATGTATGTGAAGATGCAGGTACACACGGGCTGAGGAGCACACACCTGCAGCACTCATATAGAGGAAAAGACCTGTAAGAAAAGAGATGGAGTTCATCATCGTTTAACTAGAGACGTCTGAGGACACTGACACAGAAACTTAAAGATTTCATCAGCATCAAATGTCTAATTATTTATTACTGGCTATTTATTTATCTTCTAAGTCAAGATTTGAGGTCAACTTCACTGGAAAAACATTTTTAATCATTATTTCTGATTATAATCAGTTACTCTGAGTTTTTCCATGCAGGCTGAACATGAAAATAGTCTCCTACACCTATCTCCTGCATTAGCTTCTGATTTGAAAAGCCAGACAGATCTACGTCACACTGTCACTAACATTCATGGACTCACCCATCTTGACTCACGACGGGGAAGGCTGTTGTTGGTTTAGCGTCCAGGAAACAGCAGAGAACGTCTCAGCTAGTAGAAGCTAACCGTTAGCATTAGCAACTCCACCACACAGCAGAACTCCTCCAGGCTTGTGTTATTTGTGGAGATAAAACATCAACGTTGCAGAGAAAACAGAGTCAGTAGGAGAGTTGCGTTGCTGTTAGCCAATCAGAGGAGAGATGTCCAAATATCAGGAAATAAAAACTCCAAATCCTGCTGTCTGAAGTTCAGCTCTGATCTGGCTCACTTCTACTTCCTGAAACAAATGCACTGGAGCTTTTTTCCCCCAGAATACGACTTACAGGGCATTCATTCCTACTAGACCCCTGCAAACGTATTAAAAATATGGATAAAGTTGATATTTAAAAGGACTCAAAGCATCAGAATTATAAAAAAACCCAGAAGATTGTTACTGCATAGGTGGTGGGCCTACTCACAGGATCCACCAGAACATCAATAAATCAAACATCAGTTATAAAAGTAGCTTCATCACAGATACACAATCAGCTAACATTTGAAAAGCTTTAATAAGCCGAAGCTCTGGGGAAAAGAAAGTTTGATAATGACCTCAGAGGCCTCTGATCTATGAAGACAGGAAATAAGGACGACCGGCCGAGGATCACTTTAATTCACTTTTTAAAATTCATTTTTATCTGCTTTTTTAAATATAAAATAAGGTGACATCATAATACATTTTCATTTTCAGTTTAGCAACACAGACCCATTAAAAGTAGAAGAGTTACACTTTTCTCTTCTTCAGGATTTTCTTAAACTTTGTAAACATTTGATTGCTGGAAAATAGAGATGAACAGATTTTAAAGTGTTTCTTATAAAGGTATAACATCAAAGGATGACCAGGACTGATATCATTATTTAACTGTAACCTTCTGCAGGCCTATTGCAAATGATTACATTATAGATGGCTTAAAGGAGCTAGAGGCAGGAAAAAAGAAACGATGCTCATGAGCGACGCGTCCGGCTCTGCGAGTAACTGCAGCCCAGCACGGGAGCGTGCACAGACGGCTATGTTACACAAACACAAAAATACCATTACCTGACCCTCTTCACACGCTCTCACGCCACACCTCCAATATCTCACGCTGAAAAGGCAACTCCCCGCCGCTCTCACGGACAATATTGCGGCGAAGCAATCCACGCTGCAGCCCTGATCACAGCTAATGCTACTACTGTAGCATGATCACAGCTAATGCTACTGCACGCTAGCTCTCTCTGAGTCATCGGTGAGGTCAGATCATTGTCATCATCTCTAAACACAACCTATAATGTTTCTTACCTTCTCACTAGGAAATGAGCCATGGCAGCATCCTTTTTGAGTCCCAGATATAGTTGAAGCAGCCTCCATTCGTCAATCACGTATCCGATATAGATTCGGGTCCCTGCCTGTCTTTTACCATATTTGGTTTTTGACTCACGAGATGCCGCTGAATAAACTTCCTTTGTGCCACGCTTGGTCGTTTGCTGGTTGCAGTAGAATCCATTCCCACAGTTCTTCTTTTGGAGTTTGGCGGTTGGCAAGCAACTTAAGGTGCAATAGCGCCACCTACCGATCTGCAGTGTCGAACACATTTTCTTTCTGTTTTGAAGCTGTCGTGAACGCGCAAGCAGTGTCAATTGACACCACATCCGTAGGGCAGCGCGGGAAATTCGTGACCGAACTGCAGCGCATTTTGCAGCAAACAGCCTGTTTAAGAAAATGGAACGATACATGGGTGGCCTCATTCTTTTTGGTTTATAACGCTTCATCACCCATTAGCTTTGAAAAAATGAACATACATGTTTAATTTTTTACAGATTTTTTAAAGATCCTGCCTCTAGTTCCTTTAATGAACAGCCTGTGCTGGAAGAAATGGAGTTAATTAAGAAGGACTGATGGGCTAACTGCTAGTCTGAGCATAGCCTGGACTGGTGTGTTGGTACCATCTTTGAGCAACAGAAGAGCTACATTTCACAGCTGTGGGGGACGTTTATGTTTGAAAATAATTTTAAAAATTCCATGTAAATAAGATTTAAATGAAAAGAGGTGAGATGTTGTGTCCTGGAGCTGGTCTAAGGCAGCAACAATGTAACTTTTACACATAAAAACACTTCAAACTGACCCGTTTTTCTGTATAAGTCGAGTCATGCATCTCAGCCAGCGTTGGGGATTTGTCTGAGGTGATTTCACATTTCTGAGGACTGATGCATTTTAAAACCAGAGTGAGTTCTCCATCATCTATCACAGCTTTTTGGTGTCTGTGCAATTTGTAGTGTTAATGTTTACATTGATGTATTAGTCGCCCTGGGGCTTCTTTAATGGATCTGCCACTTAATTACTACAGAGGCCCACTTAAGCTTAGTGAGCAATCTGATAGAAACACATGAGCATAACTCAGGACCTGGAATTTGTTTTCATTAGGACGGACGTACAGGAGCACACAGGGTGTGTGTGTGTGTGTGTTTACCTTATGACCGCGGCCTTTTAGCCGTTTGTCACCGCTCCTACAGCAACAGAGCCCGACCTCTCCACCAACCTAGAGAGGTCATCTCCAAGAATGGGGAGTATAGGGTCAAAGGTCATGCTGTATATAAACAGGTGTCAAGTGCTACAATGGAAAGGGAGGGCCGTGTGAGGCCTGCCTGTAAAAGCAGCCAGACTGCCGCTTCCTCCTCTGCAGGAGCAGAGCAGTGATGGATGATGTCATGGCTTCAGGTGGTGCAAATGAAACCGTTCTGCAGGGAAGAGCTGACCTTTTCAGGAATATGTGTGTGTGTGTGTGACCATGGATCTTTTTAATGGGTTGGATTAATGAACAAATTTTATTCTTGTCCTTTATGCTTTTATCAGCACAGTAAAATTCACACATTTCCTGTTTTCACCTCCTCTAAAGCAGAAGGACTGGTGCATGCATAACAAATAGATGTTGTTTTTTTAAGTCACTTCATGCAAACAAATGTGATTAGAGAGATCTGGATGATTTAATGAACTAATTCATCTACAGAGAAGCTGAGTTCTGAGTCCGTTTGTTTAAACAGGTTAGTGTTTTATCCTGTGGTAAATCCTCTGTACAGCCTGAGTAAACACAGAAGTTTATCCTTGTTTACAGCCTCGTCTCTTTACTGGTCATGTTTTCTCTCAGGATTTATGCAACATCCTGTCGGTTTTCCCAGTTGATTCTGCTCTTGAACTTGTTTTATTGTCAGTTTAGCTTCTGCTGCGTTTGTCCTCAGGCTGCAGGGGTTCGGTTTTGACACCAGGAGGTTTTCACTGGTTTTAGCCCAGGTGATTGCTTTGTACATTTATTTTGACATGCAGAGATTTCATTATTAAAGTGAGTTTTATTCTGAAATCTTCATTTAAAACATTCACATGGCAGCTGAATATTCATGGTGCTGAAGTGTGATGCAGGAGCAGACTCGCCTTGGGCACCAAGATACCAGAGCCTTCATAAAATATCTGATAAACTTTAGTTTTTCATTTATGCTGTTAAATATCTGATAAAGCTGATGGTTTCTTATTTAAAGGTTTGAATTTATGGGAGTTTGCTACCAAAAGATTTGAAATAAAGAGGAAAACTACCCAAATTCATTGTTTAACAACAGCAGCCTGTCGGAAACGGGTGCACACAACAGATCTGCAGGATTCGCCACTAATCAGTTGCATTTCCTTCACTGACTCAAACAGGGAAACACACACATACTGTGTGTGTTAATCAAAAATGAGCATCAGGAGTTAAACTCCACCTTCTTCCTGTTTTGTCTTCATTAAAGCTACAGCTCAATTAGGAGGATTTGATTTTCGCTGCTGGTTCCAGATGCAGCTATTAATAATCACTTTGTTTGGATCTAACGTGAGATGGACACACTGTAAAACATATATAACTCATATAACTGTGTGTGTGTGTGTGTGTGTGTGTGTGTAAGAGTCAGCTTACATTGGATAAAACCTGGTCTCACACTGACTTTGCCGATTATGTGCAGTTTTTTGTTTGAGCGGTCACTTCCCGCTGTTCACCCCTAAACTCTCAGCTTAACTCCAGAGAAAATCCATTTTCCAGTGTTTTGCGGCGTCTCTGGCTGTTGAGTGTCCTGGCATGAGCGGCAGACTTTTACTAAGGAACTTTGAACTGAATGTTTCATGACTTTATATATGCATGTCATTGTTTTGGAGTATTCCTTGTTAGGTAAGTAAGATTAAGACAAAGTCAAGGCAGCTGCTGCAAAGGCAAATCTGCCTAACAAGCTAACACAAACACGGCCACAGAACACTCACCCCTCCTGGTTGGCTATCATCTCTAGGTCACGCCCCTCTGATACCGGAACACATAGACATGTATATAAACACTGGATGGCTCACCCGCGCTGTTTGCCAATGGAGTGCAACGTAGCAATGTGGCGGCCATCTTACTTCAGACAAATGCCCCCTTTCGTAACATTGGTGTCAATAGTGCATGTACAGTACTATTTAAATAACTCTTAACTTACTCATTTTTTGTTCTTTTGCTAAATATGTGAGTGAGTAATGAGTGGAGGACCCAGGGAAGTGTGGAGGAACGACAACCGGATGGTCCAATAGTTGCTTTCAGTCGGAAGTGTGTTATTGGTGGAGGTTTTTAGACAAATGCGAGAGAACCACTTTATTCATTTTTTTGTTTTGTTTTATCTTCACAATGTTTTATCTATTTATAGATATTCTATGTTAGAAGGTTAAGAGTCATGAAAAAATTGTTTTAAGCTAATTTGTTTACCAGATTTGTTATTGCAGTTTTAATGAATCACCTACCAACACAGCAAAACCTTCATCCAGTTTATGTGAAACTGGCTGATTTTTGTGTCTCATAGGGTCAGTTGGCTGAGGCGGCCATCTTTAATTGGGTTGACTCTAAAATTAGACCTGAGGAGACTCCTCGGGTCTGAAACAAGGACCATGCATGATCAGTTTGTGCTTGAAGCACACGGCGAGGATGCATCTCAGCTACTAACACACCAGATGTTTAGCTCGACCGATCTGTAAAGTTGACCAAAGCTCTTTCTTTGTGTTTGCTCATTCTGACTGAGTTTAATGTTCATCCAGTGGTTTTTAATGGGAGTTTAATTAAAATCCATCCAGACGCTCATGAGATATTTTGCTTACAGACAGACACACGGCCCAGGCATAAACCTTCCAGTGGAAGGTGATGAAGGAAGGTCATAGGCAGAGAGTTATTTATTTCTCATTTTGTTCTTCTAATTGATGCGGCGTCAGGAAATTAGCTTTTATTTTAATCAGACGTGTTAATTTAGTACATTTTAATTACAAAACATTTTTGGAGATTTAAAAGAAGAGTTTGGCTTTAGAGCTCAGTGCTGTTATATAACATGTCCCATCAGTCAGCAGGGCCCTACTGGAGGTCCAGGTGATGATCAAGCGGCCGTCCTGCGTTTATTTTTACTTTACCTCGTTGAGGCTGAGGAAACAGCAGCCATATCGCTGCAGCTGATGGCTCAAGAGGGATCACATGTCTGAGCTGCTCCTTCAGGTTGCCTTAGAAACCAACCAGGGCTATTTGTTCCAATTTGCTCTGTGGCATTGAGATCAAAAAGCTTGGAACCAATGCTAATATCCTCTCTGCATATTAGCGTGTGTGTGTGTGTGTGAGTGTGTAAAAACACAGTAGGGCATCTGTTCACCTCATTTCCATCTATATGGCTCACCTACAGTTGGCCACAAGGCCTCTACGGCTCAGGAGTTCGGGCTTCTTATTTCCTCCAATAGTTTTGAACTTCTGGGTTTGTTATTATCCTCCTCGACCTTCAGTGGATGCAAAGGCAGCTCACTGGTACCCCCCCACCCCGTGAAGTCTCAGTTTAAATACCATTCCCGCTCCGCCTTCTCTGCTCCATTGAAAAGTTGGCGGTTTGTTTACGAGAGCGCCAGCTTCTTTGTGGCTTCGGTCTGTGCTCCTGAGAAGGAGAGCAGCGTATTGAAGACTCACCCCTCCCCCTTCTTTCTCTCCCTTCTTCCAGAATCAGTTTGAAAAGGACAGACGGCCCCTCAGCCCCGTCCCCACACCCCAGTGATGCTTAGCTGGTGAGTACTCTTTAATCTTTTCACAACTTTCATGCATTTTTGGGTCTGTTTTCTACGTCCTCTGTTGGACTTTCTGCTTTTAGACGTGTGTGTTTAGAATGTTTGCTGGTAAAAACCAAACTTCTCTCTGGGCTAGCTCTCGTTCACACTCCTGGATGTAAATAATATTTGGTTTGGTTTCCTCCCCAAACCACAAAATCCCCGTGGCCTTTGTAGTGATGCTCCAGCCATCTTTTATTGGTGAGAGCTCTTCATTTTCCCAGAAAGCTGAAACACATAAGAGAACATGACTGAGGAAGAGGAGAAGACAGGTGTATGGGTAGAGGAACTTCGTGTGTGTGTGTGTGTGTGTGTGTGTGTGTGTGTGAACATTAATCAGTGAATCATTCCAGCTGCAGACAGCCTTGAGCTTATTTGACAGTGAAGTCATTATTCATGGGACTCACCTTGTGAAACCACCTCCAGCAGAACAAACCAGAGCGTGTGTGTGTGTGTGTTCTGATGAATTTGACTGTAGCACCGACACACTGGGTTTCAGGTTCTCATGAGAACTTCTGAATCAACATTTTGAAGTGAGTTTCTGTGTAATTGTTGTTAATAGTTACTGGTTTATGTAGAGGTGCACCAGTTCTGGTTTTGGGGGCTGATGCTGGTTTCTGGTTGCTGTTGATGCTGATTTAGTCTGATTTAGATTTATCTCCAAAAGAATTTTGGAAAAGTTCCTTTTTGATTCTGGAATTAAAAACATCCATGTGGAAGATGTGTTATTCTCTGTATGAGTTGGTGCTTAATGGTGGTGAGGTCATGAACCTGCAACATGACATACTACAGCCATCCAGGTCATGGTGGTCCTCCAGGAGGGTCAAACGAAGACTTCTTTGGCTTCTTGAAGACGTTTTGCTTCTCATACGAGGAGTTTTGTGATTTCTAACTAGAACATGATCTCATTGTTTTAGCAGAACGTTATCCTTCCTTTGGATTTTGTTTTAGACTTATGGTTTTAGTTTCCTGTCCCATCTGCTCTTCACTCACCTGTGACCCACCTGCCCTGTGGTTAACTGTTTCTCAGGTATCAGATTCCTGCTGTTTTCTGTCTCCATTCCTTCTCTTTTGATCTAGTTTTGTTTTTATTCTGTGAACATGTCACGTTCAGCTCTTTGCCTGCAGATGTGCACAATTAGGTTCTCTGAAAACTTCTTGCCTATTTTTTCACCTTAGACGATCCGATCAACAAACTATCACAGCAGTTTATCAACGTTACCTTATAAACCTTCTTCACCTCTGCTAATTTCACATACAGTACAGGGTTTCCCCCAGCGCTATTTTAGCCTGGCGGGCCGCCAGGCTTTGCGTGCCCCCCCGCCAGGCTAAGCGTCACTTATTTATTTATTTTAAAGTTTTTTTAATGCACCAAACTAACATTTAAAATGTTAAATTTAGCGCTGAAACAAATACTCGAAAGTTTCTATTAAAAAAATTCCTCAAATCATTATTATTTACTGATTCGAGGCGTTGTTAAATGCGTAACGCAGCCGGACTCTAATTTACACGGACACATTTTACTGGAGCACAACGGTGGATATCACTAGTGATCACGACAGCATGGAGGACAATGGAGAAAACGATAAAGGCAAAAAGGCAAAGGTGGTCCAAAGTTTGGGACCATTTTAAACTCAGAAGAAGTGAAAACACAGTCGAGTGTCTCCACTGTTAAACGGAGTTGTCTTACCATAACAGCACAACTTTATCCTTGAACAGGAAACCACTTCAGCCAGCCGAATCCACGACCAGGTAGGCTAGTGCTAATACCATAGACAAAGCTAATACGTAGCACGCACGCTAAATTTTGCGTCACGTAGGGACCGGAGAAAAACACGTTAATCGTGTTCACGTTAAACTAAGACTGAATAAACTCTACAACTGAAAGAAAAATCACCATCATCCTGTTTATGTAGATGGCTGCAGCAGCAGCTAATACCTGGAGTCATTCCTGCGGCTCAGTGTGACGCTGCATATACGGCAGGCCGTTATAGCATGTAATTTACTAACATATCTATCTTTGAATATAATTTTAGGTTGAATTATTGCCAATCTGTGTATATTTAGAAAAATATGACGCAATTACATTGTTACTAGTAGAAATTAGTAACATTTCTACTTGAAGTTTGATTTTGAAACACAAACAGAATTTTTCCTCCGTTTTGAAAGGTTGTCAAATAGAATATTTGATTGACATAGGATTAGATAGAATATTAGAATACTAAAATATTAAATAGCTGTAACCTTGTTAATGCAGGACATAGGTGTAGGAAACTATTTTCATGTTCAGCCTGCATGAAAAACTCAGAGTGATCGATTATAATCAGAAATAATCATAACAAAATGTTTGTTCAGTGAAGCACACCTTTAAAATGAATAGGGGTGATACAACAGCACAATAGCAACATCTTACAATGGATAAGTGAACAGGGTGAGAGGTCAGGTGTATTTTCCATGATCTGAATTGTATTTTTTTGTGTTTGGTAAAACCAGATTTCAAGATTGTGCCTTTTTGTAAGACAAATAATTATTGTTAATAAATGGTTAATAACACCACATACTAGTCATACTTTTAAACTTCCTGACAACTTTTTTTTTTTTTTACAAAAACACCGTGGGTCGCCCGTGGGCTTGTCTACCACCGGGCTTTGCGAGTTTTCTGGAGGAAACCCTGCAGTAGTTATTTACATAAACTGTGTGGGTTCTGGTCTGGGTTCCTCCAGTAAATCTGGTGAAATTATATCTGTACAGAAACAACAAAAACTGGTGAAAAGTGTGTTTAATGGTCTTTTTAGTGTCCCATAGTTCCATATTTATTTAGAGATCCTTTTCTTCAATAAAATATTTTTAAAACTCCCAACTTTTTCTGTAAAAATCCCTTGAATTGTGATTGTCACAGCAATGCAGATCTTTTCTGATCACCTGCTCCTCTCTCCTAGTTTCTGACATCCCTGATGGGCTGGTCTGGTATTTCCTGATGTCCCATTGTCGGACTCCCCCTGCTCAGCACTTGCCTCCCTCTCACCTACACCGCTCCGTTCAATTTGTGGCCCAAATATCTTTCCTTAATATGTGTCAGTGGAGCAGCCGCGCTCCCTCTCTGGCTGCTCCGTTCCAAGCTCCACCGCGTTTGTGTTCGTTCTCTTCGCTCCTCTGGGAGGAGATCAGGAGCTCCCAGTCAAGGTCGGCCCATTGTCTCCTTCAGCCACACTGTTGTTTGCTGATATTTAGTTCCGGATGACAAAAAGCCGGAAGAAAAACAAGCTCCTTCCAGGCCAGTAAGGAAGGGAATTGGTGGACTTAGGAGAAGAGCGATGAAGGAAAACTGGGGTGGAAGAGGGGAGCTCATCCCTGGAAGGGGATGCTCTTCAGAGCATCCTGTTTGTGGCTCACTGGGGCAAATTAAGGAAGCGTCATTATCCCTTGGCAAATGATCATGCTGCCTTTGTGGTCCAGCCACGGTACATTAGGGTGCCTTAAATGTGGCGGAGCCGCACTTATTCATTTTACAAAAAGAGGTCCTGCTGGCAGATCCTTGGCCTCGCTCACAGAGGACTCATTCACACTACACTGGAGTCAGGGTGGGAGGGGGTGATGGGGGGGGGGGGGGGGGGGGGGTTGTGTTGAGAGGTTCTCCTGAGATGAGTTGTATTTGTCCAGCCTAAACCTACTGAGACTGTCTCAAAGCACAGGGAATGATGGAGCTTATGGACACTTCCGCACTAGACCTGCATCATTAAATAATAATAATCTAATTATTATTATTTATTCATAAGGTGTGATAATTAGTAATACACACAATCATTTTAGTTGGAGAATTCAAAGAAGTCAACAATTCTGTCGTTGTAGCCACTGACCGATCTCTTCTGATGATGATGTTTTCTCAGTCTGAAATGGAATTCCAGCTCACCTGAAAGGAAGAAGAAAGAAAAAACAACAGGAAACCAGCAAAAGCAGACAGTGAGATACAAAAGACTCAGTTCTGCACACAATAGTTTGTATTAAAACCAACAAGATCTGATTTAAACCAGAAATGGTTAATGAAGTTTGACTCCAGTTTGATGTAATTGATTCATGGAAATTAGAGCAACATATTTGATGATTAATGTCTTCATTAACCCCAAAAGCTATTGTTTGGTTTGTGGCTTCATAGATGTAAGCTTTTGGCTCCGCCTCTTCCATGTGAACAAATAAGATGTTTTTGCCCCTTTTCCACCTCTCAGCGCTGCTTGACTCGACTACACGGTTCAGGTGGTTTTCTAATCCCGGGCGATTGAATGATAGGGTGAGTTCATCTGTACCCAACACAAAAACGTAACACAACGCAACAATGGTGGACGTAGTAGGGATGCGGCAACGATGTGGGACACTGTGAAACAGCCAGTGACTCCGCCCCCTAGCCAATCAGTGACTGACAGTCTTTGGAGTCCCAGCCAGCAGAGGCTTCCCGCATGCGCGATTAATTATCATTCTGGAGACTATGGAGTAAACAAGCCTCTGACTGAAGCCGTCACACACACACAGCAACGCACACACGCACACACACACACACACACACACACACACACACACACACACAGCGCTGCCAGGCTTCAGCTGCACCAGGACAGACACAGCAGAGCAGGATGCAATATCAAAGTCAGAGTCTCCAAAAGCAACACTGCTCATGACCGTTTTTGTTTACTTTAAGGGAGACACCGCTGACTTCTCCACGCTCTGTTGCCCCGCCCACGTGCTCAGCGATGCGCTCATGACATCGCTGATATCCTCGCACCACTTTTTTGCACCCACATTCTCAGTCACATCCGCATTCCGAAGGATGTGTGTAATCAACCTGGCCAGGCCGGGGCGGGCTGGGGCTGACAGCCATGGAGTGGAGCCGGCCCGAGTGTGGAAGGTGCATAGGAACCACATCGAAGGTACCTAGTACCCGTTACTAATGGAGGTGGATAGGGCCAATTAGGTGAAGAAAAAAAGAAAGAAGAAACAACCTTTGAGTCAGACCTCCAGGAACAGAAAATGATGAATAATTACATTATTTCTCTTGGTGTCCAATAATAGCAAACAACAAAAGATGTTACATTTATACTCACTGTCTGCAAAAACATAGTTTTCCTGCTCATGGGAACATTTCCTAACAAAACCAGAGCTTTTACCATAAAGAAACGCTGTTTTCTGTATCATCTGAAGAAAAGGCAGAAGGAATAAAGAATATGAGTCATTTTTAATTAGCATCTGCTGAGGCTCGGTGGTCAGAATGTGGATTTTATTTTAAATCTCAGCATGAGGCCCAGACTTTTACAGAGCAATCAGGAGTTGATCCACTGGGCATAAAGCGCTTGGATTAAGTTTTAACCAAACACTATAAATTCAAAGAGCGCCACCAGCTGTAATGTTAAACTCTTTAGAGAAAGCTAAACGGGGGGGCTGGCTGCTGAGGACGCCGTAAAACTCCTGGTGTGTGAAATATTTGTTCTGGGCTCTTTTCCTTTATTTATCTTCTAATCAACTGGAAGCCTCACCCTTGGGATTGATGTTGCCTTTACTTTATTTTCCAGGCTAGGATCGGAGGGAGATTTCATTACTCTCCAGCATTGTTTCCTGTTTTTTATGAAGTCGGTCCTGCTGCTGAGGTGAGGGAGGAGGGTTGTGTCCAGGGGTCGAGGCAAAAACCCAGAGCCAGTAAATCCTGAGCTGATCTCTGGATCATTAAGCCGCGAGCCTGAGTCTGTTGGTTCTTTATCACCAGGCTCGGATCCCAGGCCATAATGGAGACTAACTGGCTAATGATTAGCTGTCTTCTGCAGCTACTGCAGGTCTGACTGCTGCTGCCAAACTAAATAGAAGGAGGCTTTGAAAACATATAAATCCTGACTGTTGGTGAGTGTCGGGCTCCTGACAGGTGAGCTGTTTATTCTTTACTGTGCTCAAATATTTATATGTTTGAGGAGAAATATGTCGATTTATACCAGTGTTAGGAATTTCCCCTCCAGCTGCCTGCTTGTTTAACTACTTACTTAAAAGTAAACGGAGCAGTTTGCATTCATGCGCTTGTCAATTTGACAAACAGCACAATCTCCTCTGCGGATTGTTGTTAATCATATTTCTCCTGTCTTTGAACAAGATTGTCTGATAAACTGAGGAGAAGACGACGGTCCTTCAACAAAGGAAAAGGATCACCTTCCACTCTTTTATTTGAATTAACTCACTGTGGTGTACATTCTTCTACAGGAGTGCCATTGTTTTATGAAATAATAGAAATGAAACCCTGTAGTTGTATTAATAATGCATTAAGAAAAGTCAGTGCAGATCACATTCATTGTTGTATTTTGACAACATAAAAAATTAGATTGAATTAAAGGCCTAATGCTGTTGGTTAAATGCATTTAATAAATGATGGTGTTACTATAATTTAGCTCAGATCTTTTAAAACTAGATTATGCACAATCTTCTGCAATCTCACCGGATTACTAGTCTGTTTGCACTTAGACTGTGGGTTAAGATGACTTTCAGCAATAGAGGTGCCTAAAAAAAACGATTCATGTCCGAATCGTGATTCTTTTTTATAAAGATTCGGAACCGATTCATAAAGATACAGAATCAATCCTGTCTGAAAGGCTTTATGCAAACTGCTGTATTTCTGAGCGTTCCTGAACGCATCATTGCTGAATCTTCATTGGTTTTTCTTGCTTTAACACAGTATTACAATGTTTTATTTACCTTAAATCACTGACGGTTTCGGCGACTCACTGTCGCCATATTCAGAGTCACGCCCATCATTGCTGAAGCCGGCGCTAGCTGCGCTGCTCCGTTCTGCGCGCTCCTACGCTGCAATCTGCTGAAATACGACAGAGACTTACCTTTATAATTATCCTGTGTGCATTCTATGAGTCAAGAAGTCAGAATCAGAATAGACTTTATTGTTGTTGTACAGGTTACAGCGAAATTGGAGTGCCACTCCATTTGGTGCAGGATAATTGTAAACTCAACACAATCAATCAAATCAAATTCAATCAAATAAATGTAAAATCAACAGTAATATGTTCAAAGTATATAGTAGCAGCATTGCAGGTCCCTATTGTGTGCAGAATAGTTGCATATTGAGTGAGACTGAGCGAGCACATATAAAATTTGCACTTTATCAATATTAGACGGTAAATGTGGGGTTCGGGTTAGCAGGTTCATCTGGTTTTGTGGTTGTTTGCTACGGTGATAGCTCTGGGAAAGAAGCTATCTCTGAATCTATTTGTCCTGGTTTTATGTGACCTGTACCGTCGGCCTGACGGTAACAGGTCAAACAGATGGTTACTGGGGTGAGAGTGGTCTTTGATGATATTGGTTGCTCTACTGAGGTAGCAGGAGTTGGCAATGTCCTCCAGGCTGGGCAGAGAGCAGCCAGTTCCATTATGTTTTGTAGTGTTTAAATGATCCTGTTTAGTTTGTGTGTTGTTTCATGCTGACTAAACTATGCATCATTCATGCTTGTAAAGATTAATTAGTGCCTGTTAGTCTTCATGTTTGGTGATAAATGTTACTGGTTTATGTGAATACATGCTACTGGATGTTATAAAACCTGTTTATTAGTTTAAGATGTTTCACATATACCTCCCAGCTTACGTTTTCCTGGCATACAGTGCATTCCGATACTTTTTCCTGTCATTTATCAGCCAAAATCTCCAAAATTACAGAAAAAAAATCTGTCCATCAGATAAACAACAGCCATCAGCAGTAACCTAACAAACGCCCCCCAATGCCACGCCCCCTTTAACGGAGGTTGGAGGTCCACTTCCCCGCTCGTACGAGACTGCCCCACCATCCAATATTGAATGGACACGTATTATTTTTCGCTTCAAGCATAATGTGAAACTGAGTTAAAGACATTTTCATTTTTCGAGTCTGGCTTCAAGGACGGCCATCTTGAATTACGTTGACATCCGTTCATCACTAGCTGAGATTGTTTTAGCCTTTTGGCAGAAGGCGTTATAAATGCAAGTAAACCTGCAGGCTGCATGGTTGCACCACTTAACAACGCTTCAGATGATCTATGCATTCACTCACATTTGTGACCAAAACCATTGATGATTTTCAGGAATATTCAAAAAAAAATGTACTAACTCTACATATTCAAACTGGTCTTTAGAAATTTGTTGTCTGTTTATACGCTCTAACTGAAATAACGACACAGGACAGCCACAACAAAGGAGAAAATAGAGAAATCTCCGTGTTAAACCTAATTGGTTTGTGACGAGTTGCAAATTCCAGAGTGTGACGTTCCTCATTCCCATCCATCTCTCTAACTGCAGCACCTTTGTCTCTTATGGGCTCATTGATTCCTCGATGGCCAATAAACATTTACAGCAAACTGGCCTGTTTTGCCTCCAAACTCGTTCACACTCTTTGTTTTATTGCAAAAAAAAAATCTGCTTCATAAATATGGGTTTGAGTTCCTAGAAATCAGTCACCATATCTACCCCCCATACCCTGTTGCTGCATACACACCTACAAATCCAGCGTACCTGTGTTAACATCTCCTAAATCCCAGATTTATTTTGGACCGAATCAACCAGACTTGAGTCAGACTTGGGTTTGGTTTCTAACTTAACGCTGAAACCACTTTTGCTCTCCGCTAGAGTGATTCCTGGCTGCAAAGTTGCTGTTTGTGGTTAAATCATTCAGCAAGGATTAGTGGCACGATGTGTTTTCTAATTATAGACCTCGACTGCGCTCTCTGCTTCTCTGTGGGGTCAGATCTAGCCCTCTAGGCTCTCAGCCAGCAGCGTTCTCGCAGCAACTCACAACTGCTGTTTTTACCTTTATTCCTGTGAGCATTCCTAATTATCTTTTTTTTGTCATTTTAAAATATGTTTGTATTCTCTCCCCTCCGTCTCCGTCTCTGTGCATCGTCTGATGTTTTTACTCACGTTCCTGACAAAGACTTTTCAGTGGGATCAAATAAAGCTCAATGATGTAGCTGTCAAAATAAATCACTTCCTATATTAAGGTGCAAACAAGGAACTGCCTGAAAGAAAATGACAGCAATTCTGTTTTTTTCTTCTCCGCACACAATCAATCAGTTCCTTTTCACGTCTTTTCACGTCGTTTCATTCTTGGCGAACAATGGGTTTGATTAACCATTCTGGGAAAAGCTCATTATCCATTTCCATCACAAAGGTGTTTGGAAGACGCTTGGATTTGAAATGTCTGAATGAAAAAACGGGAGATCAGAGGAATATATCGAGCTCCATAAGACAAAAACGTGAAGGCTGCCAATCAAAGCTGCCTTTGTGACCAGATGTTCTTCCCATGTTGATTACTACAGTCTGCTTTCCATCACCTCTGCGTCCACTTCCAAATAGAACAATTTGAAAGAAAGTGTTTAAATTTTCTCTTCTCCCTTCCTCCATGAATGGTTTTAATTTGTGTCACCGCAGCGCTTCACATGGATGACGCAAGCTGCAGGAGAAAAACTTGAATTCTACATGTATGGGTTATTGTCAGCGTCTTGAGCTGAATCCATTTCATTTTTCCAAGAGACTCAGTGATAATTGCTCAATGCATTTTTAATCAAAGCACCTTATTACACCACATATGATTGCTACTCTCCCATTACTCATCAGACGAGGCTAACATGAAAACCTTGTGCGTCTGTAAGTAATTAAATATGATCTATCATGTTAATATTGAAAATAACCAAAGATAGTGGATGTACATCATATAAGATGTAACGGCTCACAAGTTCTTCACCACTCTGACATGTGTGCAAATGGATGGTGTCACATGAGCTCTGAGAGAGCCTATGAATAGGTTCAGACCTCTTTGTAATGACCCTGACCTCAGCAGTGCATCCAAACAGACTCCTTACAAAAACCCTAACCCTGTGACAAAAAAAGCAAAATTCATGTCTTTCACCATCATCGGTTCATCCTGTAGTGATCTGGCTAGGACTGAGCTGGCTTGAGCGAGAGTTTGGAAGTGGCGTTTTGTTATGACCCAAGCGCAGAGTGACTGGGGCTGGGTTTGGACAGACAGTTAATATAGGAACCACGCCACGCAGCTCGAAGGGAAACGAGAGTGCTGCGGTTAATGGAAAGGACTTACAGGAAGTTGACAACACTGGTAACTGACTGACTGGTCTGGAAAAGTCTGGAAGCTCTGGAAAGTGTTCGTCTGGAACTGTCGGAACGTTCACCGGAACAATGATTGAACCACAAGCGAGAGCAAGGACTTCCTGATATAGTCCCGGGCTGACAACGTGTGCAGGAAGTCAGGTGTGGTGCATGTTGGGAAGTGAAGTCCTGAAGTTGGTTTAGTCCAGGGGTACCCAATCCTGGTCCTGGAGGGCCGCTATCCAGCAGGTTTTGTGGTTTCTCTGCTCAAACACACTTGATTCAGTGGTTGATTCACCTGTGCAGCAGCTCATCAAGCTCTGCTGAAGCCTGCTAATCACTTGCTAATTGAAATCAGGTGTGTTGAAGCAGAGTTACAACTAAAACCTGCTGGATACCGGCCCTTCAGGACCAGGATTGGGGACCCCTGGTTTAGTCTGAGGGGAATGATGAGGGTGATGCAGGCTGGTTGGTGGAGTTCTGGGGCAGGTTTGGGTCTGAGGTGGAGGAGTTCTTTGGTGATTAGGCATGAAGTGGAGGTCGGGGAGCCAGAACCGTGACAGATCCAGATTGACGAGTCTCACCCAGGCAACCTGGCAGCTCTGTCTTCTTTAACAAGATCAGACCTTAAATATTTGTTATTTAGATCAACATAAAAAAACAAACCATGAAATATTCTGTTATAATCCTTGAACTTCTAACAAATGACATCATTTTATAGCTTAACTCTAACCAAAGAGCTACTGAGAACTTACATTGTTTTAATCTTTGCCAACTCCAGGATGTCCTTTTGTTACATTCAGGTGGAAATGTGTAGGACCCAAATGCAGAGAAACTAACACACAAAAGCACATTCTAGATTCAAGTTCTGTCCGAAGAACAATGAGCTGATGCAAAGCGACAGAAGCCAAAGTGAAAAATCAAACAATAGCAGACAAGATCAACAGGGACGATGTTTCAATAGTGAAGCAAACACAAGATATACAGAGGAAGCTAATGATTATTGAACAACAGCTGAGTGGTAATTAGCATAAAGAGACCAGGTGTGATAGGGCAGAAGTAAACAAAGAAACAGACTCATCTGAAAGTCACAGAACACTGAACACACTCAGGACGTTTTCATGCGCATCAGAAAACCGAACTATTGCCCTAAAAAGTGCATTAGTCTGGCTGAAGGTGAACTGGTTCTAATCAGGCTGAAGCCCCCAAGAAACTGACTGCATCTGCATGTAAACGAGTCAGCTGAACCGAACTGGACGCTCGCCTTTTGGAAGTGACGAGATCACGGAAGCAGTCTTCTGATAATATCATTGCCACAAAGTAACACGCGTAACACCATCAAACAGTGCAGTACGTACCAAATATGTTGTGCTGCAGCGTTGCTGTTGTCCATTCCTTCAGCCATATCCTGTTTCAATTCCATCTGCTTCACTTACTTTTTGTGTTGCTATAAGCTAACTGGAAAAATGCTGATATGAAAGGGTGCGTGTCGCCACCTACTGCACCGGAGTGGAACAAACTTCATTTGAGAGGTCGGTTTTCTAACATACATGTAAACTAGGATAAGGCCTTTCAGCTTATTACCATAAGATCAACCTGGATCAACTTAGACGTCAATCAGTGCGCATGTAGGCGCAGTGAGTGATGGGCGTTACCTCTCCTTCCACATCATCTATAAAGTCAGATGTCTCAGCTCTTAAACCCAGCATGTCTGAGAGTCAGCGTTTGTACTATTCCAAGATGATGTCTGCTTGTCTGGTTGGAAGTCTTCCAACAGATCCCCAGTCACAACCTGAAGGTATAAGCCTTATATTTTATGGCACATGACAACCTCAACTGAACAAATGTTATCAAACTTCAGGTAGACTTCAGGTGGGATCCAGATGACCACCAAGTCTTTTTCTGAGATTAATAATAAAAAAAATACAACAATTCTCCCAGCTTCTTCTGACGTACAAACTCAGGAATACTCCGGCAAGATCGATCTTATTTGCTCTGCAAGGTGCTGGCATGTCTACAACGAGCACCAAAGTCCTGTAGCGATCCTCATGAGTGAAACAGTGTCAGGTTTCCAGAGTGTTTAATCAACATTTGGTCAAAACAGAGATTTAAGGTCACCAAATAAAGAGAATGATTTGTAGATGCGTTAGCTAGAATCACCAGCACTTGACAGAGTGTGGTTGTGAGCTTGTGCAAGGCTGGTTGGTGTTAGTGTGCAACCTCCTGACATACGATACGATACGAGATAAAACCGGTACTACAGTAGCCTGATACTGGAACCGGTGGATGCGTGAGGTTACCCGTATGTCATTAAGAATCCCTAAAACTCAAGACAGAAAACTAAAAAAGCTCAGACACAAATTCAAGAGTTTTAACTACAGATTATGACTCAGTCTGCATCTTGCATCAGTCATTTTACAACCTTATTGGTATAATTAGACCTTGATGAGGATTTCCACACTATAGAATTTCTAGCCCAGCTTCATCAAAATGCCCATTCACTGAACTAATGAGAAAAGAAACAAGAAATTAAAGCATCATTTAGTTCTTGTGTTAAATCAAGAAAAGAGACCAATTTCTCCTTCAGCTGTGGGTAAATACATCACCGCTGCTCCACGCGGCCCCCTCGGGAGCGTGTCGAGGGTGATGGTTGCCTTTTGGAATTACATATGTAGCAATGGAGGCGTGTCGCGTGTCAAGGCGGTAAACAATGCCACCAGTGATCTGTCTTCTTTTCATTTTCATCACCAAATTTCCTGGCGTTATGCCAGTGTCATGCATCAAGGAGACCGTAATGAGAAATTGTGTTGAGAGACCACATAGCAATTAAACTGGAATACAAGATGTTTTTTTTCTAATTACATCACAATGGATTTAATTATTGCTGTGTGTGTTGCAAAGCAGCAGTGATGGTAGATACTGGCCCAGATCTTCTGTCTTTTGTTGGTGACGGCATGTGCCTTCGCTCCCTGGACTGTGATCAGAAAAGAAACGACGGTACCGAGGCTGGAACACTCGGACCATCAGGGACATCAGAACTTCACAAACCGGAACAAAACATCCGTCTTGAGCTTGAGCTGTTAGATTTGACTGCATAACAGTAGCAGAAGCACAAACCCCAACAATAACAATTACTTAATGACAAAACTTTGTTTTCCATGGCCGACTGAGTGCTGCTGCAGACGTCCACCCCTCCGGCCAACTCTCGTCCTTTGGTTTCCATCTTTAGGATCTGACAGCCTGAAGCAAACAGACGGCTCTATGATCCCTGCTCAACGCTCAACCACTTTATTGTCTGGTGTTCCTGTCTGTATGTGCACTCATAACAGATGATGTGTACGTCTGACTCTAAACTGTGAGGTGAAGGACAAAAACACCAAATTAGCATTCTGCACAGCAGCATAAAGAATAGAATTAAAACAGATGTGGAGCATTTCCTCTAAAGCGGTTTTTGTTGACAGGTAGATATTCTTAGCCGTCTAGTTGTCATTAGATCCAATGAGATGAAATGTGATGCCTTGTGTACAGAAACAAAATGCTTCTGTCAAACTTTGGAACAGGAAATGTCAAACTAAAAGGCAAACAATATCCACAGTGATGATATAAACATAATCTCTTCCTCTGATGTTTGACAGTTTGTTTTTTATCTGTGTAAATCACTGTCACAGAGATGATTTATTTCATCTTCTTCCCTTTTTCTGTATTTGTTGAGTGAATTTGAAGAAGGTATTTCAGGTTGTGGCTGATGTTGTGTGAGATTCTTTAAATTTTTACCAGTGTAAGCTGATGTAACTCAGTTAAATCACGTCTCCAACCCGCCTTTGTTTCCTTCAAAAGAAGGTGTGAGTTGCAACCTGTTCTTCTCCCCCAACTTAGGAGCATGCTGCATAGGTTTTCAATGTGCAGGGTCCCCAGAGTTTGCAGAGTTTGCAGGATGTGTTGCTATGGCGATGTGAAAAATATCAGCAAAGCTTTCTGCAGCATAATGTATTTAAAGACAAAGCCATGCTTTTTTCACCCTACATGGACCGATCTGTTTCTGACGGCAAACCAAACACATTTTATTCTAGTCTTTTATACTACTAGGGCAGCAGTAGCACAGGAGGTAGAGCGGGTTGTCCAGCAATCGGGAGGGGAGCAGGTTCGATCCCGGCTCCTGCTAGAGAATGCTGCTGTTGTGTCCTTGGGCAAGACACTTAACCTACCTTGCCTGCTGGTGGTGGTCGTGGGACCAGTGGCGCCAGTGTACGGCAGGCCCCGCTTCTGTCAGTGCGCCTCAGGGCGGCTGTAGCTACACTGTAGCTCATTCCCACCAGCATGTGAATGTGTGGATGACTGATGTGTTGTTAAGCGCCTTGGGGGGTTGTAGAACCCTAAGAAGGCGCTATACAAATACAGGCCATTTACCATTTACCATAGTCCTATGTACTACACTGCAAAAAAATGATTTCTAAAAAAGTAAAAAACCCTAATTTTTGGATTTTTTAAATCTTTTTTTGTCTAAATAAATAAATTTTTCTCTAGAAAATAGCATTACTTAAAATAAGGTAAATGTTCTTAAATGTGATTCAAATTTTCTTGTTTTGAGTTAAAAAATCTGCCAATGGGGTAAGCAAATGTTGCTTGGCTGAAAAATCTTAAAAAATATTAAACCTAAAATTAGATTACTGTGCTAGTTTTAAGATTTCTAGCCAAGCAACATTTGCTTACCCCATTGGCAGATTTTATGTATCATATTTAAGAATATTTAAGTAATGCTATTTTCTAGAGAAAATGTTATTTATTTATTCATTTAGATCAAAAATAAGATTAAAAAAATCTAAAAATTAGTTTTTTTTTAATTTTCTTAGAAATCATTTTTTGCAGTGAAAGCCAGCATCTCACTGGGTCATGTCTCCAACATGTCTTAAAGTGTCGGTCAGGGATCTTCATCTCCTTCAGTGAGCTGCAGGACTTTGCTCGCTTGCAGCTGGAATATTCTTGAAATAGTCTGAGTAATAATCACAGGCACCTGTGACCTTGTTTAGTTTAGTTTCTATTGGAATGTGCAGCTTTGGAAGGAGTTGTGATTAAATTGTGATTAAAATGGGGTTAAATTGCAAATTGTGACATAATTATTACACTTCAGACATGATTTCACTCTTTTGAGAGCCATTTTTATCCCCATGTGCTTCCACTACTGGAACAAGGACTATTCACTTAGGTAGAAAATCACCCCAGGAATGGAAATTACTATGAACCTTATGGTGGGGGAATCCTCAACACTTCTGCTTGGTTGATTATCTCCAGCATTCTCAAAGAATAACCATTAGAAACATGATCAAACTGAGGCAATAGCCTGCTCTTTAACAAGTGAGGAGAAACACCACAGTCTGGTTATCTACCGGGCAGCTCAGGCTGTCATGGACAATCCTGGCCTGAAATAAATGTTGATATATATAAACATCTGGGTCACAGACTGAAAGACTTTAATTGTGCAACAACACTCACACAACTGTTTAAATGTGGATTGTGTTCCCAATGTGATCTGGCCGTACACGAAAGATCCAGCTAAAGTGTTGTTTGTACCTATTCAGTGTGCTTTCAAGTAAAAAAATGCATCTTTAATTGTAATTTTGTGTCCTTAACTGGTCGCCAACACTCCCAGTGCTGTCAGATCCTGGCTCAAGCCTGGGAAAGATGCCTTTCACCTCCTAAAATGCTTAATTTGTTCATCAGCAAGCTTCTGAGATCGACATTATTTTATCAGTAACATTTGTTAGGGACTATAATTTTGAATTGCAGAGCATTTCAAACATCCATTATTTTATTTTGTAATCTTTTAATCATGTTGGTTTGATGTGTTGATTTGAAACGATGCCTTCATATAATGATTATAGAGCGTATAGCCTCCCTGTTGTCGTTGGGGTTTTTGAGTCACATCTTTAGTTACAGACATTTCTAAATAACGTGTTCCATCACGGATCAGATCAGACTCCAACAGGAAAACGACAGCCTGGATTTTCCTCAGGCTGACCTGTTTTCTGTCTGAGGAGACTTGTTAGGAAGCAAAGAGCTGCTTCAGACTGATGCATCATCAGCAATTGATTTTACTCTGGAGACTGGAGCACACACACACACACACACACACACACACACACACACACACACACACACACACACACACACACACACACACACACACGCTCTCAGCGCCCTTTCACTTCCTCATACCACCTTTATTTTAGTCTTTTCATGAACACAGCATGTGCACGTGCAATTTGAGGCTTTAGAAATTGATTTGTCAACAGCTGTTTTATAACCCTCAACAGAAAAATGAATGTTCCTGCCAGAATTCCTCATTCTGGAATCACAAAGGCGCCCCTGACAGATTGTGGGTTTATGTGTTGTTGGTTTGTAGGTTTTTTTTTTATTGAAGTTTTGCAGCCATTTCCCGAGTAGCACAATGTTAGGGAGTGATGAATGTCCGGAGCGAAAAATCCAATAAGACTGCTTCGGTGGGAACAGCAGTGTTCATTTATTCACCCCCCACCCCCATCCCCCCCACGTTGGGCCCTCTACCTCCCTCTGTACCCCAGTCGCTCATCCAGCAGCATGGCTCCAAATCACTCATTTATTCACAGCAGATCAGCACTCAGTAATCAACAAGGGAGACATATTGCAGGTCTTTAATGGAACACCACCTGTGTGGCATGTCTCGCCAAGTCCGCTCTCCAAGTCTGAAGTGGATTCAGCGCAGCAGTCGCTGATCAACAGCGACGGATGCGTCAGCTGTTGTCTCTGCTGTGCAGACAAACCTCTGAGCGCTGAAATACAGCAGCAACTTTAAAAGCTGTGAGCAACAACAGCGAGAACGCAATAAGCCTGCTCTTTATTTTACTCATACATCAGACTCCCGCGTCACCACCTGGTGGTGGCTGCAACATTTACCAGGTGCTTTGTTGAGTTTAACCGCAGAAAACTTAAAAAAATGATTGAACCCTCTGCTGCCTTCCAGAGAATTAGTGTTGCACCATAAAGACCTTAACGGCATGCGGATAAAATGTTGGGACGTTTTATGCGGGCGACTAATTCAGTGGGTTTTAACGGGAAAATGTCTGAAGGCTTTGTTTAGTAGGTGATTGTTGCAGGTGGGGGGGGGGGATGTGCACCCAGACTAAAAAAGGTTTGCAATGATGTCAAACTGCAACAATAACACAGTCTCCCTAATGGGATTCCCAGGAAAAATAATAAATAATCCACTTTTATATTCGTCTGTGAAGCTTTGTTCCATTTTCACTAGTTTTTACAGTTTTAGACAAAATCTTTGGTCTTTAACTTATGCTTAGTTTGATGTGTGTGTTTTTATTGTTTGGAGCGTGGTCTGGGATGTTTCTGATTAAAAATGTAGGAAAATTGGTTTTAGATTCATCAATTATTTGGTTTGTTTCCTCGTTTTATATTCTGAGCATTGCCTATTGAAGTGGTTTTTTCTAATCTCTAAGATGAATCAGATGTTTTTGGTTTCTCTGCCCCTGATATTCCAAGCTGCTCATTAAACTTTTAAATAAAGTAGCACCGAGGTTGAGTTTAAACAACATTTAACAACAGAATCGTTTTTCCTGACAACGTTACGCAATCATCCAGCTTATCATGGTTTAAAACTAACTCACCACTGTGAGAGAAAATATGATCACAGCGATGCTCTCCAGCTACTCTAGGAGGAGCTGAGCTAGGATATTTAATCCCTGAGAGTCTTCCCAATGGGTCCCACAACCATTCAGAAGGAGGCAACCAGGAAGCTCATTTTAGCTGCTTGAATCTGGAATTTCGTTCTTTTGGTCACAATCCAAATCTGATGATTACGGATGAGGCTCCAGACATAGGCAGACTAGTAAACAGCTTCTTCCTGCAGACCTGTTGGGCCATCTCTCACTTCACCCCACCATCAGTCATACCAAGGCTCCGACATTTTAACTCCTCCTCTTGAGTCGGAGACTCATTCCCAGTCCAGAGGGAGCGTTCCGCCTTGTTCCGGTGGAGAACCATGACCTCAGACTTGGAGGAAAACAGAAACTTCAGAATAATGATGTCATTATGTTTTTCATAAGAACCGTTCATACTTGTATTCCCTGCCAGATGTGCAACAAGTCATCCCTCTGGGATGGTAAAGATTCCTTTGACTCTTGAAGTGAAACATAAATGGAAAGATGCTTTAAAAACACAAACAAGCCGCTGAGCGTTCTCCTCAGAGCCCCCACACGTCTCCCTGACTGCTGTGAGTAAATCTCCTCTGGCGTTATCCTTCGTCTCTCCGGTTTCCTCTGACTTTAGTTCTGCTGTTTGGATGTGAGTCCTGCTAACTTGGTGCTCAGGCCTCATGTAAGCTACCTCAGCTGTTCCAGAATCTCACCTGTTTGTCCTTTTCCTGTTTGCCGACGCCACCACAGATAGGGAGGGAGGATGGACAATAAAGGTTCCTAGGGGCAGAGGAGGAGACGGATGTCTCGCTCAGAGAAATCCAACACAAAAATGATTTTAGGCTGTTGGCACAGGCTTGTCAACAGTCTGCCTGCAACTGGACACTTGGGTGCCGTTTGCTATCATTACAGTGAGAGACCTTGAAAATTGAGCTCTTTCGAAAAAGCGTTCCCTCTTAATTAAACAAAGCTTCAATTATGCCTTCGTGGTTTTAAAGCCAGCTAAGGTCTCCAGGCTTTCCAGCTCTAACTTCCTGTTGCTGTACTTATTTAAACATTTGCTCCTTACCTGCTTTAAATGATGACCCCTATGAGAGGGGGCTGGCATTTGCGTAGATCAGTCATGCACTCAGATCATGCCTCTTCCCGTGATCCCATGTGTGCCGTGGTGTCAATTAAACTTGAGGTCCGCCGTGCTTCAGCGAGCTAATGGGGCTGCATGTGAGGAGGCTATCCATAATAGAATTAATAATGAGACACGCTTGCAAAAAGGAGCCAGTCATCATCTCCGCCTCACCCACGGTGAATTCTTCAAGCTCTCTGGCTTTTAGAAATAAAGCATCAGAAACAAAACTGGACAAAAAATGGAGCTCGGTGATAAAACTTAAGTGTTCATGGTGCATTAATCCCAGTGAGTTCCAGTCCTGCTCCTCAGTGATTAAAGCTGCTTGGGCGTGCTTTGGTGAGGAAGGGGAAGTGTGGTGTTGCAGATTTACAATTCAGATCTATGAGTTGGAAAAAGAAGGGAACGTCGGAGGAGCAGGAGGGTTCATTAGTGCTTTTCTCTCAGCTCAGTGTCACAGAAATAGAAGAAGAAAGACCAGTGCTGCTGTGGAGGAGAATCCGTTCTCTGCCCAGTTATCTTCAAAAAGATGAATAAACCGAGACAAAAACCGCATCCCATCAGCAGCAGCCTCAGCGATGGAATAGATTGAAAACGCTGGATTGTCGTCCGTTGAGTCCCAGTGGCAGTTTCTGCTTCCAGTGAAGAAAAGAGCTGCCAAAAATGTTAAAGGCTCCCGACAACAGAGGCTCCGAGATTCAAAACAAAACAGGAAAACACAGTAAAATATCATCAATATTTAAAAGTGTTTTAATGAGAGATTAAAATAAATGAGAAACCCTGAAACTGAAGGAGAGATTTAGAAAAATTAAAACGCAAAAACACAAATGAAAAACATTTATTAAAACCCAACAACAACGATGAATATGAATCATTTCTAGGAAAACTTAAACCTACATAATTAACCCCTGCAAGTTTCAGGAAGTTTATTAAAACTGAAAAATTATCATAACACAAAAGAAAATCACTGAAAAATAACAAAAACAAGGAAAATCATTTTTTAGGAAAATCATTTTTTGTGGGATTTTTGACTTTAAAAAAAACCTGCTTTTTTGTAATTTTATTGGAATTTTTTGTTTTGAAATATGTTCCCTAAATCTACGGCAGAACGTTGATAAAACCAAGTAGTTCATTAATAAAAATGTGAATAATTGCTCTTATAATAAATAAAAGAAAAAATTTAAATATATGTTAGTACATGCTGCAAAGTCATCATTTTATTCCCATGTTTCAGAATGTTTCTCTGTCCAATAATAAACTTTTTAGTTGCGGAATTCAGTAGGTGTGTGTGTGTGTGTGTGTGTGTGTGTGTGCTCTCCTATGCAGACTGCCTGAGCAGGGCAGCTGGTGGACTGGATCCAGCCGGGTCTGCAGCAGTGCCCCCCCAGCAGGACTGCTGCTGATGGGATCATGACTACTCCTAATAACACTCAGCACCTCTACTCTCTTTAATTGGAGTGGGGTATTGCCTGCATCACTCACAAACACTGTTCCTAATTGCCCCGTCAGCACGCTCAGACTCCATCATCAGCGTTAATAACACGGCCCAGGAAAGTAAAGCTGTCTTTAGGGTCTTGCTTTCATACTGAAACAACAATGGATTCATATTTTACATCACCTATCAATTACAAAGAGCTCAACATACGTTTGTTTTCCTTCCATAAGTTTGGCTGCTTTGTTTTTCTAACACGTCTTTTCAGCTGTTGGTCTTTTTTATCCTGGTTTCTGTGGCTCCTCTGAGTGCTGTTACTGCAGTTTGCAGGAAACCAGCGGCACTAAGTGAAGTACTAGAGAGAGCTAGAAACTGTATGTCAATCACTACCACCTCTACTCAATCGCGTTCTTCTGAATGTGTCTAAAAAAACAACCCTGAAGATCACAGCAGCAAAGTAAAGTCAGAAAACGTCATCATGCATTTATTTATTTATCATTAGAAGACATTTTAGCAGACAAAAGCACAGTGACAAGTAGATGAATCAACATATTTCAATTAGGGGTCGCGTTAATTACGATTAATTAATTAATCAATCGTAAGCCCTAGCGTCCTCCAATTGGGGGCCAGATCAGTTTAGTCTCACAATTTATGTCCTATATATCAATAAATATCATTAAGCTGCACCTCTAACAAAACTGCAGACTGGGCCATATAAATGCTTTTTACGTGCTCCAAACACAACTAAAACGACAATTAAATGAATCATGACAAATCACTCTTCATGAAGAAAAGAAAGGAAGAAAAATCTACTTTTTTACCGTAACATTATCCATATGAACTTTATTACTGCAGGAGGGGCAAGCATACACACAGCATTCATCTCCTAATGCTCAGCAGAACTTCCCCTGAACTCTGCACTACACCTCTATATATATATTAGCAGTGCTCTGCTGCCATCTAGTGTTCGTTTTAGTACACAATATTTACAATGTTCCATGTCTATTTACACATCATCAATACCACATGTACTAATATTTACACATCCCAACAAATCCAACAATGATTACCTTTATAATGAGACCAAAGTAATCGAATAAACCTTTTGGTCACAGAAATATACTCATTAAAGTGTGGGTATGTCATCTGTGGCTCACTAACATTTTTTTATAAAAAAAAAATTCTTGGGCACAAATTGTCTTGAACGATTAAAATGCAATTAATCAAGCTTAATTACAAAGCCTCTGATTAATTAGATACATTTTTAATAGAGCCCCGCCCCTAATTTCAATACATGAATATTTTAATTTCTCAGTTATGACAATGTTCCAATCATTCACATGCTGGGGTGGGTGGGGCTTAAACCTCATCCTGCTGCCAATAGGGGGTGTTTGCTTTATTCTGGAGTTAACCTACCCATTACGTTCCTTGAGTGGTTATATGATTAAGTCCCAAAGGGGCATCCTGTAAAATACTCAGGAAGGGAATATGAAAGTGGACACAAAAAAAAAGCCCCATCAGGTGGCCAATTGTGTTAAGCCACGCCCTCTCCTGGTTGAATAATAACAAACACTCCTCCTGAATTTGCATGAATTTGAGTACAGGCATTCTCCAAAAACCACATTATGAGCATTTTTGATTTTTACCATTCGTTGATTTGGTTTATGTGAAAACACTCCAGTACTTGATTTGGTTACAGAGCGTGTTCTTTCTACTGTGTTGCTTCTTTGAAATGACAGCAAAAAAGTAGATTAAAGATAAAAATGTACACATGAATTTAAAACTAATAAAATTAGCTGGCATGATCAACCAGATTTTGGCTAATTTAGAGATAAAATTTTGTAATTTGTGGAAAACAAGAACTATTAAAACATAGACCTATCAGGAACTGTGACTGCAGGACGTTTGGTTTTCTGGGTTTCCTCTGCTCGTGGACGCCGTTTCCACCCTACTCCTCTGAAACTGGGCTCATCACACAACGTGTTTTGATTCTGGCTCTCTTTGAAGTGGGATGTAATAAATTTGCTCATCAATTACAGTGTCTGGCTCGCTGTCTGTGTGTTTTCTTTGGTGTCCGCTCCAGTTAATTACAACCGAACGTTCTATGTCGTCCTTGAGATAGCAGTTAATAAGAGAGAGCTGTCTGTGTCCCTGCCTCATAACGCCGGCTTCTAGACGAGTGTGAGGTCACTAACACACAGACAGGGCTCCTGCGCTCCGGTGGTAATCTCTGCATCAAGAAGGCGGACGCTGTGAAAGATCCTCTGTGGCATTTAAGGAAAAAGTCCAACGTTCCTGCAGTTGTGTCTTTGTGTTGATGTGGGTGCTGTTAAGATTCCTCAGAAGGTTTGTGGCATCACGGCTCCTTGATGTTTGAGGAGAGGAGATAGTCTTGTGTGTTTGGCTCATGCTATCAGCTGTTATCAGCCCAGCCTTCATTGCTCTGCTGTGTCTGGAACTTATCACAGAGACACGTTTGAGGCATTTAGCCGCACAAACAAGGCAAACAAAAACCTGGTCCAGGCGCGGGCCTCTTTAGACAACAAGTGTCCTTCAATGAAACCGAGGAATGTCTCAGGCAAACTGACTTTGGTTTATTTACTCGAGAAGACCGACTGGAATTTATGAGATGAGTGACAACTGATGGTCATCCTAAAAGAGCCAGATCTATTGAAGTGGGATTCATTACAAACAGCTGTTGTCTAACCTGCTGTAGATAGAGTTAGAGATTAGTCCTGACTAGATTGATGACAACATCTGGTTTTAGGAAATATTTTTGAGACATCAACATCATGTTCCTCATGGTTGTCAGATCAGATTTGACTGGAGACAACAGGGTTTCGGCACCAATCCAGACATCATCAACAATACATCAGATTCATTTTTATCACAGAAATGTTCTTTTTCAGTTTGTGAATAAATGTGAGAAATTAAACCTAGAAAAGTTGTTTTTTGTTTAAGACTATTTAAACTTTTATTTGACAGAACCAGAATCATATGCAGGCCGGCTAAGTCTCGGCCCTTTTGTGCTCCACTATCATCAAACACATTGACTTTTGCACTTTCCTTTAAAAACCCTCAGTGGTCTTATTCATCTTTTACACTTTAAACTGACAAAGCGTTTCTGAGGCCCTCCTGAGCCCGTGTGACTGTATTGATCAAGGAGAGATGAGGGTTTCTCCTGCAGTTCTGCCTGAGGGCTTCGAGTTCTCCTGAATCCCACAGGGCATTCTGGCGTTGGCCTTTATACGCTGAGGTCTCCCCAGACTCGCTCAATTTTTTTACATTATTATCTTCAGAAATTCAAAGAACCAGGTTCCTTTTTCTGATTTTTTTGCAGCTGATCCATAATTCTCTGACAGAGTTTGACAAAGTAAAGAAGACTCATGATTCATCCAAAATACCTACTTTAAACATTTGTTCCTTTGTACATTCTCCCATGGAGGCCAAAAGGGATCGATCGAGTTTAGATTAAAAAAATCATTTACCCATGTCTAGAACATCTTATGAGCGGATTTGAAACAATGTTAATGTCTGTGTGCAACAGTTGTTGTACGTCCCTTAGTTTCACATTTCTGAGGACTAATAGGATTGATGACTAAATCAGGAAACAAATAAATGCATACTTGCATACTCACCGCTTTTTGGTGAAAATCGCTGCTTTTGAAACCAAAAATGGCATTATTTATATCGGTCTTTCTAAGAATACATTTTCAGAGAAAATATCTTTGCTGTAGCGTGTCACACATTTGACCAATCACAGTCGTGTAGACAGCGTTATCACACACCACGGGGGTGCCCACAGCGTGTGTAACTACTGTTGCTTCAACATCTCACAATGGTTGGAGCGTAAAGTTTTTCAAATCAAAACACGTAATCACTAAGGAACTTGGTTGTCTGTCAAGGACTGTAGCTTAGCTCGTTTGTCTCCTTTCTACCGTTACAGATGTTTCCAGAGACTCATCGTGTTTTTTTTCCAGAGTTGAGTATAATTTATTAAATAAAATACAAAATACTCACAGGAAGTGTTGATTATTTATCCATCCTCTTTTTATATGCAGGAAAACTTCAATGCCTATAGAGCTGATCTGTGTTTTAGTTCCATCAGCAAGCTAGCAGGTCTAGCAATGTGCAGCTTGTCTAAAAATGTCCGGGTAACACATTACAATAAGGGTTCCTTTATTAATGTCACTTAGTGGATTATTAAGCATTAATAAACAAAGGATCCCTTTATTAACGTTCCCAATATTGTTAACTATTAATTAAAGGAACTAGAGGCAGGAAAAAAGAAACGATGCTCACGAGCGACGCGCCCGGCTCTGCGAGTAACTGCAGCCCAGCACGGGAGCGTGCACAGACGGCTATGTTACACAAACACAAAAATACCATTACCTGACCCTCTTCACACGCTCTCACGCCACACCTCCAATATCTCACGCTGAAAAGGCAACTCCCCGCCGCTCTCACGGACAATATTGCGGCGAAGCAATCCACGCTGCAGCCCTGATCACAGCTAATGCTACTACTGTAGCATGATCACAGCTAATGCTACTGCACGCTAGCTCTCTCTGAGTCATCGGTGAGGTCAGATCATTGTCATCATCTCTAAACACAACCTATAATGTTTCTTACCTGCTCACTAGGAAATGAGCCATGGCAGCATCCTTTTTGAGTCCCAGATATAGTTGAAGCAGCCTCCATTCGTCAATCACGTATCCGATATAGATTCGGGTCCCTGCCTGTCTTTTACCATATTTGGTTTTTGACTCACGAGATGCCGCTGAATAAACTTCCTTTGTGCCACGCTTGGTCGTTTGCTGGTTGCAGTAGAATCCATTCCCACAGTTCTTCTTTAGGAGTTTGGCGGTTGGCAAGCAACTTAAGGTGCAATAGCGCCACCTACCGATCTGCAGTGTCGAACACATTTTCTTTCTGTTTTGAAGCTGTCGTGAACGCGCAAGCAGTGTCAATTGACGCCACATCCGTAGGGCAGCGCGGGAAATTCGTGACCGAACTGCAGTGCATTTTGCAGCAAACAGCCTGTTTAAGAAAATGTAACGATACATGGGTGGCCTCATTCTTTTAGGTTTATAACGCTTCATCACCCATTAGCTTTGAAAAAATGAACATACATGTTTAATTTTTTACAGATTTTTTAAAGATCCTGCCTCTAGTTCCTTTAAGTGTCCTTAAGGTTAGGACAATGGACCAGGGGGAGGGTGTCTGCTTAGTAATGCATTACTTAAAATTAACATTAATATTAAGGAAGTGTTAATACTTTACTTAATAGTTTATTAATGCTTAATAATGCACTAAGTAACGTTAATAAAGGGACCCTTATTGTAAGTGTTACCAAAGTCCACCTTGAAAACGGAATGGTAATATTTCCTCAGACCCAATCCATTTCTCCTTCTCCGTCAGCCATTGTGGGCATAAAATAAATTTAAAAAAAAAATAAAAAGTATTAATGTGCGCGGGTCGCTAAGGACATGCTTTGCTAGCAAAACTAGGTGATAGCTTAGTTTTTTGAAGCACCTTTGGGGTTTTAGAAGGTGCTGTACAATTACAGGTCATTTATCGCTGACCATCCAATCGGAGGACAGAAAACCCCTGATGTCAGCGTGAGCCGGCCCAGCGAGGTGAATCTGACACCTGATTGGTTAAAAACAGCTCCCCTAACAAATGCCTGCTCTATTGATTATGAAAGCCCTGGGCAGATTGGAAAAGAAAAATCCAAAGACATGCATAGGATGCAGCGCAGCCAAGAGAAACACTCCCAATATGAGAAAATAAAAACTATTGACAGTAAATTAATACAATTTCATTGAACAAACATAATTTAGGTTGGTTATTCTGATAATGTTTAGGCCAGCAGAGAACGCCTTGCTGACCTCATACCAAAGAACATACAAAAACTTATCCAGATACACATTGATGCATTGGTGCAATTCAGTCACACAGCACCCCAAAGTGTTTATTTTTCCACATCATTAAATCACTCCTGCTTTAATGCACACCCCTCATCTGGATTTATTTGTCCCCAAAGATTTGAAAGATTCAACCTGTAATAATGATCACCAGACAACTCTTGTTTCCCTCTTACAGAATAAAAAAAATCCCAGTTCTCCTTCACATCCTGATGGCATCTAATTACTTTTTATTTTTGAGCAAAGATCAAAAGCACAGACACCAGAATAAAGCTGGCCCTACCACCACCCCCTTCTTTTCACTCTGTAACCTTTCGCTCCTCAATTAACAACCTCTTGTCAGGGTGTCTGACGTTCCTCTTTCCGCGGCTGTGTTGAATCGGAAATGTGCAGTACAGACCTTTTGTCAAAGTGGTTAGTCGTGCCCCTGCCTTTATGTTCCTATAATAGCCCATCATCTGGAAACTGTACCTCTGACCCTCTGACAAATCACAAGAAAAAGGCCACGACTCCAGATGAGTGGAAACCTACAACAGATCTTCACATGTACTCCAGGTTCTGTTGAATTCACCTGGAAAATTTGACAATATTAATTGGTTTGTGGGTTAATTTATTCTCGTAACACCTTGGGGGATTTTTTCTATTAAAGATTGATTTATCTAAATTGGAGAAGGGGGAAATTATGTCGTTTTACACAGAAACCAATCAAAGACCAGGGGAAGGAATGTAAATGATTTGATTAACTTTTTCCATCAAGAAATTATGGCAGGAAATAAATGACGTGGACAAATTCTATGGATATTTATATGTTGAATAACAGATGTAATTGATGGTTTCCAGTTATTCTGAAATCTCAGCAGGAATTTTGCTTCTCTGAAGATGAAACATCTCATTTAAATAATTACTCTATTGGCAGCCTTAAATTCAGAAAAGAGAGACATCAGGTCAACTTTTTGTTGCTTTAAACATAAATAATAATTTTTTTGTACGTTGACAGGTGAAACTCAAAAAATTAGAATGTTGTGCAAAAGTTCATTTATGTCAGTAATTCAGCTTAAAAGGTGAAACTAATATACGAGACAAACTCATTCCAGGCAAAGCCAGACGTTTCAGCCTTTATTTGTCATAATTGTGATGATTATGGCTTACAGCTGATGAAAACCCCACATTCTAGACTCAAAGTGTCACACTCTAATCAGCTAATGAATCTGAAACTCCTGCAAAGGGTTCCTGGGCCTTTAGATGGTCTCTCAGTCTGGTTCAGTCTTTGTGACTTTTGCACCATATTCTAATTTTTGGAGTTTCACCTGTATATATATATATTAAAAATGACATTATTGATTGTATCTATAGACCTTCTTAGTCAGGCTTTTGTAAAACGTTTAACAAATATTAGTTGTTTCTACAAATACAGCAAAAACACAACAATCCCTGTTTTTTCAGCAGATTGTAAATGTCCTCTAAAATAAAAAACAAGTTTTACTGGAAGAACTTATTTTTATCTTCTCCATTAAACTTAACTAGATGCAAATCTAATACCCTCATCCTCTTGGGGTAATTTGGGTATTATGACATATTTCTAAAAAATTTGATGCAATAAGTCATGATATTTTGCTTTCAAAACTTTATAAATATGGTTTTAGGGATACTGTATACCACAGGCTTAGTGACTATCACACAGAAAACATTGTTTTAAAGATTATGAATCAAGACTGAATTTAATAGAAGATGGAGTTCCACAAGGTTCAATACTGGGACCATTATTGTTTATATAAAATATTTTTCTACTGTATCTAGTTCTACATTTCCTTTGCTTTTCGCAGATGATACCAATGTTTTCATGGCAAACAGAAATTTGACGATACTTATATTTGAATTAGTTCACTAAATGTCATAAAGTTTAGTTTTATTTATTGGAAATACTACTATGTAATTTAATCAACTCTGATCACTTTTAATTGAATTATAATTGTTTATTGTTTATTTATTGTTTATTTGGATCCCTATTAGCTTCCACAGCAGTGGTTGCTAATCTTCCTAGGGTCCATTATTTCAAAATACAAAACATTCAAAATAATCACATTTAAAATTGTAAAATTTTAAAAACTATAATAGCTAACCAATACCCTCAACAAGATCCGTTTACCCTGCAGTGCTTTCCGAAAATACCAGTCTGCTCATCACAACTGTGAAAACAAAACAGTAATAAACAATGCTTTCATTACAATAGCGTTTTTCCTATGATCTTCTTAAAATTACTCTTATTTTGGATTTCCCTAACACTGCCAGGGAGTGAATTCCACTCGACAGTCCCTCTGTACAGAATAGTTTTCTTCATAAAATTAGTTCTTGGTCTTGGAACTATGACCATATTATTGCTTACTAGGCGTGTTACGTGGTCATGACAATATCCACTCAGTAATATTCTTTCTCTAAAATGATAAGTAGTGTTATTCATGACTTTGTGCATAAACATCAAAAGGCTGTTTTTTGCTTTTGCCTCCACGGTTAACCAAAACAATTTGAGATGCATCTCGTGCACATTGGTTCGAATAGTACAGTTCAAGACTACTCTGGCTGCTCTGTTCTGAGCTATTTGCAGTTTTCTTAGATGTTTCTGGGCCGCACTGGACCAAACTACTGTACAATACTGTAAATGAGATAAAACAAGACTTTGAACAACATTTTTCAAAACAGTGGTTGAACAATATGCAGAGCATTTTCTTGACATAAAAATTCCGCGGCCCATCATACTGATCATGTGGTCAATGTGATCTGACCAGGATAATAAGTTGTCTATTCTAATACCCAACAGTTTAAATTTGGTTACTTGCTCCACATTTGTATCCTCAATTTGCAGATTAAGTGAAGTAGCCTTTGGTAACATATAGCTACTGCAAAATGTCATACACTTAGTTTTGGAAATGTTTAATACCAGTTTATTCTTC
Source organism: Aphyosemion australe (assembly GCA_006937985.1). Classification (NCBI taxonomy): domain Eukaryota; kingdom Metazoa; phylum Chordata; class Actinopteri; order Cyprinodontiformes; family Nothobranchiidae; genus Aphyosemion; species Aphyosemion australe. Next base: position 72,473 of record SSNS01000381.1, read on the forward strand.
TTCACCCAGTCCACTACGGTGTTAACCTCTTTCTGTAAACGCTCATTCAATTCAGGTATTATTGACGCAGCAGTGAAAAGAGTGACATCATCAGCATACATTACCACACTAGCGTTTTCAACAGCATATGGAAGATCATTTATATATATTGAAAATAAAAGTGGGCCCAAACAACTACCTTGTGATAAACCACATGATTTCGTAATACTCTCAGACAGGCTGCCATTGAAAAAAACCTGCTGAGACCTATTTGCGAGATAGCTGTCCATCCAAACCAATGCAGCTTGTGAAAAGCCATATGCTTTAAGTTTGGCAACAAGAAGGTCGTGGTCTATTACATCGAAAGCTGCAGTAAAGTCCAAAAACACAGCTCCTACTGATTTTTTATCATCCA